>JAPDVU010000010.1:53092347-53424847 GCA_026230045.1 Corynorhinus townsendii
GGAGGGAAGGGCATGTCCAGGGAAAGGCGGCCCTGCCTGGAGGCTGAGGAGGCAGAGCATGTGAGAGCCGAGAGAGAGAGAGAGAGAGAGAGAGAGAGAGAGAGAGAGTGTGTGTTCCGGTCAGTGGGCACCCAGGGGGCTGAGCGTGGGTGTCCAGCTTCGCCACAGCTTCTTTGCCGGCTGTGGGGACCAGGCTGGATGTGTGAGCGGAGACCTAGGGCTGAGGCCCCGGGCAGGGCACCTGGTGGAGAGGCTTCCCTAGCAGTTCAAGGCAAAGAGGGGGGAGTGAAGTGGACATGCAGAGCAGGTGAGGAGGCGTGAGCCACGGCCTCCGCTGGCACGAGGGCAGAGGAGGTGGGGCCGACCAGGCTGCCCGCCTGGGACAGCTGGGGGCAGAGGGGCCACGCGTTGCGCTCCGGGTACTGAAGCACGAACAGGCGTGGGTGGGCAGCAGGAGCCATTTTATTCAGTTATTTATTTTTAATGTATCTTTATTGATTTCAGAGAGGGAGGGAGGAGGAGAGAGATAGAAACATCAGTGATGAGCCAGAGTCCTTGATCAGCTGCCTCCCACAGGTCCCATGCTGGGGATGGAGCCCGCAACCCAGACATGTGCCCCGACCAGAATCCAACTGTGACCTCCTGGTTCCGAGGCCAGTGCTCAACCACTGAGCTATCGAGGCTGGGTTTTTTATTACATATAGATCGTTATTGATGTCGGAGAGGAAGGGAGAAGGAGAGAGAGAGGAACATCAGTGATGAGAGAGAATCACTGGCTGGCAGCAGTGAGCTATGGCGTGCTGGCTTAGGGGTGGGGAGGACCCGTGGGCAGCTGGGTTGAGAAGACGCAAGAGTCCTCTGTGCTCAGGCCTCTGGTACAACTGAGAGGCGGGCTCATCCAAGCGGGGGTCAGAGGGGAGAGGGCAGCGGCAGGCCCAGACCAGGTCCGAGGGGCCCCACACACCCGCAGGCAGGGAAGAGGGGGAGGGAGGTAGGAGTGCCAGCCCCCTAGTGCTGGGCAGATGCCCCCAGCCGGTCTCTCTCCTGCTCCCAGGCCCACAGTGCCCGCTGCCGTTCAACACGTCGGACGTGGCCAGGGGAGTGGTCCTGTGTGAGCCAGCCTCGGGCCCAGGCGGGGCCACCATCCAGCGGTGCCAGCTGCTGTGTCGCCAGGGCTACCTGAGCGCCTTCCCACTGGGGCCGCTGGAGTGCAGCCCGGAGAGGAGACGCTGGCTGTCACAGCCGCCCCAGCCCCGGGCCTGCCAGCGTGAGTGACCTCAGGGATGTCTGCCCTGTACCCCGCCCCTCACGCTTTCCCTGCCTGCGCGGCCTTTCCCTGTGAGCCAGGGGGCATCCGATCCGGAGCAGGAGAGGGGCCCGTGGGGCATCTCTTGAAGGAGCCACGTGCTTCCCGGACCCTTTGTGGCTCCTCTGGAGCTGTCTGCTCCCGGGAGAACGGTCCTCACTTCAGGCTCTGTGGGGATGTGTTGAGGGTAGGGCTGTGTCCAGCAGGTGGGGGCTCCATGGCTGTATCGGTTGCTATGGTGGGACAAGCTCACAGCTGCTTGTCCAGCCCCTGAGTGGGACCTTCCGCACCAGCCTCTCCCCCGCGCCCCTTTACGCCTGGCAGAGCTGTGGGCCTGTGCCCTCTTTGAATATGGGCACAGCTGCTGTCCTGCCCGCCTGCTGGACCCACTTTCACAGGCATCCATCTGTGAGACGGCGCCAGGCTCTGACCACAGCGGCCTTGGCAAAGGCAGGGCAGGGGTGGACGCCGGGGCCTGGCACAGGGTCCATGGGGGCTGTGGAAGGGGTGTCTAGGATAGAGACCCCAAACCTCAGACTGCCACAGGCTCTGGGGGGCTGGCTGAGTGTCAACGGACCGTGTTTGTTGCAAAGCATCCTGGGATAGAGAGTGCTATCCAGAAAAAGTTCAAAACGTGATGGTGACACACAAGTGGATGGCCTACCTGACTACAAAAAGGGCCCCAGCTGAAATGCAGACCAGGCTGGCCGGGAGCGAGGGACTTGGGAGAAGGGAGGGGTGGGTCTCGGACTCCGGATGGGGAACGGAGGGCTGCTGTGTCCAGATGTGCAGGGTGTGCAGTGAGCCACCTGAGAGCGTGCGTTTCATGCTGCGGAGTCTGCTCTCCACCGGCAAAGCCCATGGAGTTGCCTGTTCAAACGCAAGATAGTACAGGGGCTTTGCCAAGAGGCTGGTCTAGGGCCCAGGATGTAGAGCAGCCGGGCGGAGAGGCTGGGGCAGCCCCGCTGGCTGCGAGGGGCTCAGGGACCAGGGAGGCGATCCGTCACGTCGGGACGCATGTGGACTTTGAGGAGGACAGTGCAGAGGGCAGTGCAGATGGCAGTGCTTGCGTGCTCCAGACTACATGCAGGGGGGTTAGATTTGCAGAGGAAAAGTCAAACAAAGGCCAGGAAGGGACCCCACAGGTCTGTCTGCTGCGTCTGCTGACCCCGACCCGTCCCTGCAGGGCCCCAGCTGTGGCAGACCCTGCAGACCCGAGCCCAGTTCCAGCTGCGGCTCCCGCCGGGCAAGGTGTGCAGCGCCGACTACGCGGGCCTGCTGCCGGCCTTCCAGGACTTGGTCTTGGACGAGCTCACGGCCCGCGGCTTCTGCCGGGTCCAGGTGCGTGCCTGCCTTCCCCGCGGCGGGGCGGGGGTGGAGCTCGGGGTCCTGGGGTCAGAGAGCCTCCGGTGAACCTGAAGTTTGACACTCGATAATTTTACCAGCGGGCAGACCGAGGCTCAGACTGCGAAAGTAAGTTGGCCAAGGCTGGTAGGTAGCGGCAGAGGCGGAATCCAAACCCATCGCATCACTGGAGCAATGACCGGCACGTAGCAGTTCTTTGCCCAGTGACAACTGCGTGAACACCCGTAGCCACGGTCACCTTCATCCGGGCACGGGGTGGGGCGTGGCACGGGGTGCCTGCTTGGTGCCTGTCGGTGGCGTGGCAGGTCACGTTGACGGCATCCTGAGGTGCAGACTGCCCCCACAGGACTGCCCCCCAGGTGCCCGAGCTCCTGGCATCTCTGGGCACCGGAGCTTTGAGGGGCTAACACCCCCTGGGGATATGGAAGCTCTTGGGCTGTTACCTTTGAAAGAGGGTGACGTGAGCTGGTGTTGAACCCGGACCGTGCCCAGCACTGTCCTTGGGCCAAACAGGCCCCTCACCATCTGTCCACCCACCCCGCCCCGCCGTCACCGATGCCCAGGTTGGGCAGAGAAGCCAGGCTGAGCCTGCTGTGGGCTCCACGAGCCGGCTCCCGCCCAGCCGGCGTAGCTCAGTGGTTGAGCATCGTGGTTCCATTGCCCATCAGGGCACATGCCCAGGTTGCGGGCTTGGTCCCCAGTAGGGGGCATGCAGGAGGCAGCCAATGAATGGCCTTCTCTCATCATTGATGTTTCTATCGCTCTCTGCCTCTCCCTTCCTCTCTGAAATCAAAATGTATTTAAAAAAAAAAAGCTGGCTCCCAGCTCTGTGTTCTTGAACGGAAGGCGCCTGTCTCCATAGGTGCAGACTCTCGGGACCCCTGTTTCTGTTCCTGTCTGTGACGACTCCGCGGTGCGGGTGGAGTGTCTGACCCAGGAGCGTTTGGGAGTGAATGTCACGTGGAAATTGCGGCTCGAGGACGTGCCACCGGCCTCTCTCCCCGATCTGCGTGATGTCGGTACGTTTCCCTGCATTGCTGCCTCGGAGGAGCTATGCAGAGTCCGAGTCTCAGTCTCCTCATCTGTCACATGGAGCCGGGGGAGCTGTAATCCCTTCCTGTGGGTCTCTAGTGAGAATGATCAGACCGGCCCACAGGAGGAGCTAAGGGTCAAGCAGTGCGTGAAAACCATACATTTCTGATCCATGGCTTACTAGCGTTCACTAATCTCACCGGGTTCTGCTTCTGTGAACATTTCCTAATTCTCCGCTGGACTTTCTGGGCAGAGAGAGGGGATATAGGTGTGAAAGGGTGAGAAGGAGGGAGAGGGAGCCTCTGCTGGTTTATCATTCACCTCCTGTCCTCTCCAAATTATGAAACATCTCAGATCACTCACACTACGTAGACCCAGGACTGCGCTTCTGGAACAGGCAGGGACAGTGAGGGTGGGTCGTAGGGGTAGAAAGTGAAGAGACGCAGAGGAGATTGTGTGGTAGCCCCAGGGTCCGGACTGGCTGGACACGACCTCTGTCCTATGAGAGGAAACTTCTGGAAAAGGTGGCCAGGGTATAACCAGAAGGGAGGCGGCACCTCTGCCATTCTGCCGTCCTGGTGGCAACCATCTCCCAGCATCATGAATTAGGGGTCCCTTTGTCTCCCTCTGGGAAGAGCCTGGATAATGGGGCTGTGTTGGGAGCCGCAAAAGGTGGGGATGATCATTCCTAGCATCAGCGAAATGACGGAGGTTTCCAGCTGCTTTCTCCTTGCATGCTGGGGTCCGCCCGGCTCCAGGTGGGGCCTCTACCGCTACCCACTCCCGTTACCCAGAGGGGGCCTCTCGGTGTGCACGGAGGGGAGGCTCATTGTCTCCTGCAGGCTCTGCCTTCGAGGCAGTGGCCCCATTGCACATTCTCTCTCCGAATCCTCACCACCTGTGAGAGAGGCACGTCCATAATGCAGAAGGGGAAATTGAGGCTCAGAGGTGGTGGCTTGCCAAACAGTGCTTATCCAGTCAGTGCACCTTAGATCGGTGGCTGAGGTCATGATGTCCTGTCCCAGCGCGGCAGGGAGGGGGTTGCATGGGCGCCACAAGAAGGGCAGCGTCACAGACCTGGGCTGGAGGGCTCACTGGGCTTCTGACCCCTGTGTGACCTTGGCCAGTCAGCCCTCCTCTCTGGGCCTGTTTCTCCCTTTACCGTGAAACACTAGACAGTGCCTGGGTCTCCTCTCGGCATGGCTGTCTGATGGCTCTGCCCCGCATCCTCCCCGGCCCTGGCAGAGAACCATGAGGTGACTCCCGCCCCACCCCGTGTCTTACAGAGGAAGCCTTGGGCAAGGGCCTCGCAGGGCGCTTTGCGGATCTGATCCGAAGCGGCGAGTTCCGGCTGCATCTGGATGCCAAGACGTTCCCAGCAGACACGGCCCTCAGCTTCCTCCAGGGGGACAGCGTGAGCACCTCACCGAGGACGCGCTATGGGTGCTTGGAAGGATTCCACCCAGTCTCGGCCCCCAGCAACGCCAGTCAGGACCCACTGGGGTGCGGTAGGTTCACCCTCTCCTTGGACCATTGCTACTGAGCTATGCGAGGCTGCGGGAAAGGCCCCCAGCGCTCAGGGAAAGTGCACGTACAGAGCACAGAATCTTTCATTGCTTTCTTTTAAAAAAATATATGTATTTTTATTGGTTTCAGAGAGGAAGGGAGAGGGAGAGAGAGGTAGAAACATCCATGATGAGAGAGAATCATCGATTGGCTGCCTCTTGCACACACCACACTGGGGATCGAGCCCGCAACCCGGGCATGTGCCCTGACCGGGAATCAAACCGTGACCTCCCGGTTCATAGTTCGAGGCTCAACCACTGAGCCACACCAGCTGGGTGAATCTTTCTTTATTCAAAAGTCTTTCAGTCCCCCACTGTGCGTGGGCAGTCATCACCCATTGGGCAGCAGCTGACACCAGAGGCTCAGATGACAGGACAGAAGGAAGAACCCTGAGGATTGAAGTCCCCCTTCCCCTTGGATGCTGGGGTAGCGCAAGAGCAGGGGGGGCATGTGAAATGGGGTGACTTGGTGGGGACAGTGCACACGGCTTATGTGGCTGGAGAATGAGGTGTGTGGGGAACACGGGACACGGGGCTGGACAGATAGGCAGCGAGAGAGGGGGAGAGGCCTTAGGGCCCAGCAAGGGGCTTAGACTGGTGAGGGGGGGGGGGGCGCAGCATGAAAGCATTTTAAGTTTGAAAGTGACAGGGCCAGGCCTGCCGTTGCGGGAGCAGGCCGAGGGTGAAGGCCCCTTCTGCTTCCTCACAGATCCTGGCTGTCGCTGTCGTGCGACTCTGGGACCGCGTGGGCATGACCAAAACCCGGAGAAACGTGCAAACTCAACGAGGCCACACGGTCTCCTTTCGTGGGGGACGGGACGGAGGCCACAGGGGTTTTCTGGTGATTTTCCGGCTGGGGACCCACCTGTCTGAAAAGGTGGCCAAGGTTTAGTCAGAGGAGCAGGGAGCACCTGAAGGATGACTCCCCATGGGTGCCGTGGACTCAAGGGTCTTGGCGAGGACCCACCTGCCAGGGGAGGATGGCGGCCCCCCGGGCACGGTCTCGTTCTGACTCACACACTGGCAAGCTGTGCTTCTGACCCGTGTGACCTTGGGCCAGCCCAGTCCTCTCCAGGCCTGTTTCTCCCTCTTCTCACGACACACTGGGTAGTGCCGGGGCCACCTCTCCGCGTGACTGACACCGGGTTCCTCTGGGCAGATGAGACTGTGGCCGTCAGCAATGGAGAGGAAGCCACGTGCTTGCCCCCCGAGCACAGTCCAGAGGCGCCACTTACTGAGCAGGCATGCCCGCCAGCCCAGGTCTGTGGCGCTGCCCTTCCTGTGGCATCCATGTGGCCCCACCCCCCACCCTGCCAATCACCGATCTAAGATGGGGGGTGGGCAGCTCGGGCAGGCGGGAAGTTTTTGTTTTCCTTTCGCCCTGGCTTTGGAGACCACTTGAAAAAAGCAGCCCCAGCTCCGGGGTTAAAACACTAGAGGTGATCAGCAGCCTGACGCATAGGAGTACTGAAACCCCGTTCTCGTGCGAGGCCCTGACTGGCTCGGGGCTGCCCGGAAAGCGCGCCGTTCCGCTTCCAGGAGGTGTCTGGGTTTCTGACGGACTCAGAAACGCCGGTGGTGAGCACGCACTAGAGATAGGAGTTGCTAGGGCAGAGCTGGCTTCGCTCTGGCACGCCCTGCACGCATGTCTGCGCTTGCTCCTTGGTCAAAGGAAGTTGGTTGCCTCCGTGGGTGCAGGAAAGGCTTTGGTTTGCGGAGAATGGGGCTCAAGTCCAAAGTCATGCAAGTATGGTGGGGAGAGGACCTTGACCCAGTCTGCCGACCCCAACGTTTGTGCCCCTACACCGTGCATGTCCAGCCTGTCCTTAACTTGGGGAACTGTTGCCATGGCGACTGATGGTTGGAATTCATCTTTCAGGTGGTTCTCGAGTATCACCTCTTCCCTTCACCCACTAAGCTTGATCTCAGTAGCTTCCTGTGCTTTGATTTGTTTCTCTCTCTCTCTCTCTCTCTCTCTCTCTCTCTCTGTCTCTCTGTTAACCCTCACCCAAGGATAGTCCATTGATTTTTAGTGAGAGTGGAAGAGAGAGGGAAAGACATAGAGAAATATCAATGTGAGAGAAACACAGTGATCAGCGATTGGTTGCCTCCTGCACCAGGCCTGACCAGGGCCGGGGAGGAGCCTGCCACCGAGGTGCATGCCCTTGACTGGAATCGAACCCAGGACCCTTTGGACTGCAGGCCGACACTCTGTCCACTGAGCCAAACTGGCTAGGTCTGTTTGGCTTTTCTCTTTCCACTCCTTGAATAATCCAAACTCATCGCTGCCTCAGGGTTTTTGTACTTGCCTAGAATCTGTCCTCCTCGATCGTTGCCTGGGGTAGCCACAAGTGTCACCTCTCAGAGGGGCCTGGCTCGCTAGCCTGCCCTCCTCCCTGCTTCATTCTTTCCCCTCTCTGGTCGGACGCCCTCTCATCTGCTAGCCTGTTGCCTCCTGGGGAGCAGGCGCTGTCTCCCTTCTCCACAGCGTATTCTGGGCGCTTAGAGCCCAACACACGGCCGGCCCGCAGTGCCCATTGCTCAGTGGGTGATGTCCCGCGCCGGCTTGGGGATGTCGCAGGCACACCCTGTGCGCCGTGAGGTCGGAACTGCCGCAAGGGTCTAACCTTGAACACCACGTCCCTGCTTATCTTTGCAGTGAAGTGTCCCGAAGGCAGCTATTTCCGGGACGAGCAGTGTGTTCCCTGTCCTGCTGGATCCTACCAGGAACAGGCCGGGAGCTTGACCTGCGCCCCGTGTCCTGCAGGCAGAACCACCATTTCCGCCGGAGCCTTCAGTCGCACTCACTGTGAGTTCTGAAGGGTCTCGCTCGGACACAGAAGCCTGCGGGGCAGGGGGGACACAGCGGGGCATCTTCGCCTTGGCGCCGTGGCAATTTGAGGCACCTACTGCTTCGTGTGGGGGGCTGTCCCATGTATGGCAGGAGGGTTATGTAGCAGCTCACTGGCCCTTACCCATTAGATGTCAGCAGCATGCCCCCCTCCCCCCCCCCGCCCCACCAAGTGGGACAACCAGACACGTGGCCAGACATTGCCAGGGGTATCTTATGGGGACAGAACTGCCCACCCTCGACAACCCTTGGGTACACAATGCAATCATCAAAGAGGCCACCATCTTTGAATGGTTGCACCCCACCACGACCAGGGCCAGGCGTCTTACCTGTGCTGTCTCATTTAACCCCCCCCAGTTCCCCTTCTAGGTCAACATGATAAGCCGAACTTTTACCGATCGGAAGGTTAAGACTCAGAGAAGTCATTTAGTCAAAGTCTGGCCTTTGATCTCGGTACTGATTCTGAAACTTATCAGATTGACGGGCGGAAGACTCTTTCCATCTGCAGGCATTGCCACTGTGGGTTCATGCTCTTTCCCTTCCTTGTACATAGGTCAGGACACTGTGTACACACGGCCTGCCCGTAGCTCACGTGATTTCACGTGGCCCACTTCACATTCACGTGGGCGTCATTGGGTTTCCCCTGGCGAGGACTCATAGCCTGAAATTGTGTCAACGAGAGGCAAACTGTTATTGCTTAAAATCTGAATAATGTGCCCAGCCCGCGTGGTTCAGTGGTTGAGCATCGACCTATGACCCAGGAGGTCCCAGGGTTCAGTTCCTAGTCAGGGCACATGCCTGGGTTGTGGGCTTTATCCCCAGTGTGGGGCATGCAGGAGGCAGCTGATCAATCATTCTCCCTCATCATTGATGTTTCTCTCTCTCTCTCTCCTTCTCCTTTTCTCTCTGAAATAATAAAAATAAAAAAATCTACTGATAGAATTTGAAAGTAATTAACTGAAAGAGATCAAGTCACCTTCTCTGATCAAGGCAGTTTCCTTGAGCAGAAGAGCAGTCGGAATTCCAGGAGGCAGGAGGGATTTCCTAGACAGGGGTCGGCCATTCCTCTGGAGGAGAGTCTTCCCCAGGAGAGCGGAGTCCCTGACATTGCCCTCCTTGTGCACACGCTGATGCGTCCACTGTGGTTGAGGGCGACCTCCCGTGCTGTCACTTCGATGGAGGGACGCTCTCTTACAAGGGGGTCAGCGTCATGTACTGGTCCTTGTTAATGAGAGCGTGCTACCAAAATAGCAGGAGTGGAAGGGAGGGAGTGGGGGGAGAGAGAGAGAGAGAGAGAGAGAGAGAGAAACATCGACATGAGAGAGACACATCAATTGGTTGCCTCCTGCACGCACACACACCAGGGGTGGGGATCCAACCTGCAACCCAGGGATGTGCCCTTGACTGAGAATCGAATATGAGACCCCTGGGTGCACCAGCTGCTGCTCTAACCACTGAGAAACATTGGCCAGGGTGGGCATATACCTACTTTGTAATTAGAAATCACAATGTCACAGTGGGGGAGACGCTGGGGTGCAACAGGGAGCAAAACCAGGTCAGGTCCCTGCCCTCTTGGAGCTTCTACTGAGTGGGAGGCAGACAGTGGTCAACCATCCATTCACATGGACCCACGGGAGGAATAACTGTGATAGGAGAGTGTGTAACCGTGGGTTGTCAGGGGGTAGGGGCCGCCCCTGTCGGGGGGGGCGGTGGTGAGGATTGACTTGAAAGCTAATGAGCTGTGAGGCGTGAACTCACTGAAGACTGGGGAGAGCTGAGTGCCAGGAGAAGAACCAGCAGAGCAGGGCCTGGGTGTGAGCAAATGGCACGACCGAAGGTGGTGCATGCACGCCCGGCGATGAGTGCAGCATTCGAGGAAGCTCAGGGCCCATGTGCAGAACCAGAGGAGTGGGGCCAGGCCTCAGGGGTCTAGTGGCCCAGCAGAGAGCCTGGGCATCATATTTGGGTCAGGGCGGAGTCACTGTGAGCTGGGCAAGCATGTCAAACTCGCGGCCGGCCGGCCAGCCGGCCGGCCACATGCCTCCTTTATTTAAACAAGGTACGCAGCCCGTCAGCCGTGCGTTTGACACGCCTGAGCTAGAGAGTGTGTGGCTCAGATGTGTGACTTGGCTGTCTGATCAGTGATTGGGAGCCTGGGATCTGGGGGGAGGAGACCCCAGAGGCACACCGTCGACCGTTCAGCATTGTGTCCGTCTCTCGGTTGCAGGCGTCACTGACTGTCAGAGGAACGAGGCCGGCCTGCAGTGTGACCGGGATGGCCGGTACCGCGCCAGCCAGAGGGACGGGGACAGTGGGAAGGCCTTCTGTGTGGACAACGAGGGGCAGAGGCTGCTGTGGTCCGAATCGGAGGCCCCGCTCACCGACGCCCAGTGTCTGAGTATGTGCAGCCCTTACACAGCGCATTACTGGGGAGCAGGGAGCTCTCCAGGGCTTTCTAGACAGCGAGAGACATGCATTTGTCTCCAACTGTTTACCCACGAAATTTTTTAATCTATGTCAAAGCTGGAAGAACAGTAGCGAGAGGAACACATGCCCTGCATTTAGATCCAACGACCTTTTGTTCTCTGCCTTTTATCCTTACTCTCCGGAAAGTAAGTTTTAGGCACCATGAACCCTCACCCCTAAACGCCTGTGACCGAGGAGAAATGAACCGTAAGCGTTCATCTGCGAAGCTCCCTTGGTTGTGTGTGGGCAGCTTGGAGGAAGAGCTGGTCCGCACTTCCCCCTCCGTGGGACGCTGTGGAAAAGAGGGCCAGGCCTGGTTCCGTGATTTCCTTGCTGGGGGACCCAGGGCAAGTTGCTCCATGTATCTGGTCCTCAGTCCCCACCGTGGCCTCCTGCCTGCCTCCCGAGACACGGTGAAGGTCACGCCGTCCTTTGAAGACGACAAACATTCCTCGAGCAGTCCCCTGGGCCAGGCTACAGGCCCTCCGTGAGATAATGGGCTGGAGAGCCTGGGCAGCTGGCAGAGGTCCACAATGCTCAGTGTGACGGGAGTGGGGTCAGAACCAGGTCAATCCCAGGGGAGTCCTTGGCTGGCTGGGCAGCCTTGGGCAAGTCACTGGCCTTCAACAGTTGTCTCCTCTGCGAAATGGGGGTGGCAAGGCTACTGGGTGGGCGAGTCGGGTGCGTTAGCGATGACGTGCCTACCACAGGCAGGCAGTCTCTCAGGATGATGAGCAGGCTCAGCGCTAGTTGCCTGGTTTCCTCGTCTGTGACCCAGGGAGCAGGTGAGACAGCCTGCCAGGTCCCTTCATCCTGCCCCCCTCTGTCTTCACCCTGGGCCCCACCTTTCTGGGGGGCCCTTCTACTGCTTGAGGCTGTGGCTTCCCTTGGCACACCTGGGTGCAAGCCCTGGCCACCCGTCACGAAAGTTTCTGTGCAAGGAGAGGGAGGACATACGTGCGCTCACTGTGTGCCAGCTCCCGTGCCAGGCATGATCTAGGGCAGTGATCGGCAAACTCATCAGTCCACAGAGCCAAATATCAACAGGACAACGACGGAAATTTCTTTGGAGAGCCACATTTTTTAAACTTAAACTTCTTCTAACGCCACTTCTTCAAAATAGACTCATCCAGGCCATGGTATTTTGTGGAAGAGCCACACTCAAGGGGCCAAAGAACCGCATGTGGCTCGGGAGCCACAGTTTGCTGACCACGGACCTAGGCCGTCCCGTGGAAACCTCACAGGGCGGTGGGCAAGGGATTGATACAACACCCCCAGGCGTTTCGTTGAAAAAGTGAGGCAAAGCGTGTTTCAGCGGCGTCTCTTCAGCACATTGAGCTGGCGTGTGTCTCACTCTCAAATCCGTTCTTTCCGTTACACAGTCTGCTTCTGCCCGGATTGCTCTGCCTCTGTGTTAAACACGCCCGCATATGCACACGCGCACACACAGTACATGCAGGCGCGCACGCTTGCACACACCGCCAGCCAGCTCTCCAGCAAAGTTGCTGCAGCTGATAACAAAACACACCTGGGAAAACCCAAGCGCGAAAATTTCATTTTCTAAGGCTCAGAACAATCATTTCCTTCTCCAGCAACTACCCCGCCCCCCCCCCCCCCCGCAGCCCCCCCGCAGTCCCAGGAGCTGTGTGCAGTGGCCCCGAGGCTACATGGCGAATCCAATGAAAGCCATTGCTTTCCAGGATCCTGGGAGGCTTAAGCGATCAGGAGGGTGGGTCCTTGCTGCCCTGCACACCTGGGCCCTGGGGGCTCCCGGCCCTTCCGGGACCCTCACCTAAGGGCTTGCATCTGACCCGCAGCCCTCTTTGCCTCCCTGTCCGCGGATCCCAACGTGCACTTTGTAAAGCGTCTCTTGTTTATTCTGCCCTGTGTTCCTGGGGGCAGAAGGGGCAGCTTGGTTAAGTGGCCCCAGCAGCCACCATCAGGAGCAGCTCAGCTTCACCAAGTTCAATGCCGCCTCCCTGGGGGACGGCTTAGGAAGGGCCTCCAGGCTGATCCTCCGCGTCGCGTCGCGGTTCAGTAGGCAGAGCGCGGAGCTTAGGCGTCCCCCCCCCGAGGCTGCAGGGGGGTTTCCGTGATCAGGAGCTGCCCCCGCTGGGTGTCCGCATGCCTTCTCTCACAATCCCCTTCACTTGCCTTGAGGGGAGCTTTCTCGTTGGAAGGGACACCGCAGTCTCATTTTCGAGGCTCTTGTCCTCTTGAAGAAGCAAAGGGCGTAGAGTTTAGCTGCATCGCTTCCCAAGCAGGTGCCCGGCCTGCTCTCTGCCCGCCCCACGGCTGCGCCCTGCACCGCAGGCCTTGTCTTGGGAAACCACTGACGCCTCGTAAGTGAGGCCCGTTCCTGGCGAGTCACCGCGTGCTTTCTCACTTGGCGAAGGCCAAGTGCCAAGGTGCGTAGCCTTTTCCTCCCTCGTCCGGTCCCCGGAGCGCAGGCCCGAGCCCGGCGTGTGCCGGCAGCTCGAAACGCAGGCGTGATGCGCAGTTCAAACCAACGCCATCGGGAAGGCGCCCGAGCCCATGCCACGCTTTCAGATTCACATGTGCAATAGGCACACGTGCCCACCGGCTTTCAAAAAGCACCCACCTCTTTCCGGGAAGAAGTGAAGTTGTGTTAGGGAAAGAAAGCATCCAAGCAAGGAACTGTAAGATGAGGACTCAAAGGGAAAGGTAGGGGGATACCGCCGAGAGACAGTCTGTCGATGAGAAAAAAAATGAGTTGTAAGAACGAACGTAAACTACATTTGCGAACTTTTCCCCTTCCTTCCCGACAATGAGGGGGGAGAGGAGACCTAAGTTTGAGCTCTCCGTGCTCCCTAGGAAGCAGCGTGTGGGACCACCTCCGGGGGAAGCCTCTCCCTGGGGCATGCCGTGGCCCAGGGCCGGGGCAGCAAGGTGACTGCGCGGCCAGCGCTCTTTCTGGCGTCCACCCTTCAGAGTCCGATTTCATACATTTCGAATTTCCTTTCAGTGATGCAGAAATTCGAGAAGGTTCCGGAATCGAAGGTGGTCTTCGACACCGAGGTTGCTGCGGGAGTCAGGTCCCCCGTTCCTGGCTCTGAGTTCCCCCTGGCGCAGTGCCTGGCAGGTGAGGGGGCGGGCATGCGGGCACCGGGAGAGTGAATGGTGTGGAAACCTGCTCTCGCAAGACAAACGGAACAGAACCGCTAAAATCAGCGTGAAAACATGCACTGTAGCCCAAACACTTGGAGTCCGTTGCTCCCCCCAAGGTGCATTTAACGCATCATGTCCCTGAAGAGCTGACAGGCATCTTCTATGTGCCAAGAGCAGTGGGACGCTGAAGGTTAGGGGACACTAGTTCCTTATAGAACTACATGTCCGGGTTGGGTGACACATTCATGTATTTTATTTTATTTATGTTCAAAATATAATTTTATTGATTTCAGAGAGGAAGGGAGAGGGACAGAGAGATAGAAACATTGATGAGAGAGGCACATCATTGATTGGTTACCTCCCGCACACCCCACACTGGGCATTAAGCCCATAACCCAGGCATGTGCCTTGCCCAGAAATCGAACCGTGACCTCCTGGTTCATAGGTTGACACTCAACCACTGAGGCGCGCTGGCTTGGCCACATTTGTCTATTTTAACAGCGAGGCCAGAGAGGGGTAATAACAGCCACCAATTAGTTATTGAGTCTGGGTCTGTATAAGGATTATTTCATAATCCTGCAAGCATCGTGAATAGTCATTGTTGTCCCATGCTGCAGGTGAGTGTGTGTGTGTGTGTGTGTGCGTGTGTGTGTGTGTGTGTGTGTTTGGGTGTGTTGGGGCAGGGTGTCTGTCTGTCGGTCAGCATCACCTGGGCGGGACGTGCGCTGACGGACCCTGGTGCTTGCAGGCTGTGCCTTGGACCAGGCCTGCAGCTTCCTCGTAGTGTCCGTGGTGGGGCCAGATGTGTCCTGCGACGTCTACGCTTGGGCAAGTGACAACATCGCCTGCACAGCTTCTGGTCAGGTGAGTCCTGGCCGCCACGTGGCCTCTCAGCCTCTCGTCTGTCCGTCTGTCAGACACACACTGATGGAATCCACGCCGGGCTGGTGAGGTGACGGGATGACAGTGTCCATGGCCGCTCCCTGTTGCCTCCGTCTCTTCAGAGTGATGGGGCTTTGGGAAATGGAGCCAGCATAGACCTGCTTGTGATGGAGCTGCCACAGAGGGCGCCCCTCTGAGCAGCATCGTGTCCTGACCCGAGAGGCAGAAGAGAATTTCGGTGCTGAGCCTCCCCTCCTGTTCCCCACCAGCTTACCCAGCGGGCAGGCTGGGCACTGCATGCCCCTGGCCCTTGTCCAGAGCCCTCTGTCCCTTGGAGTCCTAGACCCTGGCATTCCTTTCCATTGTGGAAGTAAAGCATGACCGTGGCTTACAAGGAGAAAAATTAAATCTTCGTTAGACCCTGTGAAACGGCTGTTTCTGTAGGCGAGAGCTGGTAGAGTGTGGGCAATGCCATGGTTACCATGGGTGAGGGAGGGCAGGAGGATGTGCAGGGGAGCCCTTCTCCTGTCTCTAACCACCCGTCCCTCCTCACACAGGCTGACCTGCATTTCCCTCTCCAGC
The DNA here is from genome assembly GCA_026230045.1 of Corynorhinus townsendii. NCBI lineage: Eukaryota > Metazoa > Chordata > Mammalia > Chiroptera > Vespertilionidae > Corynorhinus > Corynorhinus townsendii. The sequence goes on from JAPDVU010000010.1 coordinate 53,107,526, forward strand.
TCCTGTGGACCCGTCCAGAAATTTCCTGTGTTTATAAGAATCTTCGTTTGTTTACATGCTAACATTTTATAACGCATATTTTTCTCCCCTGTATTTTAATAATTAACCTTATTATTTTTTTAAAAAAGTCTATTTTTATTGATTTCTGAGAGGAAGAGAGAGGGAGAGAGAGAAGCATCCATGATGAGAGAGAATCAGTGATAGGCTGCCTCCTGCACGCCCCCCACTGGGGATTGAGCCCACAACCCAGGCCTAGTGCCCTGACTGGGAATTGAACCCTGACCTCCTGGTTCATAGGTCAATGCTGCACCATTGAGCCTCGCTGGCCGGGGAGCCTTGTTCTTTTCATGGCACACCCCCGTCCGTCCTGTGGATGCCCACGCCGTACCTTGCATTGGCTGAGGACATTGATTGGCAATTCTGCCACATCACCTGCAGTGGGCCAGTGCATACCCTGCGTCCATGCCCCTTGCTCCCGTGGGGGTGTGCGCTCATGAGTGACAGCTGGAGGCACGTGGAGGGGGCCCCCCTGAGTGTTAGCTCTTTCCAGCTCCCCAGTCTCCACAGAACTACCTGTCCCTGCCCTGGAATTCCCCTGGAATGACATGTGTCTGTGGCTGGCCCTCGGGGCTGCAGCTGACTGCTCACACGTCTGCGTGCGCCAATAGACCGGGAGGAAAGAGCGAAGGACGTGGAGATGTAGCCCGCGGGTGCCTCGCCGCGTTAGGCTCCGACACCTGCCCGTGGAACGGCTGGCACGGGGCGGTAGCTCAGCCTCTTTCATCTCCAGGAGCCAGGCGCGGCGGGGAACGCCAAGGCCACCGGCTTTGAAAGTCTCAGGTGCCAGGTGAAGGTGCCGGCCAGGGACCAGGACTCCGCGGCTGTGTATCTGAAGAAGGGTGAGTGTGGCCGGACGGGTGGGCCCAGACTGCTTTCCAGCAGGCGCATTCGGGGGGGGGGGGGGCAGACTGCCCCCACACTCCGTGCACGAGCCCCACTTCCCTCCCTCGCTCCTTTGCTTCTCGGGCAGATGTGTCCTAGCTGACATCTCAGACAGGCCCCTGCGGAGGGCTTGCCGTGTCATTTCCCTTTAACCCTCACCTGAGGGCATTTTCTCCATTGCTTTTTAGAGAGAGTAGAAGGGAGGGGAAGAGACAAACACCAATGTGACAGAGACATGGATTGGTTGCCTCCCACCTGCCCCTGACCAGGGCCGGGAGCCTGCCACCAAGCTATGTGCCCTTGATCGGAATCGAACCCAGGACCCTTCAGTCCACAGACCGACACTCTACCCACTAAGCCAAACTGGCTAGGGCGACATGTCGTTTTCCTTTGCACCCTCACGTCTGATCCTCAGCACAGGCCTGCGGGGGCTGGGAGGGTCCTTCCCCGGGCGAGAACCTGAAGCGCAGGGCGCACGCAAAGGCTGTGGGCAGAACCCAGCCCCCGAGGCGGCCTGTGATGTGGGGGCACCTGGGCTGCGGGCTCCTGCAGCTGCCTGTCCTGGGCCTTCCCACCCATGGAGCTTCACCCCTCCCCACTCCCCCCCACCCCCGGGTCCCTTTCATCTCTGCCCTGCGGGAAGTGGTCAGACCGCCTCACCGCCACTGGCTGGGGACCAGAAGACAGCCACGGGGACCTGAGCAGGGCGGGGTGGGGATGAAGATGGCAGGCGTGCTATACTCATAGGTCCGTAAGGCAGGGCAGGTGGCCTGGCTCCCAGCTTCAGACCTGGGCTGCAGGCAGCTTGCCGCACGCGGGGACGGGGCCACGCTCAAGGCCCAGAGCCTCATCTGACCTCGGTCCTCAGCAGGGACCGTGTCTTTGTCTCCTGTCTCCAGTCCTTCTCCCACCACTGCCTCCGTCCTGCTAGATGAGGCTCCCCTGGGGGCCTGGCGCCCCGAGAGCTCGGGCTTCTCTGATCTACCGCCAGGGTTACCGGACTTCCTGCCCAGTGTTTATCCCAATTATATTCACTGCTCATCTTAAAAATAGCAAAGCAGGGAGGTTATTTGCTAAAAAGAAAATAAACAAATACAACAAGTAGCCCCGCCCGAAAAGTCAGTTTAAAACGATTCCATGGCCTTGTAACAGTTTTAAAAGTCCAGTTCTATTTCTTGTTAAGCATTGGCTATATTTTCTCTGCTCCTCTCCTGAAAGTTTAGACTTTGGGGGAAATTGCAAGGGAAATTGTGATGTTTCCTTGCTGCCAAACCAATCAAGGGCAGACTACTTTTTTTGTGTGTGTTCTGTTTGACTTTTTAAAATATTTTTATTTTTAAGCAGCAAATGCAGAGAGCCAGCCCTGCCGGGGAGCAGGGTAGTTGGGGGGGGAGAGGGCGGGGGGGGGGGGAGGTTAACCTGGGCCTGGCTGCAGAGCCCTGCTGTGGTCAGGAGCAGCGCTGTACCTCCACCTTCTATAAAATGGGGATGGACTGTCCCAGCCGAGGGAGAGGGGACATTTCGGAGCGTCTCTGGCACAGTCTGTGGCACCGACTGGGTAGACAAGCACACGCACTCGCACGCCTGAGCTTGCGTGACCTGGAAGATGGGACAGCTTGACGTGTGGTTCGGAACCATCCTCTATCTACGCCCACCTTAAGTCTGCAGCCTTGAACCTGGAGGAGTGGCTGTGGGTTTTTCAGAATCAGAAGATGGTGCTCGAAGGTTCCTTGGAGACTGTATGGCCCAATCCCCCCATTCACGGATGAGGTTAAGAAAGAGGGAGCATCCAGTGGAACCCGGGACCTCAGGGCATGATCTCCCCGCCTCTTAAAGGCCTCCCACTCCTGTTCCACTGTCTGGGACTGGACCATTGCAGGGTCTCTGCTGCGCTGGCGCATCCCAGGCGGACTCACTGAGCACCCGCAGTAGGATACCCACTTGGTAGGCACTGTGGGTGCAGCTGTAAACAACACAGACGGAATGGCTGATTGATAAAGAAATTGATCCAGATGCCCTTGCTGGTTTGGCTCAGTGGATAGAGCATTGGCCTGGGGACTGAAGGGTCCCAGGTTCAATTTCGGTCAAGGGCACGTGCCCGGGTTGCAGACTCCATCCCTAGTGTGGGGTGTGCAGGAGGCAGCTGATCAATGATTCTCCCTCATCATTGATGTTTCTCTCTCCCTCTCCCTCTCCCTTCCTCTCTGAAACCAATAATAAAAATATATTTTAAGAAACAATAGCAGGCCTCGCCAACTTGGCTCAGTGGATACAGCATCGGCCCGCAGACTGAAGGGTCCCGGGTTCAATTTTGGTCAACAGCACATATGTACCTCAGTTGCAGGCTGTACCCCCAGTCCTGGTTGGGGCACATGCGGGAGACAACCAATCAATATGTCTCTCTCACATTGATGTTTCTCTCTCTCTGTCTCCCCCCTCCCTTCCACTCTCTAAGAATCAATGGAAAAATATCCTCAGATGAGGATTAACAGCAACAAAAACAAACAAACAAAAAATAATAGCAAATGTCAGCTCTCCACACGCCGCCTTTAGACCTGCCGAGGTGTCATGGCTGTTTGTCCTGGCCTGTGGGCTCCCCGGGCCTCCCTGCACAGGCACATCCGACCTTTCCTGGCACAGAGAGGGTCACAGCACGGACCGCAAGCTGCCACTGTTGGCCAGTGCACCCTGGTCAACCCTGCATTGTTTGAAACATTTAAAAAAAAATTGTTCCGCCTCTTCCCCAGGCCAAGAATTCAGCACGAGAAGCCGGAAAAGCTTTGAACAAACCGGTTTCCAAAACGCGCTCTCCGGGATCTACAGCCCCACCGTGTTCGCGGGCGCGGGGTCCAGTCTGACGGAGGCGCACCTCTTCTGCCTCCGCGTGTGCGACCGGGACGCGTGCTGCGACGGCTTCGTCCTCACCCAGGTCCCAGGAGGTAATACCGATGGCAGCCGTGGTCCACAGAGGACGGGGAGTGCGTGGGGTCAGCAGTCTCTCCAGGGACATATAGTACTCACCCTAAACGGGCCGCTTCCGATAGCACGCCCGTCTCCAGGGAGAGCCGGGAACCGGGGAGTCGTCCTGAATTCCTCGCCCACCGCCCTTCCCTTCTTCGTCACTCCCACTTCTTGCTGCCGCTTTCATATTGTCCTTGGCAAGGAGGCTAAGTCCATCCTCGCCTCTGCTGTCCATCCTCGGACTGTATTAGTTTTTTGTTTTTTTCCCCCCAGTTGTGCCACTCTTCATTGCTCTCTCACCCAACCCCAGTGCTGGGTTCCCGTCCCTCAAAATCAGGCTGTGCGACTCACAGCCCTACTCAGGCTTCCTCCTCCTAAAACGTGAGCGTGCCTCTTGTTTGCGCATCCAAGTTTGCGTGCGCATTTCTCTGGTGCATTAAAACGTTGACGCGGGGAGATAGCCTTGTGTCCGCGACCCCTGGGAGGGGACTGAAAACGCTGAGGTTAGCTCACAGCGACCAGCAGTGGCCCAAAGGAGAATGTGGAGTGGCAGGGCGGGAATCTGGCTTCGAGTAAGCGCAACCCTAAAGTTCCTTGTAGGCGCAATGCTCTGTGGTTATATGATGTGCACTCATATTCGTGTTGAGATAAGCAACAGATAAATAGATAAAGGATAGATGGTAGATAGACGATAGACAGACATATAAATAGATGATAGATGATAGGTAGATGATAGATTGATACGTAGATGGATAGATAGATGATAGATGATAGATGCATAGACAAATAGATGATAGGTAGATGATAATCGACACAAGATAAATAGTAGATACGCACATGTGCACATGATCACACACATGTATATAGCATGTCTTTATGAACACATATTTAGAGACACTGCATTCCAAGCTGGGGAGCCCCCTGCCTGCTCTGGCCTGCGTGTCTTTTCTGAGGACACCAGCTCCCCAGACTTGGTTGCTCCCCAGACCGTGTGATTTCCAGCTGGAAAGGCTGACTTCCCTTTCCGGAGGAGCCCATGTGCAGGAGTGATTTGTTCCACAGCGCAGGGAGCCCACAAACCCCTTTCCATGTGTTTCTGGCCGGCGGCCTGCTTGCTGCTCCCGACGAGTGTCACCTGGGATCTGAGACTTGTGGGGAAGCTCTGCTCTCGGAGACAGACACGCAACCCAGGCCGGTGTCGTTCCCAGTCTCGTCCAGCGGCCAGATGTGGGGCTGTGCCTGTAAAGCGCTGGCTGGACCCGCCGAGGGCCAGGATCAGAACCCGATCCGTCCTTGCCCCGCAGTCTGCCAAGTCACTTAACTTGTGGGTGGATCCCCGCCTGCCCCTTCCCTCCGTCCCCTCCAGCCCAGCGACTCTTCAGCCTCCTCCCACTCCAACCCTCAATGGCTTCATTTCCACGGATGGTTACTAATGAAAATTCCTGATGCTTCCAGACCTGCATTTCAGCAAGGCTTCTTGGGAGTGGGGTTCAGAGGGACTCCGAGGCCCCAGCTTCACGTGAGGGCAATGGAAACTGGCAATATGCTCAGCAAAGTGACCTCTGACCTCTGACCCCACCTTTCAGACCCTCGGAGTTCGCGTTGATACTCTAACAGAGGTGGGGAACTTTTTTTTCTGCCAAAGGCCACTTGGATATTTATGACATCATTCACGGGCCATACAAAATTATCAACTTAAAAATCAGCCTGCTGTATTGGGCCAACTATTTTTTAAAATATATTTTTATTGATTTCAGAGAAGAAAGAAGAGGGAGAGAGAGATAGAAACATCAATGATGAGAGAGTGAGTCATTGATTGGCTGCCTCCTGCACGCCCCACACTAGGGATGGAGCCTGCATTCCGGGCATGTGCCCTGACCAGGAATCAATCCACAACCTCCTGGTTCACAGCTCAACACTCAACCACTGAGAGCCGGCTGGGTTGGACCAAACATTTAATTAGCTCACCCTTAATGCCTTGGCAGGTCCAGACCAAATGCTATCTCGGGCCTCACATGGCCCGCAGGGCGGACATTCCCCACCCCTGGGAGTCTGGCGCCTAGAGAAGCAAGCGGGACGGTGTCTCTCCCGAGGCCTGAGAGCAGAAGGAAAGGTGCACCGGCCTCTGTTGATTCCATGTCGGTTGCTTGACTGGTGAGAGGGACAGCGAGGTGGGCAGACGTCCTCCAAGCTCTCAGCAGGCTCCTCCTGCCCAGCCCTGGGGAATGTGCCAGTGAAGACAATGGCACGGCCATCAGGGAAGAATAACCCAATTTAATACCAGGCTCCTAGGTTCCAGCTCCCTGTCCACCTGAGGAATTGTCCCCTAGGCCTCTCGGGCACAGAGGCCAGTCTCTGAAGGGGCCTCTTCCCATCACATCAACCTCTCTCCTCTCCCGACCCCACAGGTCCCATCGTCTGTGGCCTGCTGAGCTCCCCCGACGTCCTGCTTTGCCATGTCCAAGACTGGAGGGACCCCTCCACAGCCACGGTGAATGCTACATGTCCCGGGGCGACCTCCGGCCAGGGGAGCCGTCCGGGGACACTGCTCCTGGGCGGCCAGGAGTTCCAGAGTAAGTTGCCTCCTGCCCACGTTCCTTCAGGACTAGTGTCCTCCCCGGCGAGGTTTGCTGCTGCTCTCGTAGGCGCCCTCTCCTTACCCCGAGGAATTCGTGCTTCTGCGGAGAAACTGGACCCGAAATGCTGCATCGACACACACGGGGCAGGGCAGCCGCTTCCCACAAGAAGCGGTGATGTAGCTCTTAAGGCTGCAGGTTGGCGGAGTGAGGCAGGCTCAGCGGGCAGCTCTGCGGATCTCAGCCGGGCTCACTCGTGCATCCAGGGGTTCATGGCAGTGGGCTGGGCTGGTCATGGCTGGGGTGGCCCGGGCCCTGCTTTGTGGCTCTCTCGTCCCTCTCCTGTAGATGGCGGGAATGGGAGGACCAGGAAACACCAGCTGGGTCTCCGGAGGGTGAGGCTGGGATCTGACAGTCACCTCTGAGAGCACATGGCTAGGGGAGTCCAGGCCTGGGAAGACCCACATGGCCTTCCGTGGCCGGCACCTCACAGTCTGGGCAAAATGTGTGCCTGCAGGCAAAAATGCCACCTGTCCCCATGCTACAGCTGAAGAAACGGAGGCGCACAGACGTGAGGGCTTCCGAGGCCTCGGAGCTGATAGACAGAGGGCTGGGATCTGAATCAGCACTTGAGGGGCGTACGGAGTGTTTGACGCGCGGTAATAACATTAGGGGACATGACGATCTTTTAAAAACCCTGCCATTGTTTTCCGTGACGTTTTAAGAGCTGGATTGTGCCTCATTAATTTTTGGTTTTACACCATCGAGCGCACAACCCGGCCCAGAACATCCTGGGGGGCGCCTTTCCCAAGGCCTGGAGGAAAGATCGCCGCGTTCAGCGGAATTCCACGCCGCTTAGTGTCTTCTGGGGGCGAAGAAAGCCCGACCGCTCATTTATGTGACGGATCATAGACATATGGTATCGGTTATCCTGTGAGGTAGCCCAGGATGGAAAGGAGCATTTGAAGAAAGACGTGGGATATACTCATGGGCCGTAAATCCACAGTGAATTGCTTAACACGGACCATGTGCTTGGTACGTGCCCAAGAAGCGAAGAATGTGCCCTTGTCTGGCCTCCTGGGAAGGACTGTTACTCAAGGACTTTTGGAGTCTGGGGTTTTGGAGTTGGGTGTATGTGCATATTTGGGGTGCAGTCAGAATTTTACGGAGGATGTCCTTTGATGGGGATTTCAGGCAGCCTGAGGCATCGTCATGATGTCCCAAACTGGAGGTTGGCGCTACCAGCATATTCTACTGCCAAATTTAAAGGGCTGTCTGTCTGGTGGGGCTCAGTGGTTGGGCATTGACCCATGAACCAGGAGGTCAAGGTTCAATTCCCAGTTGAGGCACATGCCTGGGTTGCAGGCCTTGAACCCTAGTGAGGGGCCTGTAGGAGGCAGTCGGTGGATGAGTCTCTCTCATCATTGATGTTTATGTCTCTCTCCCGCTCCCGTCCTCTCTCTAAAACCAATGAAAACATATTTAAAAGAGAAGACTTGAAGGGCTGCGGGGAGAAGGGGACAAATGGTCCAGGAAAATGGGGGATGGGGGAGGGGTGAGTGTGAGCTGCAGAGATGAGCTGGGAGGTGTGTGAACAGCCATGAGGAGGAAGTTGTGGGGCTCGTGCACCCACCCATTTCTGCTTAAGCGTTGTGCCTGGGTTGACCTGGGCCTCCAGTAGGAACCCACGCAGGGTCTGCATCTCCGCAGTTTCCAGGGGGCGTGTCTGGATGTTTTCAACTATTAGGTGTTGGCGGGATCGACCTTCCTATTTCCAAGAAAAATGGCTTAGCAAGCTCTGGGACGGCATATGCCTCATTTCTGACAATGGCCTGGAGTGTAAAGGAATGAAAAACAGGCCGATTCCCAGTCCCCTACTGCCCAGAGCGACTCGAAGCTCGATGGGACAGACAGGCCTTGGCAGCAACGCGCCAGGTTCACTGGGAATTTCAAAGGCTTCCTGTGGTTGAGCGATGACGAGCCTCTGGCATATGGCTGGTGTTCCCCCACAGAGGGTCTGCTTTGCATCAGCAACTGTCACTGTCTCGGATGCTGGGAGCTGGGTGGAGAGACTTACAGTCATCCCCGATCTTTGTCACCAGATGCCCCCGGAGCAGATGTCTGGTGGGTGCCTACAAGCAGGACACCCCTGTTGGCTCTTTACAATGTCACTGATTGCGTGTCACCGTGTGCTTAGCACTAAGTGGACTCAGGACAAGGTTGATTTGGGAAGGTCAAGAAATATAAGAGAGACCTGGGGAAGGGATGCAGGAGGAGAAGGCAGCCGGTGAAAGGTGCACTCTGAACCCTGGGGAGTCTGGCCTGGCGTCCTGCCCAGCTCAGGACTGTGGATTCCACAGCCATGTCGACACAGCACGTGACCTCCACAGAGGGCGAGTAAGACCACGCAGCCCCCATCAGCCTCAGGAGCCAGGCTTCAGGCCAAACCCCAAAGCCCCAAACGTGTCCGTGAGCCTGCAGCCCTGATTACGGAGCCAGTGCTGATGACTCAGAGTCGGCAGGCCTGTCTGGGGGACAGGGACGTCCTAACCCAGCCGTCGTGGAAAGAATGCAAGGATGTCTGGACAGGCAAAGCCATCCACCTGAAATATTGCTCAGCAGGGGGATTGGGGATGATGGTTGCTTGGGCTCTAGGTACCCTGTCACGATCAGGGACATCGAATCGGGGACAGGTGGGCCATGGAGAGAAGGTCAGAAGTCTGCACCCGGGAAACGAATTTGGTGGCGGATGGACTTGGGCCCTGCGTTTACTCCGTGGCTCTGAGTGCCGTTGGCGGCCTTGTTGTCCTCATTCATCCCTCCTCGCCGGCATCTGTGTACTGAACACCAGTTCCCCACAGGGACTGTGGAGGTGGGGGATATAAAAGGAGTCAGATCCAGTTCCCAACCTCAGGCAGCTCCAGTGCATTCAGGGAGCCTGACAGTCCCGGTCAAGTGTGAGCTTAAAGAGAGGGGTGTTTGGTGAGTGCTGTGCAAATCCAGACGGTGCTGCAGGCTGGGATGCTTAAGGAAAGAGTAGCCCGGCCGGTGTGGCTCGGTGGTTGAGCATCAAGCCATGAACCAGGAGGTCACCAGTTCGATTCCCAGTCAGGATTCATGCCTGGGGTGTGGGCTCGATTTTGTATGTGTAGGGGGGGTGTGGGGGGGGTTACCCTGAACAGGAGACCAGGGGTCTGACAGCTCTGATTTTGGGATTTGGGGGCTGGAAGAGACTCCAAGAAGCTTTTAGGGGTGCACCTGTGTGGCGGGAAAGGACAGTGTGGGGGAAGCGAGGCAGGGTGGTCCAGTGGTCCCCAGTGAGAGCAAACCCACTCCAGCTTATAAAAATACACACCTTCCTTTGCAGGCCCGACCCCCCTGGAAGGGACTCAGGGCCCCCTGACCAGTTTCCAGCAGGTGTATCTCTGGAAAGGTAAGCTCTATGCCTGAGGGGTGGGTTGGGGGGACACTGATGGCAGGAACCTGACCGGCCCTGGCCTCCCTCCGGGCACACTGCTCTCCAGGGAGAGACGGCAGAGATGTTCTCTCCAAGCTTGTGCTCTGTGTGGACCTGCAGGACCTCAGCTCTCATCAGATGAGACGCCAAAGTCTGAAAGAAAAGGGCAAAGTGTGGAAACCCAAGAAAGGAGGGAGGAAGGAGGACTGGCTCCCGTGAGACCACGTTTGCTGGCCATGGGCGCCCTTGGTCCTGGAATGGGAGCTCTGACGGCAAGGCCGACTACAGGGAGGGGGGTGGGGTTTCTCCCGGGGGCCTTGGCCACAGGTGTCTTGCTCCCTGAGGGCAGGGGGAAGGGACGAGCCTCCGGGGGTGATGCATGGACTCCCGCTGCGGTGGATGCACAGAGCAGGGGGGCAGGCAATGAGGAGGCTCACATATCTGCACGTTCAGCATCACCTTCCTGTGTGTCTGGCCTCCTTTGAGTTTCCTGAACGCTGTTGACCAAGTGCCTACTCAGAACAGGGACTGTGAGGCACTTGGGATGCATCTGAGGACTATGGGATGGGAGAGGAGGGCGGGGCACAGCCTTGACCTGTGAGGCAGTCCAGTCTCAGGAGGGAGCAGGCAAGAAGTGGGCCATTGCCGTCATGGCTGCAGGAGTTGGTGAGAGGCACGAAGAGAAGATCCCAGCCCCTATATCCCCTCCCTCCTCTCCCCACGATCCCTCCTTCCCGACCTCTAGTCCCTGAGAGAGGGAGCTGGCCACCTATTTCTATGCCTGTGAAATGGTGTGAAAGAGGCAGAGAGTGGGCCTAGAGTAGCTGGGAATGAATTCTGCTTCCATTACTTACCACCCATGTGACCTTGAACACACATCAATTATCCCCTCCAAGCCCAGATTCCCCATAGGTAATGCAGCAATAGAAAGAGTACTTGCCCCGTAGAGTGGTGTGGGCATTGGCAAGACAATACATGTAAAGAGCTTAGAACCACGCCCAGCACATGATAAATGCGGGTTCATGTAGGTGGTGGTGGTGGTGGTGGTGATGGTGATGGATGGGGGAAGAGGAGGAGAAGGAAGGAGGAGGAAGAGGAAGAGAGGGAGGAGGGAGGAAGAGGAAAGAAAGTACCCATCATCATCATCTTCATTTTAAAATGGTATGATGAGGTTATACACTTGCTCTCTCATTTAGTCTTACCTATAAGGAGTGTGTGTGTGTGCGCGTGTGTGTGCGCGTGTGGCGGGGGGGGGCAGGGGGGCGGGCGGGATTTTTGTTCATTTTTCCAGACAAGAAAAACGAGACTTAGAGCCGTTGAGTGAAATGTCCACAGGAGGTCCTGGGGTGGGACCCAGACACTGGTCCCAAGTTCAGTGCCTCCCAGTGATTAGAAAGTTCTGATAAAGAAGGAATTAGCTGATAGAAAATTAAGAAATGGCTTCTCCCTGGGATCTTCCCCATACTAAACAGGAGCACCCCAAACAGTCCAGCACCCCATTCTCCCCATCGGCTCACTCTGCTGTCACGGAAGACCTGGTCCCAGCTTGGACATTTAATTTTCTCGACTCTCCGTTGATGTACTTGTCGCTCCCATGGCAATAGATATTTCATCGCTCTGAGTCTCCGTTTTCTCAAAAGTGAAATGGGAATCTGACTCCTTACCTTCGTAGGGATTGTAAAGATCAATATTTATGAACATGTTTCATTACCCTGAAAGGGGTTTATAAATGTTACCAAGGACAATAATAGCTCTGTTCCTGAGACGTTGGCTGACATTCCACAGAAGGCCACAGGGTGCAGACCTGGTCCTGGAATTGTCCCAGGTCACGTGTTGGGCACCTGACCGCAGACCGTGATGACCTCTCACGTGGCCTCCCCTCCCCCCCAACTCCAACATTAGAACAACGATTCTTTTTCTCCTCGTAGATTCTGACATGGGGTCTCGGTCCGAGTCCACGGGCTGTAGAAGGGACATGGGACCAAGGTCAGCACCTCCACCAGAAACAGGTACCAACCCCAAACCCTTTGGATCAACGTGGGCATCTGGCTATGGAGACAAGATGGGCATGGGAAGGGTCTACGCGATGAGTGGACCGTTCACGAGGCTCCGTTCTGCAGCCGGGACTCCCTTTGAGCTTCTAGCCCAGCTGAGATGGGAGAACCAGCAGAGCTTTGTCTATTACTCAGAAACCCTCCCGGGTCTTGGGGGGCAGGGGGAGGAGCTCCCCTCCTGGTGGGTGTGGAAAGGGGTCCTTCTTCTTGGAGTCACATGATAGCTCTGTGGCCCGTAGGCGTGGCCCTGGCTCGGAATATGATGATGGATTGTACAGAACCTTCTCCAGTGCCACAAAATCCTTCACACTGACATTGCCACGAGCCCTGTGTCCACAGTGCTCACTCGGGCTGAGCGCATATGCTGGGCCACACAGGCCGCACACAGACTAGGATTCCCACCTGCCAGCCACCGCATGGCAGTGTGACAAGGGCTGCGGTGGGGACAGGGGAGGTGGGAGTGCAGGGGAGGGAGGACACCAGGCGGCCTGCAGGAGTCAGGACCTCCAAGCAGCCTGGCAGGGTCTGCCAGACATTTCCAGCACCCCCAGGAGACGCTGCTCCGGGTCAGGGAGCGGCTTGTGCAAAGGCCTGAGGACAGCGCGAGGGTGAAGAAACTTGGAGCCCCCTGTCCTGCTTTCCTTCCGTCCTCCCTGTCTGTGCTCCCTCCCTGTGCCTGGCCTGGTGCAGTGGTGGGGGCGGGGGAGGCATGCAAACTGGCCCTGAGACACTAACATGAGATGCAGCACCTCACAGGGCTGGGGTCCAGAGGGGAGGATGGCCAGGTGGCCCCTGGGTGTCTGCCAGCACTAGACTCCTGGCCTTGGCAGACCCCCAAAAATCTTTATCCCCCTTTAGAGATAGTTGCTGGTAAGGAAGCTCCAAGGCAAAGTGGGGGTGTATGTGGGATGCAGTGGCCTTAGGCCAGAGCCGCGAGCTACGGGGTATTGTAAATGTGCCCTGGCTCATCTCCATCACCTGCTTCATACACCCCCCCCACTCCACCCCTCCCCCCCGTGTAAGCCCCTCTGCAAAGTCAGATCCTCATGAGGTGCAGATATGCCCCCCACTCCTGGGTCTGGATGTGGGGTCCCTCAGCTCTGGAGAACCTGCTTATAGAGCCACCAATATCAGAGCCGGCCGAGGGGGGGGGGGGGCAGTGTTGGTCCCTGAAGCAAGGGGAGGAGCAGGTAGGGGAGGCAGCAGGGCATGCATGCAGGCGGTGCGCAGTGGCCGGGGCAGCCAGCAGCATGGTGGTGAGTGAGGACCAGGGTCTCTGCCCGGGTGAGCTCAGACCCGGAGGTGCCGCTCAAGATGCAGGTAGAGCCTGGACCAAGAAGAAAGCTTGGGCTTCTGTTGTCAGGAAGTGGGGTGCCCAGGAGGGGCCTTCAGCCGGGGATCACAAGGTCTGAAGACAGGAGGAGAGATTGTGGGGATGGACAAGCTGGAACTTCCAGGGTTGGGCTGAGCGGAGGTGACCTTTGGCCTCTGGGAGATGATGGCACCTCTGGGAGAAAGAGGGGACTTCCCCAGGGCTTCAGAAGACAGAAGGGGCGTCAGCACCTCCCAGTTACAGAGTCAGCTTGGACGCCACAGCTGCCTAAGGAGGGGCGGGCTGCTGTGGTCAGCACAAATGTGGTGCCTGGGCTGCAGGGGCAGCGGCCAGAAATAGCCGGGAAAAGTCACGCCTTGGGGGAGAAGTTGGATCAGATGGCTCCCAAGGTTTCCTCCGACCAAGATTCTAAGATTTTTGCAGCTGCATGATTTTAGAGCTTTGTGGGGCCTTCTGAACCTTTCTCTCCTGGCCAGACTTCCAGTTCTATGGACCTCAGAGCTGCTCTGGCCTCACATACCCTGAAAATGTGTGTGTGTGTGCGTGTGTGTGTGTGTGTGTGTGTGTGTGTGTGTGTGTGTGAGAGAGAGAGAGAGAGAGAGAGAGAGAGAGAGAGAGAGAGAGAGAGAAAGAGATATCAAGGAGTGATAAGGGAAAAGAGGTTGACTTCTTCCTTCTCTTCCAGATATGACGTCACAGCTCTTCTCCCCTGTGGACCTTACCCAGGTCGTTGTCAGTGGGAACCGGTCCCTGCCCAGCCAGCAGCACTGGCTGTTCAAACACCTGTTCTCACCTCAGCAGGCAGACCGGTGGTGCCTTTCCCGTAAGTATCCTTAGACCTCATCCTTCCGCCTCCTGACCCTGCGGCCAGGCGTCGCAGCCCAGGTTAACAACTGGAGAAACAGAGAAGGCCAAACTCAGTGGCGTAACTCCCAGGTCACTGAACATTAGCACCATGGGCGATGGGAAGAAAGGACGTAACTCCTATCTTCAAGATGCTCACACTCTAGTTTATTTCTACTCTGTTCCCCAAACCCATTATCCAACCATCCATCCACTCATCCATCTATCCATCCATCCATCCATCCATCTATCCATCCATCCATCCACCCATCCACCCAACCACCCATCCATCCATCCACTCATCCATCTATCCATCCATCCATCCATCCATCCATCCATCCATCCATCCATCCACCCATCTACCCATCCACCCATCCATCCACCCATCCATCCATCCATCCATCCATCCATCCATCCATCCATCCATCCACCCATCCACCCATCCACCCATCCACCCATCCACCCATCCATCCATCCATCCATCCATCCACTCATCCATCTATCCATCCATCCATCCATCCATCCATCCATCCATCCATCCATCCATCCACCCATCTACCCATCCACCCATCCACCCATCCATCCATCCATCCATCCATCCATCCATCCATCCATCTACCCATCCATCCATCCACTCATCCATCTATCCATCCATCCATCCATCCATCCACCCATCCATCCATCTTCCCATCCTTCCTTCCTCCATCCATGCTTTTCTCTATCCATTACCCACAGGCATAACCTATGTTCTGGGCCTTGTGTTTGACCTTGGGGATGAGAAAAACACACACACAAATATGCCCGTCAGAGAGCTCACGTAGGCCAGTGGCAAAGTGTAACATGGGAACAGCAGCAGGAGACCATCCACAGAGTCATAAGGTTTGACCGTCCAGTGGCCTCTGGACTGAAGATCCTGGCTGTCTCCGAGCTGGTCCTGCGTAGATCCGGTGGAGTTTTACCCTCTCTCCTCCTGGACTGCTCACCCCTCACCCTATTAGGCTCTGCCTTTATTCGGAGCCACATGGTCCCCCCGTTTTGTACATGACCCTCTCCCCAGCTATCAGAACCCCAGTGTTTTTCTTGGGCCTTCCCGAGTGGACAGCCCTGACTGTCCTGGGCATGTGCCTGCCTGGAAAGACCCCCTCGGAGGCCTATCTTCTCAGAAGATCCTGCCAAAGTCACGGTCCCCGGAGGCCTCCCAAGCACTGACCCCGCTGCTCCCTTGCTGCAGGCTGTGTCCAGGAGCCCTCGTTCTGTCAGCTGGCCGAGATAAGAGACAGTGCCCCCTCGTACTTCACCTGCACCCTCTACCCAGAGGCCCAAGTGTGTGATGATGTCCTGGAGCCACGTCCCACGGGCTGCAGACTGATCCTGCCCCACAGGCCGAGTGCCCTGTTCCGGAGGAAAGGTGAGTGCTCCGTGACACTATTTTTAAAAATATATTTTTTTATTGATTTCAGAAAGAGGAAGGGAGGGAGAGAGATAGAAACATCAATGAAGAGAGAGAAATCATTGATCGTCTGCCTCCTGTACACCCCCCACCGGGGATCAAGCCTGCAACTCGGGCGTGTGCTCCTGGTTCTTACTAGTAAGGTCAACGCTCAACCACTGAGCCACGCCCACTGGGCAACACTATTTTTTTTGAAAAAAATTTTTTTTCACTCAACACAGTCTCCATTTCTTCCAAGACGTTATCTTTTACTGACTCTTCTTTCGTCCTTGCTGGAGGCCCTTCTCAGCTATCCGACACCCTTGGCTGTCCACTCAATGTGAGAGGAGGGCCCTGAAGCTGGTCAGGAAGCTTCCAGTGAGTCGGGGAGCTTGTTGACCTGAGGTTCGCCTGGAGGGTGATCTGGCGGGGCCACCCTTTGGGGGTCCCTCATGTCATGATTTTTAGGTCCTGCCCATAGAGGAGCCTTAGAGTAGCTGGCCTGGGGCCAGCCTGGTGCTGTTGGCTTAGATTCCAAGTCAGGGTGAGAGGAAGCCTCGGTGTTCACCATGCGCATTGACTGGCAAGTCTCCTGCAGTCTCCGGGGGTGCTCCTGCCATCACTCTCCCTGGGGTGCCCAGGAGACCCTCCCCTTCTGTCCTCTAGAAAGTCAGGCTTCCACCGTCCTGTGTTTGGAAGAGGGCAGAGAGCAGAGGGGGCCAGGCAGCAGGAGACGTGACTGCTTCCCGAAGCGATTCCGTGCCCATCCTGCTTCCGTCCACCCCCACCCATGGATGCCGCCCTCAAGCCCTTTGGGATTCCAGCAGGTGGACGGAGTGGCTTCTTGCTTCTTCCCTCAGAAAAGTCCTCCGTGTTTCTAGGCCGACTAACTCAATGTGGTGCTCTGCCTGTGAGTGTCCTAGCTCCCAGGATGGCGTTGCTATGGCCCCTGTCCTGCCCGCGTTGTCTTGTGCGAGTGCCACAGGAAGCCCTTCACTGTTACTGCAGTCGGGTGGAGAGCGTAACACACCCTCTTCCACTGGAAGCGCCCAGTCTGCTCTGTGCACCTTCATCCTCAGATTTTTTTAAAAAAATATATCTTTATTGATTTCAGAGAGGAAGGGACAAGGGGGAGAGAGAGAGAAACATCAATGATGACAGAGCATCATTGGTTGGCTGCCTCCTGCATGTCCCCTACTGGGGATCAAGCCCACAACCTGGGCCTGTGCCCTTGACGGGGACTGAACCTGAGACCCTTCAGTCCACAGGTTGATGCTCTACCCACTGAGCCAAACCAGCTAGGGCCATCCTCATATTTTTATGGATACGGCAAACCTCTCCCTAAATAATGTAATTGTTTCCTTCCCCGTGCAGTTGTTCTGAAAGAGACAGTGAAGAACTTTTACACCCGCCTGCCATTCCAAAAGCTGACGGGGATTTCCATTAGAAGCAAAGTGTTCATGTCCAACAAGTCCGTCTCCAACGGGTAAGCTCCGTCATCCCGCCCCATCCCGCTGCGGTAGTTATTCCAAGGCACCTGTATCTGCACCCGAAAGAAGGTGACAGCTGTCAGTTAAAGGCACACGCAGAATAAAAACGTGAAACCCAAGGCAGAGGTTGATAACGGTAACAAGTAAGCCACCATGTCCAAGAACCACGGCTGTGGCAGATGACTAATGGCAAACGCGAAATGCAGCCTGGACCCCCCCGTCCGCTGATGCAACAGGAAATGTGAAAGGACACGAGCCATGTCTCATCAATGAGTGACAATGACCAGACAGGCCTTGTCATTAACTTGATCACAAAGCCTCGCTGTGCTCTGTTCAGAATCTGGAGAGCAAACAGAACTTCTAACAGGACCACAGGCTGGGATGGACTTCTCTTTTGTTTCATTTTTTTCAGAAATGCTTCTTGCTGTTGTTGTCAGTTAGCTGTTGTATAGTTGTTTCATTGAAGACGATACCTCTCTAGGCTTCGCCTCTGGTTCCGACCCACCAGAATTAGCAGGAAGACTTTTCACAACCCGCATTCCCTGGACCTACTGAGCCAGCATTTCTGGGGGTGGGGTTCACAAATCGGGATTTTAAGTAAGCTTCCCCTCTAAAGCACTTCTGAACTTCAGGAGCAGGGCATTGACCTGTGAACGGTGGGTCTGGGAAGTGTTGTTAGTTTATAAAACTGTGTTGCTGGCGTTTAAGATCTGCTTTGGAGAATGGAGATAAAAAGGTGATCGGGTGTTGTCTGTCTGGAGATCTGGCTGAGCACACTCCCCGTGCTGATGGGAGGGGGCAGAGAAGGAGGGCCGCAAACAGGGATCAGCCTGCCCCTGCTGTGGGGAAAGGGCTGAGGGACTCAGAGGAGGGTGTGTTGCTGGGAAAACACATGATCCAGACTGGAGAAGGGGTGGGTGGGCAGGTGGGCAGGTGGGCAGGGCCCTGGAGAGGGAATATCAGGACAGAGGTAACGCCAGCATCAGAGAAGTTGCCCAAGAGATGGAGGCTTTACTCACCAGGATGTGACTTGGAGTCCTGGGCTTCTGGGCAGGGAAGGAGAGCGCCAAGAATGAGGCAGGTTCCCCACACCGGAAAGGAACTTGGGTGGAGGGAGCTCTCAGGAATCGGGAATGAGTGACCTGAACTGGAACATGTGGTCGGGGAAGAGGGAACTCCGAACTGAGCCCAGAGCATTGGTTTGGAGCCAGTGAGTTCCTTCTGGTAGGACTGGTCCTCGAAGTTGAGGGTGGGGTCCCGGAGCCACACTGAGGAATCAAGCAAAGTAGGTCCTGACTCAGCAAGCAGAGGTGTGTCCTGGGGTGAGATTAGCCTGCGGTGGAGCGGGTAAGAGGGGGAATACAGCTCTTTGCCACCTAAACAGGCACCTGATTGGGTCACTCCAACTGCAAGCCCAATGCGCCCCACCCCCCATTTTTGGAGACACCTTCCCCACCATTTTTCCCCCTTCCTAGAACCCAAAGCTGGAACTTTCTTCCTATCTGAAAGGGTTTTAGGGTTCTGGGCTAGCTTGGCTTAGAGCCTGGCACATTATAAGCACAGAACTTATGTTCAATGAATGAATGAATGAGTGGGTGAATGAAGGATGGCGATTCAGTATTCCTGAGAAAAGAGTAGAGTGTTTTTAGAAAGTACATCAAAGCTAGGAATCCATTCATGCATGTTGGCCAGAGCACCCCAATTTAGGAAGTCATAAAGAAAGCAGGCCCCCAGAAGCAAGAATGCACTGTCCCCAGTAGGTCGCAGACCACCCATGACATCCTTCGGGCCTGCTCTTTCTCTCCTTACGCCAGGTTCTTCGAGTGTGAACGACTGTGCGACGCGGACCCGTGTTGCTCCGGCTTTGGCTTTCTCAACGTTTCCCAGTTAACGGGTAACAGTGATACCACCCCCCGCCCCCCCGACCTGCGCACAGCACTCTGCAGCCTAGAAAACGCATTCGCATCTACGATCTTACCGGATCCTCAGCATGTCCTCCTGGTGGGAGGGGAGGAGCGATCCTGCCCCCAGATGGGAAGTGGGACTTGCAGAGGGGAGGCAGCTCGTGAAGGTGATAGCTGGGACGTGGCTCTGGGTCCAGTACCTGGTCAGCTTCCCTCGGCACGTCTGCCTGGCCGGAACGCTCACTGAGCATCTTCTCATCTTCCAAGACTCAGGTCTGGCAGCTGTGTGGGGTGAACTTTGAATCCATTCATATGATCTGTGTTTAAACTTGATTACTTGCTAGCGGTGTGACTCTGGACAAATCACTTTCTCTTGGAGCCTCGGCTTCCTCACCTGTAAATGGGATACAAATGCTCCCTCCTCATGGGGCTGTGTGAGGGCCAGGTGATATGATGCAGGCGTCCCCAGCACAGCCCTGGGCACGTGATGGGTGCTCCATGAGCATTAGCTGCCTTCGTTCATGTGCTCTTGGGCCAGAGACAGTAAGGTGCCAGGTTTTTCATTGGTGGCTAAGATCATACCTAGAATAGCTGTGAACCCCAAATAATCTACTAAAGGATGCGTTTGAAGAATTTCCCTCTATCAGTTTAGAAACTTCTGTCTTGATTATTTTCCTGGTCCTGGTTATTATTATTTTAAAATTTATAATTTTTCTTTTTTAAAAATTGAATTTATTGAGATGACATTGGTCAATAAAATTATATAGGTTTCAAGAAACCCAAAGATACCTTGAAAGAAATGAAAATGAGAACACAGTAACCTCAAATCTATGGGACACAGCAAAAGCAGTCCCAAGAGGGAAATTCATAGAATTCCTGGTCCTGGTTATTTTTTGCTCCAGGAGGAGAGGTGACATGCCTAACTCTGAACAGCTTGGGACTTCAGACCTGCAGTGAGCAAAGTGGAGGAACCTGGCGCATTTTGGACTGTGGCTCTCCCGACACTGAGGTCCGCACCTATCCCTTCGGATGGTACCAGAAGCCTGGTAAGTGACTGGCTCCGAACCACTACGTGAGCATCTTCAGTTGGCTGGTTTCCAGCCATATATTAGGATGATGTCCTGGGGCCTGGAAGTAGATTACTCAGGATTCATTGGGTGCAAACGACAGACACGGATTCTGTTTAAATTAAGCAGAAAAGGGATGTCTGGGGGACTCTGTTCAGAGACTCAGAGGAAGGATGACCCACTTAGTCTCAGCAACATGGGTGTGTTGAGGAGGAATGAATGAGCAACCTCCTGTGTGTCACTGTCATCCTTCCTCTCCTCCAGAGGGCTTTGGTGATGGCATTCAAGCTTTAAATTCCAGGGAGAGAGCTTGTCCCAGCTTGTGAGCCCGCCCACAGGGGCGGGGCAGCCTGAGTGACAGGCCAGGGAGGCTGTATGCACCGGCAGGGAGGAAGTTCCTCAGAGCATAGTTCAGGCGCTGTTACTGGACAGAGGAAGACAGCAGGTGTGCACTCCACCAGGTTCCCCTGGCTTTCTCCTCGTGCCAGTTAGGAGAGTGTAACGCACACCTCTCCTCCCACATCTCTTCCCACCTCCTCATGCCCGCCTGCGGGAATGTCATTTTCCATCGTTCTCGTGCTCAGGGGCCAGCTGGGTACAAAGGCACTTAAGCCGTAGTTCCATTTGTTCAGAAATATCTGGGCCTCCCTCGGAGAGCTTCTCATGGGAATGGCGACACAACCTCGGTCCCTGGGCCGTGTCCACAGCACAGAGGTGGCCGCTGAGCCAGGCACACTCCAGGAGGAGGGAGGCCCGCACCTGCAGCAGGGAGCGCCGGGAGGGGCCCGCGCCTGCCGGCTGTGCTTTCTGACTTTGCTGACACGGTGAACAGAAGCTCCACGTGGCTTAGCCAAGAACCCGGAGCCCAGATGAGCAACTGTGGATGCAAATGAGGCTGTTTGCCGCCCCTTCCTGGCAGGAGGGCCCAGAGAGGAAGTATTCTTCACATCTAGGCGGGCGGGCAGGGGCACGAGGGCAGCTCTGTGGTCAAGCATTGTCCCAGAGACTCGGAGTTCCCGGAAGGGAACTGCCCTGCGGCCTGGGTACCCTCTGCTCTTTGAAGAATCCGGGGCTGACCATCCTCTCTGCAGCTGTGTGAGGCCTGCGAGGGGGGGGCAGGGTCATCGGTCGGTGTACAAAGTCACATGTGGCTTCTAGAGAAACAGTGGGAGCTTCACAGTGTCCCTTCTGCTGCTGAGCAAATGCGGGTGGGCCCTGAAGCAATTCCAGATGTGGGCGCATCACCCGGGCGGGGGTGACCGGCTGTTCTGGCTGGGTCTGTGCGCACCCCACGTAGAAGCTGCCGCGGGTAGGCGGTGTCGGTACAATCCGTTCTTCCCCATCATTCACATCCTGGCACAGCACTGACCCGGCACAGCGGTGGCTCCAGGCACGAGGCTAACGTTTTGCAGAAAACATGCACCTGTTGTTACCCACGCCCACCCCCCATTCAGTGCTTCGCCGGCAACTATTTTACAAGCAGGGAAGGCGGAGGGGAGCCCTGGCTTCCAGCCGTGGCCACTTGCCATGGTGTAAATACTCTCCCCCACGGCCAGTTTCAAGCTACCAACGTGATGTCCTGGAAGGCAGGGCTGGGAAGAAGCAGAAAGGTTAGCCATCGTTTGTTTAACAAATGTGAATTAGCCGAGCGCGAATGGCTCAAGGTTACACAGTGAGGGGACCCAGAAGGAGGGTCCCCAGGGTAGTGCCAGTCCTCCCAGGGACAGAGGGTGTTGACGGTTTCAAGGCTGCAGGGCCCCAGAGAAGCTGAGAACCATCACAGCTCAGCTGTTCCTGTCCAGTGAAGGAGCCCCCACCCCCAACCCCCCAGAGAGTGGGCAGCCCCCACCCCCATCCCCCAGAGAGTGGGCAGCACCCTCTTGTGAACCGCGGATGGCGGGTGAGAAAGAGCAGTAGCAGCAGCAGAGCTAGGAGACCAGTTCCTGCTGAGATGAGCCGCACGGTGTCCTCATGGTGTTAGGTCGTTTCCAGGGTCTCATCCCTGTTGCCTGGATGTTCGTTTGCAAACCAAGCTTACTCTGAATTGCAAGTTAATTTCCAAGAGCACAGCTACTGGGTCCGAGGCAGGGACATTTCTGTTTTGTTTTTTTTAATTTATCTTTATTGTTGGGTGTATTACAGATGTCTCTGTCCCCTCCTCCATTACCCCCCCCCCCCCATTCTGCTCCCACCCGGTCTGCAGGCCTGCACTGCACTCTAGTCTGTGCCATGGGTTGTGCATACATGCATAGACATTCTTCGTGTAGACGCTTCAGTGCCTTCAGAGGCGGTCACATTGCTCTCTGAAATGGCACCGACGCTCAGGATCTTTGCTCTGAGCCGCCTTCTCCCAGGAAGGACAGACATTCACTCAGACCATCAGGGTGCAGGCTGGCTAGCGGGTGCAGCGGGCGGGCATGGCGGCCGGTTGGCAGCATCTGAGTGTTGTCTGAAGGGTGCACAGATTATGGGTGACAGAGCCTTCGTCAGCGGTCCTCAGAGTGTGTCCCAGGCCAGCAGGGTCGGCATGTCCTGGGATCTCAGTTGCCACTGCAGCAGGCATGGGGGTGCGTTCGGGAGAGGCGCCCCTCTGGTGTCTCCAGCCCCTGAGAGGTGGTGGTCACTTGGGCACACCCGAGCCCTCCTTTCTGACGCAGGGTGGTGCTGGGAGTCGCACATGCTCTCTACCTTCCAAGCCCAATTTTGCCGCCACCCAGTTGTCCCTCCCATAATGCCCTCTGAGCTCAGGGACCCTGAGGGGAGGAAGAGCTAACGGGCTGCCTTCTTCTCCTTTGCAGTCGCTCAAAACGGTGCTCCCGGCTTCTGCCCCTCGGTGGCTCTGCCTTCCCTCCCGGAGAAAGGTGAGCTCCTTGTCAGTGTCTCTGATGTCGGTGCCCCCTCCTCTTCCTCCTCTTACTGCTTCCTTTTGTCCAGTAGTCTGCCGCTTGCCAGACCCCCCACACTCACTCGTTCCAGCTCCTACCCAGTGCACACGTGCAGAGGCAGGACAGAGACCCGCCCATTTCACAGATGAGGCGACTGACTCACAGCGATGGCGTGACTTGGTCCAAATACCACAGCTAACTGGACTAAGCAGGGCGGGACTCACGCCCCGTTCTCTGAGGCTCGTTTCACCCCATTAAGGAAAGGCTAGGCCTGCAGCGTCCTGGGGCAGTGTCAACCGTGGTGGCACTTGTAGCCAAAAAGTGTGAGAACTCAGCTAGTTCTGCATTAGTGCAGAGGAGTTCGGGCTCACAGCCATCGGCACGCTGGGTGGCACTGTGGCAACTAAGGCGGGAACCAGCCCTGAGCCCAGGAGCAGCCCAGACTGAGGCTGCCTGGGTCCAAGGCGGCAGGAAGCCGGGGGGAGGGGGCTGCTCTGGAAGGGGTGCGGTGGGAGGGGATGGGCCAGCGTGGGCCTCCTGCACGTCCCTTCCCCGTGTCCCATGGTCAGGAAATGAGAGGCTCTGGGAGCACCCGGGACGTTAATTCCTGCCCTGTGACCTGACCCTGAGGGCTGTAGACACCTGTCATTACCGCCTGGTGGAGAGGCAGAATATAGCTCCCATGGGAGGCGGCCACTTACGGTCAAGGCTGTGGCCGAAAGTGTAAGTGGCCCCATGATGTCAGGTTCCTCCTCTCCGTGGAAATTGCTAACTTTGGAGGTCATTTATATATATATGTGTGTGTGTGTGTGTGTGTGTGTGTGTGTGTGTGTGTATTTTTTTTTCCTTGCACATTTTATTTTTAAAAATTAAAAAAAATTTAAATATATATTTTTTATTGATTTCAGAGAGGAAGGAAGAGGGAGAGAGAGAGAAACATCAATGAGAAGAGAGAATCATGGATAAGCTGCCTCCTGCACGCCCGCACTGGGGATCGTGCCCGCAACCTGGGCATGTGCCCTTGACTGGGATTGAACCCGGGACCCTTCAATCTGCAGGCCGACGCTCTGTCCACTGAGCCAAACCAGCTAGGACTTTCCTGCACATTTGCTAGAGAATGTCAGTGTCTGAGCACATCATGGCTTCAGGTTCCTGCGGCACTGGGAGGCGGGTGTCATTGCTGCCCCGTCAGGGATGGCGCGGGGGGGGCTCAGGGAAGGGAGAACACACTCAAGGCCCAACACGTGACACGCGTCCCAGCCAGACTGTGGTCAGAACTGGTTTTGAGTTTTACCAAGGTAACCCATGAGCACTTGAACCAATCTAAGAGTCCCCAAAGTTTATGGCTGTGTTTTTGTTGTTGTTTTTCAAGTCAACGTGTTCCCCGTCTCACCGCTACCCACCTGCCATTGGCACTGCCCGAGGGAGGCCGCCGCCTTCGCCCTGTTTAGCTATTTCCTCTCACTCTGGCCTCCACGTTTCTAAAGGACAAGCGGCTCTTGCCGGGCCTTGGTTTTCAGTTGGGGAAGTAACAGCTGAGTCCAGGCCTTGACGAATGAGGCCTTAGGGCTCTCTTCTGTCACCTTTTTCTGATCTTCCTCCTTCATTCTCACAACCTAGTCAATATCAAGACTTGGGGCTGAAGCAAGCGTATTTGACTGTGAATAAGGTTCCCCGGGGAGCCCCAGCACCAAATACAGTCTCCTGTTATCACCAACCACCTGAGTGGGGCCTGAGCTGGCCGTCCTATCCCAGCCCCAGGTGCCACCCCTGCCTTCCAGGGCCCGGCGGCCTCCTGGGCTGCCCAGGGCGTCCGTGCAGGAAATCCCAGGGGGTTCGTGGAGGACGTGGCATGTCTTACCCCGCCCCTCTCAGCACCGGGAGAGTTAGTGCTCCACGCTGCCGTGTCCGTCAGCACGCCTCCCTCCCCTTCTCTTCATCGCGACATTTGTTGAAATCCCTTTGCTGCTGTTTGCTCATTTCCTTCGTCTCCCTTTGTTGGCGTCGTGGGTTTAGATTTTCCTTTCATTACTCCATTTTTAGGGGTCTGTGGAGGGAGAGAAGAGGAATGCGCAGTGTTTCACTAAAAGCAAAAATATACTATTTTTTCGGACTCTTTCACCCTCTAACGATTCCACATGCACGGTGCATGTTGTCCTCAGCACTGTGCGAACCATTTGCTCCTCACGCAAACCTCAAGAGGCGGGTCCTCACTTAACACTGACTGCTTATGGGAGGCCGGGACAGCGCAGACGTAGTGAAGGGCAGCCACGGTGGTGAGCAGGTGACTGCTTATGGGAGGCCGGGACAGCGCAGACGTAGTGAAGGGCAGCCACGGTGGTGAGCAGGTGACTGCTTATGGGAGGCCGGGACAGCGCAGACGTAGTGAAGGGCAGCCACGGTGGTGAGCAGGTGACTCCACGTCAGGGTGTCCAGTCTCGCAGGCTTTCTGTGTGGTCTGAGCGTTGGAATCGCTCCACGGTGTGACTTTGTTTTGTTTTTGCCTCATATTGCATTACGTGTACATTTCCAGATTGTTAGACAGGGTGGGGCCCAAGTAGGTTTATAGTTGTTTATATGGAAAATCATAGAATAAGTAATAAATAATAATAATACAAGAATAAACTGTGTTTTGTCTACTCACCACTGGAAACCTACTTTTGCCCACCCTGTATATCTCTCTAAATCATGCATGCACGAGTATATTCATTCATTCATTCATTCATTCATTCATTCATTCATCTGTGTCCTATTGTCATGATGCTCTCAACCTGGTGATGAAAAGCAGGTGAGGACAGGACAGCCTTATCAGTGACAGCTGTCCTGTTATCCCACCAGGTGGACCCCTGCTGTTCACACATCCCCCCTCCCCCTCCCCCCACCCCACCCCCCCACCCCCCCCGTTTTGGACATTTGGTTGTTTATGGCTCGTTATGAGAATACTACAACGAATACCTTCGTGCAGGGAGCTTTTGCCAACAACCAGATCATTTCCTCCAAAGTGAAATGACTGTTTGAGAACTTCAGATTTTACGAGTCTAGACTTATATTGCCAAAGTAGTCTCAAATAGTTCTTCCTAGTGTTTCCCTGCCCCCCACACCACATTCTTAGAATCACTTAAAAATACTACTTATTGAAATTACAGGAGAAGAGGGCTCTGATATCTAATTGCGGGATGCAAACCGTTAGGCACAAATCAACCACAGCGTGACTGTCTGGGAGTGACGGTCCGTGCCCCCGCCCTGGGGTTTTGCTGAACGTTGGAATTGCTGAGATGTGAATTACCAAGAAAAGAAAAAGGAAAGATGGCGCGTAGCCACCCCCAATCTGTGGCTCTGAGTAGATGTTTCCGAGGCAGAGGGGGCGGTCACAGTCCTTTCAAAGGCGCCGCTGACAAGTGTGGTCTGCAAGCAGGAGTGCCATGGAGCTGGCGTCCCATCTGTGCTTAGAGTTTCCAACTTGGAAATGGGCGTCTGAGCGTGTGCCTTTGATTCGAATTGGGCGGGGGGGCATAATTATGCCTTAGGATATGGGCATGCCAACGTGATTCTGACAGGGAGTGTGTGTGTGTGTGTGTGTGTGTGTGTACACGCACGCGCGCATATGTAGACTGCTCATCTCTATGCAGTTTCTATTCAGGGAGCAAAGGAAATGTTTGTTGCATACCAACCATTTCAAAAATCACTTAACGCTCATAAGAAAGTCTGCTGGTAGTTAGATCTGCTTCTCAGATAAGGAAACGGAGGCTCGGCCAGGCTGCATGGCCCAGCTGGGATTTGAACCCACCTGTCATTCTGGCCCCTCAGAGTTAATGGGAGTCTTTGGTCTGAGCTTCTGGAAAGGGTGAGCAAGCTGGACAGTCCGGTCCTGGCCTTGTCTGGAGGCCTAATCTCTGGCCCTTGTTTCTTGCAGGAGCCAGTGTATCAGCCGTCCCTTCCAAGTCTAGCATGAACTGGCTTCTGAGGCTCTGGTGGGCCGGTGGGGATGGCCTGGAGGGGAGGAGTGAGGGGCTTCAGACCTGGGTACCAACCACGCGCCAGAAATGACTCTGAGCACTCCCCGTGTTGCTCCAGAGAGGGCTCCTAGCACCTTGGCTGGTTTGAAGGCGGCAGGAGTTTGTGAGAGGAACACGTTTCAGAAAGTGTTTCAGGAGACAGTGAGACAGTGACTTGTCTGTGCGAAGGCCCCGGGCATGACAGCGGGCTTGGAGAGTTCGGTACGGCAGGCACAGGGCCATCAGCGGGACGCGGCAGAAGATGCGCAGTAGAAAAAGCCAGCGTTTGGAACTTGACCTTGGCGAGATCTCTTGGGGTGGGTGAGTGAGCAGGGAGGTGACAGCGGGCTCCAGGGCAGGCAGGAGTGGACAAGCATTAAGGCAAAAGAGGCCATCTTCCACTTCGATCGAGTTCCGTTCAGTGAATGTGCACACGGCAGCCACCCCGGGGGTCGTCACTTACGTCCTAGGAGACGCGCGGCACTGGGGTTGGAGGCCTTGACGGTGGGGTAGAGGGAGGCTCCCCCAGATCCACCACAGCAGGCAGGGAGGGACCACAGCCACATAAGCCACGCTGTGACATCAGGACTCGCGTGCATTTGCCAGATGGCCAGGGGGGGACAGGGAGGCGTCCTGGGTGGGGGGGGGGGGCATGAACGGAAGCCGGGGCATGCGTTGGCACGGCACATGCAGAGGGAGACAGTGGCTGAGGACCGCAGGGCAGGAGGGAGGCTGGATGGGGACCGGGGCCTGAACCATCACTTGGGCTGTGAGGGGATGCCCTGTTGGATGCACAAGCTAGATTTTGAGAAAATGAAGTCAATGATGTCATCTGTGTACAGAGTAACCCTTTTACTCTTTTCAGGGGAAATTGCACTTTTTTTTTTTTTTTAAAGCCTCACAATAGTAAAATTGTTATTTCTTCTGAGGAGAAAAAAATGTGCATTGAGGTTTCAAGACCCACAGCCACCCATCCGGAGAGGGCGCTCTGGGCGCGGGCTGTCCTCGCGGGCACGGAGCTGCCTGGGGGTGAGCGCTGTCCCCGTCCCCCGCCCGCCCAGGCAGGGGCTGTACCAAGGGCTTATTCCCGGGACGGGACACCTCCCATTTTGCCTTTCACGCTCTGTCTCCGAGGCCCACTGCTCACAAGCACATCGGACATTTGGGTTGCAAGCCAGAGGAAAACCCAGAAAACTAGTCTTTGGAAACTTGTTTGGCACTGGCCGGTGTGGTTCCGTGGACAGAGCAACCACCCGCAGACGGAAGGGTCCTGGGTTCGATTCTGGTCAAGGGCACGGACCTTGGTTGCTGGCTCAATCCCTGGCCCTGGTCGGGGCGTGTGTGGGAGGCCACCAGTCGGTGTCTCTCTCAGATCAATGTTTCTCTCTCTCTGTCACTCCCTCTCCCTTCCACTTCTCTCTAAAAAAAAAATCAGTGGGAGAATATCCTCGAGTAAGGATCAACCAAAAAAGAAGAAAGAGAGAAATGTATTCTGTATTCTAAGTTCATTTCACGCAAGGAACTTCAAAATGCCCTTTAGGACATGCTCCAGCCTTTGACCTTGAGTGCCCCCGGAGGGGCAGGTGCAGCACAGGCTGCTGCTACCAGCAGAGAGAGCTGTGCCTGAGGCTGCAGCTGAGAGGGCTGGGAGGTGGGGGGACTGGGGGGATGCTAAGAAAGACGCCCTGTGAAAGTCTGCCCTGCTTGGCTTTCCAGCTCCGCCCCCGGCCACAGACTGGAGCGCAGTGACAGCACAAAGCCTGCACCCGGTGGACGGGAGCGGAGGCGGCTGCCCAGCGCTCCCCGGGGCCGCGATGGCAGGCAGAGCCCCCTTTGTCTGCG
Organism: Corynorhinus townsendii; assembly: GCA_026230045.1. NCBI lineage: Eukaryota > Metazoa > Chordata > Mammalia > Chiroptera > Vespertilionidae > Corynorhinus > Corynorhinus townsendii. The sequence goes on from JAPDVU010000010.1 coordinate 53,136,304, forward strand.
TGGCCTCCATCCTTGACTTTCGCTGCGCCCGTAGGTGGATGGAATTCAGTTGATCTTTCCAGCAAATGTTTTCCACGAACGCCAGAGGCAGAGTCCTGTGATCCTAGAATGTGTCAGAGCTGGCAGCGAGCACGCACACCATCTAATCCAGGGAAGCGGGGGGGGGGGGAGGGGGGTGTCCTGGTGGTGCAGTGAGCTTCGCCTTCGGTGCACTGACTGCTGGTCGGTTCCACCCCTCAGCCACTGAGCGCCCCGGGCCCGCTTCTGGGCCTCGGTGCCTCCACTGGCGTCTGGGAAATGGGATGATGGTGAAAACGAAGCGCTGTCAACCCGGAAGGCTTTTGTTGAGGCATAAATAAGACACAGCGCTCAGCACAGAACCCGGGGAAGTGTGAGCGTTGAAGAAATGTCAGCAGTAATTCCAAGGCCATGTTTTTCCAGCGGAAGGGTCTCTCCTCATTTTGTAGTGGCAGAGCTATAAAATTACACACTTAAAAAATTCCTTTGGGCCCGAGCCGGTGCGGCTCAGTGGATAGAGCGCCCGCCTGAGGACCGAAGGGTCCCAGATTCGATTCCAGTCAGAGGCATGTGCCTTGGTGGCAGGCTCCTCCCTGGGCCCTGATGGGGGCACGTGCAGGAGGCATCCCGTCAATGTGTTTCTCTCTCATCAATGTTTCTCTCTGTCTTTCCCTCCCTCTCCTCCTTTCTCTCTCTCTCTCTCTCTCTATATATATATATATAAAAAAGTCAATGGAAAAATATCCTTGAGTGAGGATCTGAAAAAATAAATTCTGTGTGCTGTGTGACCATCAGTCACTGTGCTAAATGCTTTCCATATTTTAAGGGGCCCCAGAGGGACATCGCAGTTGGCATCGCAGGGACGTTCTACTTTCATCGTGACACCCGGGGCCCCTGGGAGGGTGGGGTGGTGCAAGTGACTGTGCAGCTGCCCTGCACCAGCCCAGGTGCTCTGTCACCTCCCACGGTGGCGGCTCCCAGACCTCTCTGCTTCTCTGAGACGCAGGGCTGAGGAGGAGAGAGGCACGGCTGGCAGACTGACTGGATGACAGCAAGGGCAGATCCAAGGAATGCAGGATGGGGAGTGCGAGGGGCTGGCGCCCAGCTGGAAGGCTCCTACCCCCCAGGGATGCCAGAGGGAGTTTCCACCAGCTGCGGAGGCGCTGGCTCTGGCGCTCTGGCACGCAGCTCTGGTGTCCCTGCCGCGGCTGTCATCCCCTCCATTCACTCAGCAAGTGTTTAGTGAGCACGTACTCTGTGCCAGGCACACGGGGCTGTGGCCGTGAACGGGGCGGGCAGGACGCCCCGCCCCGCGGAGCTTCTTCCCAATGCATCTCTACGGGGCTCGCTCCTCCCTGCTCTGAGCTAGTGTCCCTCCCCGGACAGGCCTCCCACCACCCTATCAGAGCAGCGCCCCCCACGCTCTCTACTTCCTCCCCCGCCTTAGTGTCTTCAGACAGCTCACCGCGAGGACAGCTTCTCCCTCGACGACTTCTTGCCCATTTGTCTGTTCCTCCTTGGAAAGGTGAGCCGCACAGGCAGAGGGACTTCATCTGTCGTGCTCACTGCTGTGTTTTATTTCATTTATTACTATTTTTTAAAATATATTTGTATTGATTTTTTAGAGAGGGAAGAAGGGGGAGAGAGAGATAGAAACATCGACGAGAGAGGACGTCATCGATTGGCTGCCCCCTGCACGGCCACCTACTGGGGATCGAGCCTACCACCCAGGCATGTGCCCTGCCTGACGGGTTGAACTGGCGACCTCTTGGTCCCTGGGTAGACGCTCAACCACTGAGCCATACCAACTGGGATCACTGCTGTATTTTAGCACCTAGAAATGTGACTGGTACCTAGTCAGGACTCAGGAAATACTGAATGAATGAATGAATGAATGAATGAATGAATTTCTCTTGCTTGCTTGTCTGCTAGACTCGATGTTCCCAAGGGCAGATGCTTTGTAATTCACAGCTTAACCCGAACACGTAGCAAGGTGTCAGGTATACAGTAGGTGCTCAATATTACATTTATAACTGTTTTTAAAAAACATGCATATTTACGTCAGGTTAGTGTTGGAAGCTGGTAGTGTTTCATGAGTGTTTGTTGAAAGAGCGAAGCCGCAGAGGAATAAACGGGTTGATGAGCGGTGGCGGTGGAGTGTTGTTGGCGGTGGGAACCCTTCCTTCGCCTCTGGTCAGGTTTCAGGGATCCGCCTGAGTCCCAGTTGCCTCACTTGTAAAATGTAGATGATGGTGTCTGTTTCCGAGAGGCTGTTGTTAAGCTTGACATAGATGGTTTCTGCACCAATGGCCCCCCTGGAGGCCTGGAGAGGGTGGCCCTGTTGGGATGGCTGGATTAGGTCGGCACCCCGGCTCTCAGGGTCGCCGGCACAGGTCGCCTTCTGGGTGCGGGGCGGCAGTGGCACCGCTGCCCGCTGTGGGACCGTGCAGTGTGCCCGGAGGCCTCTGACTGCGCTTGGCTGATGATTGCATCTTGACCCCTGTGAGACCTCAGAGGGTGGAGAAAACAGGATTTCCCTTGAAAACCTCCTCCCCAGGCAGCTGATTCTTGTACCCCACCCGTCAAGGGTTTTCTCACATTTAAGGGAGAACGGTCCAAGAACAAAATATGCCAATGTAAGGCCTCCCTTTTGGTTTTTTAAATATGACATTTCCCCCGAGAGTGTTCCCATGTTAACAAGCGGGTAGGCCGGGGAGAGCTCAGAGCTGAGAGCGGACAGCCAAACCATCTGACGAGCGTTGCGGGAGGTGATTCGGACAGGTTGCCCTCCCTGGGGCCTTTCCAATCATCCTGTGCAGCCGACGATGAATGGCACATCCCTGAAGGCAATCCATCGGCCGTGGTAGATTTCCTTTACTTGTATGGATTTTACTAATTTTAACTGTTGATTAGAAATGGTGATACCATGGCCCTGGCTGGCGTAGGGTCATGGGTTAGATTCCTGGTCCAGAGCACCTGCCTGGGTTGCGGGTTCGATCCCAGCCTGGGTCAGGGCACATGCAAGAGGCAACCGATCGATGTATCTCTCTCTCGCCTTCCCTGCTTCCTCCCACTTTCTCTAAAAATCAATGGGAAAAACATCCTCGGGTGAGGACTGACATCATTTTTTGTTAAATGGTGATACTATGTTACAAGTGGCTGGTGCTCCACAAAGTTGGTTCTTTTTGAGTGAGCCTTCGGGCAGTCCTCACTGCAGGATTGATTTCTGCTGCATTCCCTGACCGCCGTGGAGGAAAGAAATTTGATTTCTTAAGGAAGCAGTCACATTCCCTCCCGCAGGAGGGGAGAGGGCCCAGCTCAGGGGGGGCCAAGGAAAGGTTCCGTACGGAATTCGGAGGCGGAGCAGAGGGAACCGCCTGCGAGGTGCCTTCCTCGTGTTATGACCGCGAGCAGAGGCGCAGTAGCGCGAAGGAACTTCTCTCTGGAGAAACGCCAGGTCCCCTTTCTCATCCCCTTTCAAATGACCGCAAAATACCAAAATGTCCTTTTCTCCTTCTTCTCGCTGTTAGTAAGGGGACATCTGGCTTTTATTTGAGTGTTACCCGGGGGACAATAGCCCAGCGTGACGTGCTTCTCACCTGACCGATGGTGTCTGCTGAGAAGTCAGGATGCCTGAGTGTGGGTCCTGTCCCGTACGGGCCGGGACCTTCCCAGCGGCGAGCGAGTGCTTGTGGGCTCAAGGTCACAGCCTGCGGGCTCAAGGTCACAGCCTGCGGGCTCAAGGTCACAGCCTGCGGGCTCAAGGTCACAGCCTGCAGGCTCAAGCTCACAGCCTGTGGGCTCAAGGTCACCGTGCTGTGCTCGTGCTCAAGGTGCTTTCCCTGCCTGAAAGGCTTCGGACTGTAATAGCTCAGCCGGGCCAGCCAGCGGGGGCGTGACGGCCACCGCCAGTATTTCCTCAAGCTTTTCCCGTATTCGCCACCAGGAGGGATTCTTCCTGGCTCCGAAGCAAGAACAGGAAGAACGCCGTGTGCACTTGGAAGCCCTGCAGGGACACTCCTTGTTATCTTCATTCTTGGGGATGCTTAAGAAAATCCCGTTTTCCTTTAGGAAACGGGCCTGGGATTATCTGGGCGTCGGAGGGAAGGTTGGCATTGGCTAGCGGTTTAACATTTCTGCGCTTCGATCAGATTCCAGAACGCTGGCGAACACGTTCTCCCCGTTTTCCAGATGAGAAAAGTGAGGGCCGGAGCCGGAGCTCGCCTCTGCTTCCCGCGCCAGCAGGCGGCAGACCTGCCCCTGGGGCATTAGCCTAGGGCCGCGGTCATGTGCGTTGTCAGGTTTTCAAAGCTGGTTTTGATGCTGCAGTCACTGTAAGTAAGCCCAGCATTTCTCCTGGAGCTGATGTCTAGAAAGGAGGGCAGGAAGGCAGGGGGGGAGAGGGAGGAAGAAAGGAAAGGAAATTACACGTGCTTTTCCATGTATTAGTAGAAATTTCCAAATGTATTCTCATCTGGTGATTTCAAAAAGAGAAAAACGTAGTCTGCACGAAAAGGGACACCGTGCTTTCTGGAAGGGAATGAAGTACTGATATCCCCCAGAGGCCTGCCCGTCCTGAGGCTCCGGGCCACGCTGCCCCAGAGCCCTGATTGGGGGTGGGGAGGGGGGCCCGGGCTGCCCCCAGCCTCTCCCTCCCCTCTGCCCATCCACCCTTGGCAACTCCGTGGTGCACAGAGGGACATAATGCCATGAGGCTGCCCTGGATGCAAATGCTGCCTCGCTGCCTGTGTGACCTTGGGCAGGTCATTGCCCTCTCTGTGCTCTTTTCTCTTCTGTAGAATGGGGGCTGCTGTTTATCTCCCCAGAGCACTGAGAGGCGGAGTCAGGGGATCTTGAATTTTCAAGCACTTCTCACCTGCCCATTGGATGGTAGCACTCTTGCTAGTATATGGGGTCACAGAGGGAGGGGCTGTGCGACACTAGGAGTCTCTTCCCTCAGGGCCGCAGTCCCCTCTGCTTATGGACCCGCAGGGCCACTCACCTTCACGGGCACTTTCTCCAAGGTCTGAGGGCCTGATGGTGAGCGGTTTCATACTTCAGTTGACTTCATACTAGAACTTAGGTATGACTCGTCACCACCACAGTGCAGGGTCTGGCTCGGGGGCTGACAGGATGTACACTGGATGCTGGGAAGAAGGGCTGCGGGGAGACACACTAGGGTCCATACCAGTCACTGCCCTGTGACCTTGGGGAATAGCTCTGTGACCTTGGGGGCACCCTGTGTTCTTGGGGAGCGCCTCTGTGACCTTGGTGAGTCTCCTGTGACCTTTCCTCCCTGTGGCTCATGTCCTTGCCGTGAGGAGGGTTGATATGAGTCAACATAACTAACTCACATTTCATGGTACATGAAAGTAATACCTCTTTCCACGTCTTGTGATTTATGACGTGTTTGGGGTGCACCCAGGCCCAGCCCGTCAGTGGGAGGGGTGCTGCAGCGGAGACTATCAGGGCTTTGCCTGTCCCCTGAGGACATGAGCAGAGACTGGTGTGATCAGATGGGGAGGCCATCACTAGTAAGGCGATGGTGTGAGAGAGGGCAAGGCTGGCAGTGGGGCCGCCCGTCTGGGTGTCAGGAACTGGGGGGTCAGGAAGTGCAGTGAAATTGATGAGGCCGGAATCTGGATGGAGAAGAAAGGGCGGTTCCCAGAGGGGCTGAGAAGGCAGAGTGACCAACGAGGGAGGAGGGAGCGGGGGCGGGGGGCGGGCAGAGAGGGGTGCCCCGGGACAAGGCCTGGTGGGTGAGGGGAAGCAGGATTCAGGCAGAAGTCAGAAAGAAAAGGTTGATGTCACTGCAATGGCATGGGCTTCTGGACCCCTTTGAGGACGTCCACCCTGGTACCTACGTCAGGCTCAGACCGCCACAGTTTGGAAAAGAGGGTGACTCAAATGCAGCAAGAACCCAGCAGGTTGGCCCAGAGACTACGCGAGTGGCCAAATTCAGCAAGTCCTCCCACCCCTGCTCAGCAACTCATTCATCCCTGATCACCAGCCTGGAGAGAGCATCTGGTGACATCCCCATTTTACAGATGAGGAAGCTGAGGCCCAGAGAGGAAGAGTGTTTTGCCCCAAGTCACAGAGCTGCTCGGTGGAGGAGCTGGGATGCACTCAAGGACCCTGCCGCTTAACTGAGCACGCCTCCTTGCTGACAGGCTCAGAGCCAATGACCAGCCACAGGCCCGGACGGCGTGTCCTCGCTGGGTCTGGGATCTAGTTTGCGCCTATTTTCAAAGTAGCCACAGAGAGAAGAGCCGAGTGGCTCTTGTGTGAGCTACACTGGGCCGAGTTCAGTGTCTTGTTAGACAAGAAATGCACAGCAATAAGGCTTCCTTCAGGTCAGCGATAACTGTTTAGAAATGTAATGAAAAAATTCCCATTCCATTCTTAATGACACCAAAATTAAACACACAGATTTTTACATTTTTTTCTCATATTCATGTTTCCAATTCATGTCCCAAAGGAGTATTCTTGAAACTCAACAAAAATGGGTTTGAATGTCATCTGATAAATAAATAGCCAAAAATAACCCAGAAATATTTTGAAAAGAAGAAGACTATGAGCCCAGGGCTGGTGTGACTCAGGGGTTGAGCGTCGACCCTTGAACCAGAAGGTCAGGGTTCGATTCTCAGTCTGGTCACATGTCCAGGTTGTGGGCTCCATCCTCAGTAAGGGGCGTGCAGGAGGCAGCCAATCAATGTTTCTATCTCTTCGGTCCTCTCTCTGAAATCAATAAAAAACATATTTTTAATAAGTAAAAAAGAAAAATAATATGGGAAGCCTTTTTCCTCTGAGTCATTGCATTATAAAGTGACCCCGGCGTAAGCAGTGTGTGTGAACAGAAGCAGAAGTAACCAAACGAATGAAAAAGAGTAGCGCCACCCGGCAGAAGCCGTGTCTATAGAAGCACTTAGTGTATAGGAAACAGGGCATTTCCAATTCAAGAGGAGATTTAAAAAGATAAGTGAGGCTGGCATTGCCATTTATAAAATGTGTCTTAAACAAAACAAAGAATGAAGCTGATTAGCAAGCCACAGATCCTGCTTTGGAGCAGGTGCACCTTTGGGTGAGCCCCAAAGCTGTCACTAACCTCACTCACCAGAGAGAAGACCTGACCTTGGGAAGCCTGGTTTTTAAACCCAGAGAAGTTGGGCACAAGCCCTGGCACCACCACGTCTCAGCCAGGTCCTCTGAGAGTGTGGCACTGGGTCGGTTTCCTCATGTGGAAGCTGCGGCCCACGGCGGTGCCCGCGGCATGGGTGAGAGAGGAGGCCACGTGCAATGGTGTTGCTGGGCTCTTGGCAAATAGGAAGCTTGTGACATGCCACCGAGATGCCCGGCTTCTTCGTCTTGCCGTTTGTTTGCATTCACGAAGAAACTGCTCTGCGTGCTCGTGAGATGCCCGGACCCCAGGAGTTGGATTCTGGGTGACAGCAATCCCTCATCCCGGGGGTCCTGCCGGTAGGAGGCTGGGGGCAGGGGGAGGGCGTGGCAGAGCCGTGGCTCCAGGCCCTGGGACGGCGCCAGCTGAGCGGGCTCCCACTTGGGAGACGAGATCCACCCTTCAGTTGCAGCGCTCTCCCCAGACATCAATCTGAACCCGGAAGGCAGCCAAGGCTTCTGTTTTAGGACCATAATTGGCACGTTGGGTCCTCGAGCCCCATCATCACAGTTCACGCGTCCTCTGAAAAGATGCAGCTCAGTCTGGTCATGTTGCAAACACGCCACATGTCCTGACCGTGAAAATAGCAACGTGCGAAGGATGTTTGAGAAGCCCGGCGTCTCTCGCAGGGCTGCCAGGGCCGAGTCCACGAAGACGGGCCCCCGGTGCTGAAGACGCCCTAAGCGAGCCCGGCTGCCGGGCTGGCCCGGCCCTCGGAGCTGCTCCCCCCGCCCTGGAGGCAAGGGGGCTGGCCCTTGGGTCCCCACAGGGACTGGTTTTGGACACAGGCTGGTCCTGGGGAGGGGAGGCGGCTTCTCAGACCAAAGGCGATTCCTGGGGAGGGTACGCGGGGAGCCCTCGACACCAACTTCCCAGCAGTTGGGGAAATGAGAGCCTAGGCCCCCCCACCCCCAAAGTTGGCTTGGGCAGCACCCAGGAGTGTCCACTTTGGGAGCGACGGTCCTCTCTCCCTCGAGGGCTGAGGGAGGGCTGGAGGACGCCGTGTCGGTGTAGACCTAACCGCAGCGCCACGTGGGCCGTGGTTACCATTGCTGCCCGGCGTCATGCTAATTACTGCATTCCGGCACATCACGATGCTGTTGGTTTTGTCTTCTTGATTTCTCTCCCGTTCTACCGTGACCTGCTTTAAAGCAACAGCCATGCTTTTGTCTTGTGTGTGTGTGTGTGTGTGTGTGTGTGTGTGTGTGTGTGTGTGTGTGGTTGTTGTATTCCTAGGCTTGAGCACAGAACTTGGCCCATGAAAACTTTTAGTAAGTGAGTCTGGCCGGCGTGGCTCAGTGGTTGAGTGTTGACCTATGAACCAGGAGGTCATGGTTCAATTCCCGGTCTGGGCATATGTCTGGGTTGCAGGCTCGATCTCCAGTGTGGGGCGTGCAGGAGGCAGCTGATCCATGATCCTCTCTCATCATCGATGTTTCTCTCTCTCTCTCTCTCTCTCTTTCCCCCTCTCCCTTCCTCTCTGACATAAATAAAAATATGTTAAAACAACTTTTAATAAGTGGTTGTAGAATGGAGAGGTGGGTAAAAGAGGGGATCACGCTACAACAAAGACTGATAAGCGGGTACGGGGGCTGCCCTTGGGGGACGCCAGGTGGCACTCTGCTCTCTTCATGCCCAGGTGAAAGCTGTGTGGCTGACATCCCTGCTTTCTCTCCTAGTGGCTCTGGATGCTTGGCAGACGCTGGGCCTCTCCGCAGCAGTGGTGGACCCATCCATCAGGAGCTTCGATGTCGCCCACATCAGCACGGCTGCCACCAGCGACTTCTCTGCTGCTCGAGACCTCTGTTTGCTGGGTGAGGCTCCCTGCCCAATCCCCAATAGTGGGGTTGCTTGGGACAGGGCTTCACACAAGTGCTGCTCAAGGTTCTGACCTCAGAAACACATAGGAGTCCCCACGATACCACAGGGTGCCTGGCAGGGAGGGACTGACCTGGAGGGAAGACGTGGGTGGGCTCCCCTCTGCAGTGTGCTCATTCCTCTGCAATCAGCCCACGGTCAAGGTCACGGAACGTGAGGGCCATTGAGCCAGGTTGGAGGAGGACCGGAGGGATGACCTAGGGGCTAGTCTGAGGCAGTGGAAGCTAGGACAGCTATCCTGAGAAGAGCAGAGCCAGCATGCTGAGGAGGAAATGTACTGATTCTAGCCAAGCTCATGGGGCAAAACTAAGACTTATACGCTTAAAACTCAAATTTCAAGAGACAGTTTTCAGTGCAATGTACAGGCCTTTCTAACGACAAGCTGTCCACAGTGAGTACCTCACGGAGAGGTGTAACCGCACCATCGATGGGTCCGGCTGCCTGTCACTACCTGAGCCAACTGAGCAGAGACAGGGTTGAATCGTAGATGAGCGTTTATTCCAGTCCTGCCAGCAGTGTGGGAGCAGCAGGTCACCCACAGAAATCTGCTCTGCACCCCGTAAGCCAGCTGCTTACATTGGGCAGAAGGACGAAGATTACATGGGAAGTAGGCAAAGGGCCATGCCCAATGGGCCGTTTACAGATAAGCAGAGGGCTGGGGGTCTTCAAAGGGCTTAGTGATAGCCAGAAAGGCTGGGGGTCTTCAAAGGGCTGGCGGCTCTGGTTTGTGCAACAAGGTTGTCCATCTGTCCATGATCACAGGCAGCTCCAAATGGGGAGAACGGGCTGCATTTCCCGGTGAGCGCCCAGGTCCCGTGTGTATGACTCCCAGCCAGGTTAGGGTATGCCTTCTGTAATCAGAAGAAGACAGTCACGGTGAACAGAGCATGAGTAACATTTCTTACAATTCTAGCTGCCCGCCCCCCCCCCCCCCCCCCACCATGCTATGGCTGCCCCTGTCATCAGAGGTGTAAGCAAGGTGGCCACTCGATAGGCGGGTTCTATAGAGACCAGCTCCTGCAAGAGCCCGCGATTGGGTGATGTTCACACTCCTCCAGTTCTGAAAGTCCATGAGCCTCCTCCGCCTACAAGGCTGGATGGCGATATGCACATCTTACAGACAGGGCTGCATGCGCAGAGGAGCAGCTTGTTCGCTGCACAGCTCTGGGGGGCGCCTCAGCCCCGAGACCTGGTATAAATAGGCCTTAGGCCGTGCGCAGCTGCCCAAGTGAACAATGCAGCCCTCTCTTCAGAGCCGTCCTTAGGACTGAAATGCCTGGCATGATGGGAAGTGTCTGCTATAGGAACCAGCACACCTGGGAGGTGACAGAACCCCTAGTGGAACATGGCAGGGGTGATGGGGAGGGGGAGGCAGGCGAGGCTGAAGAAGGAGGCAAAGGCCGGGTTCTCTATAGAGAACCTTATTTGGTATCATTTGATCCTGAGGCCAGTGGAGAGCCACGGGATATCTTAAATAGGTGAATGACAAGAGCACATTTGTGAATAAATAACCCAAAAGCTGGCTGTTGTGAGGAAGGTAGACTGATGGGAGAGTTGGGTTCTCCCCCACCAGCATTGTATTCCCACCCCCTGCAGCGGTGCTGAGGATATATAGTAAGTGCTTAAATGAGTGAGCGAGTGGTGGCAATGAGTGATGGATGGATTGCATATGTGGGTGGATGGGTGGACAAAATGCATGGATAGATGGATTAATGGATGTATGGATACAATGATGCATGGATAGATTAATGGATACATGGGTGAATGGATGTATTTATGGCTGGATGAATGGATGAATGTACTTATGGATGGATGGATGAATAAATGTGTTTGTGGATGGATGAATGTGTTTATGCATGGGTGGATGGATGGATGGATGGATGAGGGATGGATGGAGGGATGAATGTATATATGGATGAATGCATGGATAGATGGATGCAGAGTTGGATGGAAACAGGAAGGATGGAGGCATAGTTGGATGGATACAGAATGGATGGATGCATGGATGAATGGTTGCACGGGTGCAGGGATGGACGAATGCATGGATACATGATTGGATGGCATCCCTGAGGCCCAAGCCTCACCCTTGTCCCTCTACTCCTCAGAGTGTTCCCGTCACCAAGCCTGCCAGGTCACCACTTTGCAGACCCGCCCTGATGCTCTGAGGTGCATGTTCTACCCTGATACACAGGTCTGCACACACAGCCTGCAGGCCCAGCACTGCCAACTTCTGCTCCGGGAAGAGCCCACCCACATCTACTGGAAGCTGAGTAAGTCCAGGCCTGTGCCTTTGGGCCATTCCTAGGAGCCTGGGTAAGGCTGAGATGGACTGTCCAAGCACTCGGTCATTTGTGGGCAGTGACTTTTGAGGCTCTTAAGAAAAATTGTCCTGGGCTAGGTGGCTCTCACCTGGGATGGACTGAAGGAAGGTGGAAAACCCCCCTTCTCACATAGGTCTCCTCTGCACCATCTGTGCTCATTTATCCCTTGGAGTTACAGAAGCCGTTGGCCTTGGAGTTTCTGAGTAAAATAATCAGATGGGCAGCTTTGTGTTACTGCTTTGTAGTTTAGGAAGGTGTCTCACCTGCTGCACCTCATTGGTCCTCACACCAATCCTGGGAGGTGGTGAGATAAGGATTTTATTCCACCTTAGAGATCAGGAGATTCTGGCCCAGAGACGTAAGTCACTCCTCTGATGCCACGCAGAGAAGGGCGGCAGAGAGGAGGCGGAGCCAGGCCTCCAGTCTCTAGATGCAGTCCTCTCCCGCCAACCACGTCGCCTACGGACCGCCTCACAGGCACTAGAGAAAGGGCAGCAGCTTCTGGCTCAGTTTAGTTTACAAACAACCAACACAGGGCTGTTATGTGTCAGGCTGTTAGTTGGTAAGAGCTGTGTAATAGGACACACGGGGCTGGGCATCCAGGGGACGCACCTACCCAATCAGACATGCTTATTGGATGAAATGAGTAACTTTTTAGAAACGTGGCTATGTCTTCCATCTTATCTTCAAGGGCCAGATAATAAATATTGTAGGCTCTACAGCCACAGCGTTTTTTTTGTAATATATTTTTATTGATTTCAGAGAGGAAGAAGAGAGAGAAACATCAATGATGAAAGAAAGAGTCATTGACCTGCTGCCTCCTGCACACCCCCCACTGGGGGGTGAGCCCGCAACCTGGGCATGTACCCTGATCGGGAATCAAACAGGGACTTCCTGGTTCACAGGTGGATGCTCAACCACCGAGCCAGGTGGCGGGGCTACAGCCACAGTATTTATTGTCTCTCTTACAACTACTCAGCTCTGCCACTGTAGCAGGAAAGCAGCCACAGGCAATACAATCTGCAATTCCATGGGCGTGGCTGTGTGCCAATAAAGCTTTATTTATAAAACTGGTAGCAGTTGGCTTTGGCCCCACCCCCCCCTAGAACATGGATGGCTCTTCAGGACTGTCTTGACCCAGTGCTAGCTCTCCTCCCCTGCCCCTCCTTCACCTCAGCCTTCAGCCAAGGAGAGTGCCCCCCAGGCCTGGGCATACTGAGGTCCTAGGCCCTCAATCTCCAGTCTTCCTTCTGCCTGGACATTTCTATTGTTTAGTCAAGTTAGATTCCAATAGTACATGGCGCCCACATTGTGCCAATCTGCGTGGCAGTCCTGCTGAGAAATGCCTTGACTCGGAGGTCTGAGCTCTGTGAAATAAATCAGATTCTGTTCCTGTTAACCCCAGCACCGCTGACATTGCACAGGGTCCAATTCCATGCGAAATTCTCCCTCCCGTGGCAGAGGCTTGCCCACACGCATCTGATAGGCATGGGCAGTGTGTACCCGGGGCACCTATAGAGCCACAGTAATTTCCTTCACCCAAGTGGTTAAGAAATAGCGGCATGGCCTAAACACGTGGATATGCTGGAAGGAATCCACCGTTTCTGCAAAAGAGTTCAGAAGGCAGTAGCACATCCGATATCTTCCCCACGTTGGCTCTCGGTCAGCCTGGGCTCTGGACAGCCCGAGAGGGAGGGTTGAATACCACTGTCCGTGGGAAAGCCGCCTTGCATTCCCTCGAAATTCTTCGCTTTGGTATTTTTTGTCTTTGCTCCCCCTTTGGATGATGCCACGTTCGTGAAATGTGGCTGTTTCCCGCAGAGGGAAAGAACCGGCCTCGGAGGGTCCTGCCAGTTTAGTGCTCACAGCCTTGCATGCTTGCCTGAGACCCTGTGATTGACAAGGGGGACTGAAATCTCGGGAGAAGGTGCGGTGGGGTGAGCTCAATCAGGATTCGCTATGGCGGCCAGATTAAAGGCAGCGACGACTTCCTTCCACCCTGAGTACCAACTCACCCTCCAGTGTTCCACCCTGAGTACTAACTCACCCTCCAGTGTTCCATCCCGAGTACCAACTCACCCTCCAGTGTTCCATCCCGAGTACCAACTCACCCTCCAGTGTTCCATCCCGAGTACCAACTCACCCTCCAGTGTTCCGTCCTGAGTACCAACTCACCCTCCAGTGTTCCACCCTGAGTACCAACTCACCCTCCAGTGTTCCACCCTGAGTACCAACTCACCCTCCAGTGTTCCGTCCCGAGTACCAACTCACCCTCCAGTGTTCCACCCTGAGTACCAACTCACCCTCCAGTGTTCTACCCTGAGTACCAACTCACCCTCCAGTGTTCCACCCTGAGTACCAACTCACCCTCCAGTGTTTTCCCAGCAGAGAAGGTTTCAGTTGGTTTCCCTCCTTCCTCCTGTTCCTCCTCCCCTATCTCTCATTCATTCATTTCTTCATTCATTCATTCCTTCACTCATTCATGTGGTGAGCTGCTGTTTGCCGGGCCCTGGGCTTGCACATTACACACTGGTGTTACTAATTCCTAGCACCTTTGTGGTGTAGGGACTGCTATTCTTTCTACTTTGCAGGTGGGAAATTGAGGGTCCAAAAAATTATGGCTTTTTCCAAAGTAGCTAGTCCATAACATGAACCCCAGGCCTGCTTGACCCTCAGCCCACCCACGGCTCCTCCTCATTTTGCTGACCACCATGCGGACTGTCAGTGCCTGGAGGTCATGAGCACACAGGCCCGGGTTTCTCAGCCCCAGCACCACTGACACCGGAGCCCTGGGTCACCCTAAGCTTATCTGTAGTAAGATGTTCAGCAGCATCCCTGGCCTCTACCCTACTGGATGCCGGTAGCCTTCTGTCACATGTCCCCCGGGAGGCAACATCCCTTTCTGGGGAACCACTGCCTTTAGCCAGCTTTTGAGGAATAGACAGACGCTGTCTGTCTCCTGCCCAGGCTCCTAGCAACCATCCCATCTGTGTTACAAACAGAAGGAGCTGCAGAGAAGAGAGCAAACTTTCTCCGTCAGCCCACAGTGAAGCTGAGCAAAGCAAACACCTGATGGAAACAATAATCAACTGCACGCGCACACGCACACATGCACACACAAGCACATGTGCATGCACGCACACATATGCGCGCACACACACACATACACACTGAGAGAGGATCTCCTCACCAGAGTTTGTCCTTTGTTTTGTGCCGCCCTAAGCCCTGTGGGGAATCAGACAGGGAAGGCCTGTCTCAAGTCCCTGAAAATGGTATTTGGCAGTGTATTGAGTCAATGTTTGAGTGGAAGACCAGTGAGTGGAGGAGGTGAGATAGGGCGTTGGAGAGGCTGATCAGTGTCTGGTGATGAGCATGACAAGGAGGGATGGAGGGGCTTGGAGTGCAGAGCTTTGCTGGCCGGTGGCACGGCCTTGGCCTAATAGACCAGGTGGGGTTCAGGCATGCACAATGCGAAGGGGACATTGCTGGCACGGGCTAAGAAGGAGCCCTGACCTGGCCCTTGGCCCTGTGTGAATGGGGTGTGGTCAGAGTTGGGGTTCAGAAAGGCCTGGAATCCCACATCAGCTTGAAGCCCAGGCAGCCACCCACCCTGGGCTCCCACACCTGTTTCCTCACCACTGAAATGCAAATATGGCTCCGGTCCCTGGCTGCAGTTCTGAAATCTGAAAGTTCTACAAGTTAGAACACACATTTTTTCATAAGCTTGCAGCAAACGCATGTGGTGGCAAAATCTGAGCTGGATTTTGTGACCGAAGAAATTACATTCTTCTTCATTGCTCTTAGTAGGAATTACATTCTTCTTCTTTGCTTCTTTTTACCACTGAAATACGTATGTGTGAGGCTGGGCAGGGAGACTGCCCATTGCACGGCCACATCCTTCGGTTCTTTAAAAAGTCCAGACAGTTCCGAATTGCAGTGACACCAGGCCCAGGGTGCTTCGTCAGGGGCTGTGGGCACGTTAGCCTCTTGGGAGGAGCCGCTGAGATGACCCTGGGAGAGAAGGGTTAGAGATGAGCTCTGCCTGTGAGCACCTGGGACAGACCAGCTGTCTTTGCTATTATTTCTCTTGCTCACCTGAGCACAGATCTCCCCACATGGAAGCTCGTGGGGTCTGAAGGAGGTACCGACATTTTTAAAGTGCAAAAAGCAGTGTTTGTTTCTCAAGCATGTCAGAATATTCCCTGTGAAGAGAGCACCCACTGCTCTCTTCCCCCTTCTCCCCACTCCCATCCCCACAGACACCCCTCTGCTCGGCTTCGGGACTTCTGCACCTTCTGTGACCATCGCCCCCCACGGCCAGCTGCTGGGCAGGTCCCAGGCCATCCAGGTGGGCACTTCGTGGAAGCAAGTGGACCAGTTCCTGGGGGTGCCCTATGCTGCCCCGCCCCTGGCGGAGGGCCGCTTCCGGGCACCGGAGCCCTCCAACTGGACCGGGTCCTGGGCTGCTACCAAGCCACGGTAAGGGTTGAGTGCAATGCCCTCCGTCTTCTAATCCATTAACGTCAGACTGATGGCAGGATGGTGCCTGTGGGCTTAAGCGGTGCATGGGGCCGGGGGTGTGTAGACAAGGTGGTGTTATGTGCTCTTACAGGTAATCCCTCTCAAACATCAGCCACTTAACATGGCCTTGCTCTTATGAAGTCCCTGTGGGGATGGAGGGCGCTGTGTTCTGCGCCATGCGGTGCTCCCGTGGCCTCATTGCCACCTGAACGCTGCAGAGCTGGCGGGCAGAGGGCTCTGGCCACTGGTGTTGGGCTGGAAGGGACATGGGCAAGTCCCCGCGGTGGATTCTCCCGGCAGTCAGACGGTCTGTATCTGCAGGGCGCGCTGCTGGCAGCCAGGGGTCAGGACGCCCACACCGTCCGCCGTCAGCGAGGACTGCTTGTACCTCAACGTGTTCGTCCCTCAGAACGTGGTGAGTTCTGAGCCTGTGCTGGGTTTGTCCTGAAAGCTGCCCATTAGCCACCCCCAGGCCCCACAGCTTCTAGCACTGTCCTCTCCTCTCCACTCGAGTTATCGCTGGTCCTGAACGGCTGAGAGCGAGCTCAGGGCCCTCCTGGCTCCTACATGGCTTTGCCTGCTCCTTGTCACAGCCTCTTGCTCCATGCACACGGGCCAGTGCGTGCTTGCCCCATGCAGTGCTCCAGGAACTACTCATACGGGACCCGCAACGGGCCGGGACTCTCCTGGGGCCGTGGGCACGTTAGTCTCTTGGGAGGAGCCACTGAGATGACAGCTATGAACAAGACCAAGCAGCTGCTTGGGGGGTGGGGGGGCAGAAATAAATAAGCCAAGAAATATTAAACAGCAATTGAACAGCAAATAAATATTGAAGCAAAATGCAGCCCAGGAGGCACGGCAAGTGACAGGGGGTGTGA
Source organism: Corynorhinus townsendii (assembly GCA_026230045.1). Classification (NCBI taxonomy): domain Eukaryota; kingdom Metazoa; phylum Chordata; class Mammalia; order Chiroptera; family Vespertilionidae; genus Corynorhinus; species Corynorhinus townsendii. Next base: position 53,153,097 of record JAPDVU010000010.1, read on the forward strand.
TGTGGTGGCCAGGTGGTGCCCTTCCAGCAGGCCGTGCAGGAGGGAAGGTGAGAGCCGCGTAGGTAGGGCAGGGCCATCGATAGAGGGTTAGGGGTGCACAGGATGGGGAAGGAGAACCCAGACTCAGGTTAGTTTGCCCATGGGGAGATGACCTCTCTCCTTGGGAAGACCTTTGGACAGACCCCTCGGCCATCTCTTGGGAGCTGTCCGTGGGAACTCTAGTCTGAGGCCGTGCTGGAGGGTGAGCTTGGCTCTGACCCTGACTCTGGTCATGCCCCAGTTTGAAGCCTGCATTCGCCTGAGTGGTGGCTCTGAACCTGACGTTCAGTGTTTGAGTTTCCTGTTTTGGAACAAGGGTCAGAGCCCACGAGAGAAAAAGGAACTGATGAACCTCGGGAAACATGAGTTCCTGGTGATGGGTGTTGACTGGTCTCCTGCACATGTGACCGTGTTGCCACTTCCTGGTCCCCTAGCCCACTAGCCATGGGAGCCAACTGCACTTTGGAGGTTGGATGGCAGCCGGCTGATCTGAGTGAACTGTGTACCCAAGCCACCACACACATGAAAGGTCTCGTGGGTGGTGCACTCATCACAGCACCCGTGGAGGCAGGTCCCCGTCAGGGCTGCCTGGGTGAGGAAACCACCTGTGTGTTGGAGCCCGGGGCACAGGGAGTGAAGCCACAGCTCAGGGAGGCAAGACCTGAATGGAATGGGCCACCAGGAGCCTGGCCTATCCCCTGGCCTTGTGGGGGCGGTGTCAGATCCCCCAGATGCAGCATTGTAGGCGCCTATGAAAAGGTCAGCCTAAGTTCAAAGCCCAGTTCTGCTGCCTTGTAGTTGCTGTGTGACTTTCGACACGCCACCTAACACCTCTAAGCCTCTACTTCCTCATCTGTGAAACGGGAATAACAATGACATGCCACCTCACAGAGCTGTTTGAGGACTGGCTGAATAAAATCCTGGGCACACAGTGCCTGGCTGTCTGAGTTAAGCTCTACATTAGCAAGATGGGGTTCCAGTTAGCATGGCCAAACGGAAAGGACTCACCAAGGACTCAGAACATTCTTCGGGAGTAAACCAGTGGGCAGCGCTGGGGTGTTGGGTGGCTGCATGGCTCCAAGTCCTCCACCAGCTGCCATCTGGGCCACGTGCTCACTTTGCACTGTGGGCCAAGTGTCTTCATTCTTTGTGACCCTCAGTTTCCTAATCTGTGAAACGGGCTGTATTAGTTTTCTTGGGTTGCTCTGACAAAGTGCCACACATGTGGAGGCTTAAACAGCAGAACTTTATTTTCTCATGATTGTAAAGGCTTGGAGTCCAAGATGAAGGTGTCGGCAGGGGATGCTCCTTCAGAGGCCGCTCTCCTTGGCATGTAAACAGTCACCTCCCTTCTGTGTGTCCACGTGGTCTTCTCTCAGTGGATGTGTGTGTCCCAGTGTCCTCTTTTTGTAAGGACACCGGTCATCTTGGATTAGGGTGCACTGGCTAGTTACCTCTTTTTATTGATTTCAGAGAGCAGAGGAGAGGGACAGAGAAAGATAAGAACATCAGTGATGAGAATCATTGATCAGCCCGGCACTGTGGACCAAGCCCCAAACCCTGGCATGTGCCCTGACTGTGACCAGGAAGCAAACTGTGACCTCCTGGTTCATAGGTCGATGCTCAACCACTGAGCCACACTGGCCAGGCTGGCTGATGACCTCTTCACTGAACCCATCTACAAACAGTCACCTTCTGAGGTCTAGGGGTTAGGGCTCCAGCCTGTGAATTCTGGGGGACACATTTCCACCCATCACATGGGGCTGAGTGGGCCTACAGGGCAGGGTTGACGGAGAGAGTGCAGGCTCAGAATCTGGCACCTGCATGGGAGAGGAGCCCTCACCAGGCTCCGGTGGGCAAAGGGGCCAACCTCTAGCCCCGTATCTCTCCCATCCCGCAGGCACCCAACGCGCCCGTACTGCTGTTCTTCCACAACATGGAGGCCGCGGCCGGCGACGAGAGCCTCGTCCTGGACGGCTCCTTCCTGGCTGCCACTGGCCACCTCATCGTGGTCACTGCTGGCTTCCGAGTGGGCGTCTTCGGCTTCCTGAGTGCTGGTGAGTTGCAGGCATTGGTGGGGGCTGCTGATTCCTGAGCCCGGAGGCGGAGCCCACGCCGAAATGGCTCTGAGGCCGGAGCCAATGCTCTTCCCATCAGCCTCACAGTGACCCAGTCCCCACCTGTGGGGACGGAAGTCAGGTCCCCCAGAGGCACCAGGTGCCTGGCCTGGACAGCACCAGGATAATTAAGTTCCAGCTGCAAAATCACAAAAGGTAAAAGGCTCTCCTCCCTCTGAAGGGTCCGGCGCAGTGAATGGCAACTGGGGGCTGCTGGACCAGGCAGCAGCTCTGACCTGGGTGCAGACCCACATCGCAGTGTTTGGCGGGGACCCTCGGCGGGTGACCATGGCAGCCGACCGCAGCGGAGCCGACGTGGCCAGCATCCACCTTCTCGCCGCTGGGGCTGGCGGCTCCAGACTCTTCCGGAGAGCAGTGCTGATGGTGAGTGGCCGCTCGGTGCTCACCTGGCTGCAGGTGTGGTCAGGTGAGGGGTCCTCTCTGGCTCTGAGGCCCGCTGCTTCCATTGCTTGGTCCCCATATCTGTGTTCTGAGTGTGTGTCCTGCTCATGGCCATCTCTCGTGCACATGGGAGCTGGGAGCCGACAGCTGGCCACTCATAGCTCAGGTGCTCATAGTTCTGATGGGTGTGTTCTATTTCCTGTGGGGGCCTCACTAGGGTTTACTGGTCTGATCTCTGCATTCCCTCCCTTGTCCACAGACAACTGCAGGGGCTGGGATGTGGGATGAGAAGGCCTCTGGTGGAGGCACGTGATGATGGGGGTACAGTTTAGCCAATTCTATGCCAACTACACCTGGCAGCACCCCCAAACAGGAGAGAAATCGACCCAAGAAAACTCTCATTTACTTCCCCACGTGGCTTCCCTGATCCTCTCCGGGTTTGAACTTCGAATCTCCCCATAAGCTGTCTGGTTTCTTCAGTAGCCCTCGTTCCATCCCACCTCCACCCTGAGATTCCGTCCTGGTGGCATTTCACTGTGCGACAGTGTTGGGTGATGCGTGACCCTCACTAAGCCCTTCCGCCTCATTGATGCTCCCTTACCTGGAGGGTGAGGATGGGTGAAGGACCCAGGTGCGTGTCCACATGGCTATGGAAGAAGTGGCAGGAGCTGTGTCAGCAGCCACAGGGCGGCACGGAGCTCCAAAGGCCTGGCCAACTGAGTTATTGAATGTGGAACGAAGGCAAAGAATCGAACTCAGCACTCATGATTCTGCGAGGTGGTCTGAGCACCTGCTAGGTGGTGATGATGGTGGTAATGATGACGATGGTGATGATGGTAGTGAAGATGGTGAAGATGATGATGGTGGTGGTGGCGATGATGATGATGATAGTAATGATGATGGTAATGTGATGCCACGATGATGATTATGACATATTGATGATGATGGCAATAATCATGATGGAAGTAATAACCTGGTTGACCATGAGGCCTGAAAACTATTCTGTCATTGATTAGCTTCTAATTGTACTGCGTGTCCAGCCGTTGGCAGGTGCGGTGCCAGGTGCTGGGGACGCCACGCTGAATAATTCATGCCCTGGTTCTCAGGAAGCTTGGAGTTTGCTTTGGGATGAGGGCAGATAGTTAAAGCAAGTATTTAAGAGAGGGACTTCTGGCAACTCAGAGAGAAGTCCCAGCCAACAGCAGGAGAAGGAGGGGGTGGTGGAGAATGCTTTTCAGGAGAGAGGAAGTCTGGGGACTGCGTGGGACTGCGAGGGACTCTGAGGGGCTGCGAGGGGATCTGAGGGGCTGCGAGGGACTGTACCGGCAGAGTCCAGGCGCCAAGGGGATGCTGGACTCTTCTTCTATCTGTAGGCCTGCGGTGCCTCGGGGGGCAGGGCCCTCCTGGGCAGGGGTATAGGGTTGGGAGGCAGAGAGCAGAAAGATTGCACTGAGCACCTTGGGTCCATCCTGAGCACATGGGAGCCATCACCATGGAACTGTGTTGTGTGTTTGCATCTTTGATTGGGTCTGGTTGACCACTTCAACCACTTTTAAGTGTACGATTCAGTGGCACCAAGCACACGTACAAGGTTAGGCAATCATCACCATGAATCATTTCCAGAACTCTCATGCCAAGCAGAAACTCTGTACCTCCTAGAAAATGACTCCCCACCCCCTTCTCCTCTGTGATGTTGCCTGGCTAGGTACCTCCTACTAGTGGAACCACACGAGATGTGTCCTTCGGTGTCTGGCTTTCTCACTTAGCATGTCTGCAAGGTTCACCTGTGGTCCATGCTGTAGCTCTAGGAGAATTTCATCCCTTTCCAAGGCTGAGTCATACTCCACGGTGCGTGTACCACGTTTTGTTCGTCGTCTGTTGCTGGACATCAGGGTGCACCTTTGGCTGCTGTGCACAGTGCTGCTGGGAGCACGCTGTGCCTTCAAAGAGCTTTGAGCCCGGCCAGCGTGGCTCAGTGGTGAGCGGTGACCTAGGAACCAGGAGGTCACGGTTTGATTCCCAGTCAGGGCACACACCCGGGTTGTGGGCTCCATCCCCAGTGTGGGGTGTGCAGGAGGCAGCCGATCCATGCTTCTCTCTCATCATTGATATTTCTATCTCTCTTTCCCTCTCCCTTCCTCTCTGAAATCAATGAAAATATATCTTTTTAAAAAGCACTTTGAGCTTCCTTTTAGGAGCCTTCGCTGAGAAGCGGGGGAGGGTGAATCAGAGGGACAACCCTGGGGCAGAGAAGCCATGAGGAGACGATGAAGTAACACAGTTAAGGAGAGAGGGAGACCATTGAGACCAGTGCCACGGGCCGGCTAGCAGTGCTGAGGCCATGGCCCACTCCCGCTCTGCCTAGCCTTCTGGGACCCAGGGCCTTGATCGTGAAGAGGGCAGGGGTGGCATTGTCTGGGCCTCACTGAGGCCAGGGCAGCATCGTCACCATCCCCACAGGAAGCTGTGCCACCGCCAATTCATCCCTCACCCACATGTTCAGGACAGACTCCACGGCCCATCCTGCCTCTGCAGGCCCTATCCTGTACGAGACATGGTCCTACCCTCCTGCTCTCTGCTGCCCTGTTCATCCTCAGGATTCCCACCAGCATGTAGCTGCTCCTGCTGCCACGTCTGTCTCCCTCCCAAGACGGCAGGCCCTGGGAGACGGGCCAGGAGTGCCTGGCCCCCTCGGAAACCAGACACGCAGTGGGACCCAGAAGACACCCAAACACCTTCTCGTAGGCGCAGAAGGCAGACTTCTCCTTGAAAATTCTGGAGAGTTGGGGTGTTGGGGAATTTCTAAAGCGAATCTGTTCTCACAAATGGGAGCGCGTGTAAAAATAAACCCGCCATCTGTTTCCGTCGCTGGGGAGCAGCTTTTACAACTGCTCCCGCAGCCTTCAGGATGCCCGGGAGGCACTGTGGGATCCAGGGAACCGAAATACTTCGCTCCCTTAGCAGCTCTTCAACGCGTTCGTTACCAGCAGATGCTTGGGGAACGAAGGCAAGCTGGCTGCATATTCTTGATTAAAATCTCGTCGTTCTTCAAAGCTCAGGGCCAGAACTGTTGACTTAGAGATGAGACAGACTCCTGTGAGAACTGTTAGCATAGTAATTTGCTTAGTGTCTTTGAGGCCATAGAGAACTCTCAGAGTATTATCTCAGAGACTCCTCACATGGATTCACAAGGGGTGCTTGTTTTAAATAGCCACTTAGAGATAAGACATCCACGGCTCAGAGATGTTTAGTGACCTGCTAAAGAACACACAGCAAAGAAGGTGCTGGAGTAGGGATTCAAACCTACAGCCACAGCCTGTGTTTCTCATTTGATGAGGTTGCTTCTGCAGGGACTTGGGACCCCCGGGGTAAGACAAAGCGGCCAGGGTTAGGGTGGGACAAGCGCATTAGCTCCTGGCCTTGGGTGAGCCTGTACCCTGGTGTTCCTCAGAGAGAGAACAGGTGTGCCTCATCCTGGCTCCCGAGGCTCGGATGCTGTCATCAACAAGTTTGCAGAGTGCCCCGCACACTGTGGCACTCGAGAAATGTCCGTGTCCCCCGTTGGATGCCCAGCGGAGGCAACTGTAAACAGGAGCAGGTGTAGGGCATTGCCTCAGCTCGGGCAGGGCTGGATGAAGAGGGGTGACATGTTGCCCACCTGCATTGGGTGACTGACACCCTGGCCGGTCCTCAGGGAAGACAGAGGAGGCCGTGCCCTCTGGGCTGTGATGCTCGGGACCCAGAAGATGTTTCCATCGCCCCGATTCCGATTCCGTGTTCCTTGGCGTGAACGCCAGGCCTCTCCAGGCTTTGTGGAGAGGGAGGTCTGTGTATATGACACCAGGCTCTGTGACAGCAGGCCTCTGCTTTTCCTGCCCCAGCCGCAGCCCCAGCCCCGAGCAGCCCCAGTCCCAGCCACAGCCCCAACCCCAAGCAGCCCCAGCCCCGAGCAGCCCCAGCTGCAGCCCCAGCCCCGAGCAGTCCCAGCTGCAGCCCCAGCCCCGAGCAGCCCCAGCTGCAGCCCCAGCCCCAGCCCCAGCCCCGAGCAGCCCCAACCCCGAGCAGCCCCAGCCCTGAGCAGCCCCAGCTGCAGCCCCAGCCCCAAGCAGTCCCAGCCCCGAGCAGCCCCAGCCCCAGCCCCAGCCCCAGCTCCAGCCCCAGCCCTGAGCAGCCCCAGCCCCAGCCCCAGCTCCAGCTCCAGCCCCAGCCCCGAGCAGCCCCAGCCCTGAGCAGCCCCAGCCCTGAGCAGCCCCAGCTGCAGCCCCAGCCCCAAGCAGTCCCAGCCCTGAGCAGTCCCAGCCCCGAGCAGCCCCAACCCCAAGCAGCCCCAGCCCCAGCCCCAGCCCCGAGCAGCCCCAGCTCCAGCTCCGAGCAGTCCCAGCCCTGAGCAGCCCCAGCCCCAGCCCCAGCCCCAGCTCCAGTCCCAGCCCCAAGCAGCCCCAGCCCCAGCCCCAGCCCCAGCTCCAGCCCCAGCCCCGAGCAGCCCCAGCCCCAGCCCCAGCCCCGAGCAGCCCCAGCCCCAGCCCCAGCTCCAGCTCCAGCCCCAGCCCCAGCCCCAGCCCAGCCCCGAGCAGCCCCAGGCCCTGGAATTTAGTAGGAGCCCAAAAATACCTGTAGAAGGAAATTCTTGGGAGAACAAGCGGCAGAGGGACCACAAGTAATATTGGGGGTGGGGTGGGGGTTGTCCTGGTGGGACAGGGTTTTTGTAACGATGGCCGGGAAGTTTTTCTGTCCTCACCCTTCGTGTCCACCCTCAAGTGTGAGGAGACACCACCAAAGCCACACCATCGGCTGTGCTGGTGGCTGCCCTCACCATGCTGAGCGGCCGGCCAGCCAGGTCTCTCTGGGTGTTTCTTGTCTCCGTCTCTGTCCAGTCGCACATTGAATTGAGAATTTGGGACCCAGCCCCCCCCCCCCCCCCCTGCCCCACACCCAGTTCGCCCAGGAAACTCTCTCTCCATCCAGGGGGGTTAAATACACATTAGGTTTATTTTAATCAGGAATAAATACATGATTTAGCAAAACGTAATGCTTCCCACTTAGAAATCCCTCGCGTCCCCCCCCGCCCCCGCACACACACACACATACTCCAACCACGTGAGTCACAACGGAAAAGACCACATGGGACCCTGTGCAGACATCTGGCGGGTGGCAGCCCCGGCCTCGTGGCAGTGGCGGCGTGCACGGGCTGCGGTCACTTCCCGGGCCTCGGCCGGCCCCTGTGAAGCCTTTTGGGTGCAGGGAAACCCCAGATGTCTTTTGGTGTACACAGCCCGGGCTCTGCTGATACAGAAAAGCATGTAAACGCGTCGACACGTGTGGCGAGCACGGTGACTTCAGACGTGCGGAATGCGCATGGCAGACAGACAGACAGATGCTCCTATCGGGCGGCGAGAGGCACCCCGGCACCGGCACCGCCCGCCCTGACCCCGGCCAGCAGGGAGAGCGAGGCCTGGCTCCGGGCAGCCCTCCTGGCAGGGGCAGGGCCCGTGGGCGGCTGGAGACCCGGCTTCTCCTGGCGAGGCTCTGGCTGGTGCTCCCTCGTCTCCTGCAGCCATGGAGCCAGAACTCAGCCCCTCTGACCCCCTCACTCCCACGTTCATGATCTTCGTTTACACACTTTCTCTCTGGCCGCACTGGACCTCTGCTGGGGCCTGGGCTCCGAGGTCTTTTTATTCCCCGACACCTCACATAGGACAGGGCACGGTGCCTCTGCGCAGCCAGGAGGGAGTCTGGGCGCGTTAACGTGGGGACTTTGGGCTTGCCTGGGAGCTCTGTGCTGCGAAGCTGCAGCGGGGGTGTGGTGGAAGCTCGCGGTCAGGCCCGCACCATGCGCCCCTCCCAGCAGCCTCCCCTCGCCCCTGGGCCTCGCCCCCTGCAGAGGCGGGGAGGCCATGTGACCTCTGCACATGCGGCTTTGGGACCCGAGGGGCAAAGAGAGCTTCAGGGCCAATTAGGAGGGTGGGTGAGCATTTAGGGTCCCTGAGCTCCTTCACGAGAGGAGGTGCGTGTGTACCGGAGGCCTCTGTCGATGGCTGAGAAGGTGCCGTGCAGGGGACTGTGTGCGAACCTTTGCCCGGGACGCCGCCGTTGGCCGGTCTTCTTCCACAGCGTTTCTCCTTCAGGCTTTTTCTCTGTGAGCTCAGAGGGCAGGGTGCTGGGGGTGGGCCCTGCGCCCTTTCTTGGGAGAGCGTGGCTGTCTGCCCCGCAAACACGATGAGCACACAACATACAAGCAGGCTCTTCCGAAGCATTGCGCGATCGCGCCGCGAGTCGACGTTCGGGGATGTCCAGAACTGGCCCGACGCCAGGGAGGGCCCCTGAGTCACGATGTGGACAGAGAAGGTGGGAGTGTGAGCTCAGGTAGCTTCTCTTGGCGTCTGGAAGACGCGAGGTTCCTGGGGCCCAGGCGACCGTGCCCCCCCCCCCACCCCGGCTGGACCCCCGGCGATAGTCCAGAGTCTGTTCCCGCTGGGCACACACCGTGCGTCTGTCCGTCCGTCCTGGGCTAGTCCTCGAAGTAGGGCGGCGACGAGAAGAAGGCGCTCTTCCTCTTGCTCCCGCTGTACAGCAGGGAGATGCTCTTCTTCTTCCGGTCCAGGGGCGCGCTGCCGTCGCCGGTCAGGGACAGGTAGGAGGCGATGCTCTCCCGGAGGCCGTAGCTGAAGAGGGACTCGTCCTCCCCCAGTGGGTTCCCCGCGCCCTCGGGGTCCTCCTGCAGCCTGTGCGTGGGAGCAAAGGGGACAGAGGGAGAGGAGAAAAGAGGGATCAGGACAAGAGCATGAGAAGAGGAAGGAAAACAAGCCCGGTTAGCATTTCTCTAGCTTATCGTTCTAGTTCTGCTTCCTATATTTGGGGCTGTGTGACCTTAGATAAGTCACTGAACCTCTCTGAACCACCATTTCCTTCAATGGCTAAAATGTCTCACTCACTAATTTTAATGAGTATTTTTTATGATATTTACAAGAAAGAGCAGTTTTATTTATCTCCCAGTCAACTCTGACTTCAGATTTTTTTTTTTTTTAAATTTCCAATGGGATGTCTGGATCAGTATTTAATTAATAAGGTCACCCACCAATCAATCTCCAACTGCACAAACCCCTCAAATACAGTAGCAGACACTAAACAGATCAGTGGAAAATGCTTTTCCCTTAAGAATAACAAACGATGCCACTTTATGGTTTGGCTGGTGTTCGAACTTTCTGAGGGAGTCCGAAAGAATATTAGATGATACAAGAGTTCTTCGTGTGATCCTCTCCAGGACCCTAACCATTAGGGAAGGGAAGGTGGCCTCTTTCTGCTAGAAAATGTTGTGCTCACACTGAATGTGGCTCAGGAAATGTATGCAGAACTGGGGGGCTGGGGCCCTGCCAGGGAGTCGCTAGGGTCATGGCCCCCACTGCGTGAGGCCCGAGGCTGGGGCTGCCTCCTGGGGGACAGTGGGGTTCCACAGGGTGAGCCCGCGCAGTGTGCCCCCCATCAGGTTCCAGCAGGGCCGCTGTGACTGGCCACGGCGGTCATGGGCCAGGCTCCCACGCTGGACTGGGGCTCACACACACAGACAGACAGACCCCTGACACCTCACCTGGACATCTTCCTCCAGTCCAGGGTCTTCTGGCGCAGGGTGACGGGAGAGTCGGAGGCCCTCACGGCCGGGGCAGCGGAGCTCTGGGTGAGGCAGGGTGTGGTCAGCACGCAGCACAGGCCGTCGGCCACCTCTGAGGACAGAGCAGACAGCGGGTCAGTGACGGAGACGCTGCAGCCAGCGCAGGCGTGGGCCCGAGGGACCATCCGGCACAGCCCCCTCAGCCCTGAGGGGGACCCATGTGCAGGGGGCTGTGGGCAACCCTGACTCCCCAGGGCTCACAGAGCAGCATCGAAGACAGCATGGTGGCTGGGGACAGGTGGGGAGAAAGGACGACAAAAGAAACAATGAAAGGAGACAGGGAAGGGAGGGAGGGAGAAAGCGAGAGAGAGGGAAGTAAAGGTAGATCTCAAAAAAGATACGAGGCACAGAAAAAGAAGAAGGAGCAAAACAAAGCTTCAAAGCGAAAGAAAGTGGACAAAGGAAAAGGTGGGGAGAACCCTCTCCCTTCACCCTAGACGCCCGTGCACAAGAACGAAAGTGGAGTAACCCCTCGTCCCCTCGGCTGGTGTACGCTGTCTGAGCTCCCAGCCCTCCGCCTCCGGGAGCTTCAGACGCAGCGCCCCCTCGGAGGCCCTCTCCCAGCCCCCGTCCTGGTGAGAGGGGTGAGGCCTGGCTGCGCTCAGACCTTCTGAGAGATGGAGGAAAGCGGGGCGTCTTCAGGTTGAGGACCCCGGGCCGGTCATGTCACAGGGGCGATGGCAGGGCCGAGGGTGCCAGGTGCTGCTGGCCCCAGGCAGGGCCGGGCGGAGCCACGTCACCCATGGGTGTGTCTGCCTCCCGTCTTATCTATGGAGCCCTGGCAGCAGGGCGGGGGGCGGGGGGGTCTTTGTCCAAGAACAAAAGGAAACTGTACTGAGGAGCAAACCCAGGCTCTCAGAGGGTGGCGGCCAGGATGCCCATCCCAGCGCTCAGTCTGCCCTTCACCTTGAACTTGAATGCCCACCCACGCTGTCCTACGCCACGTAACGCGAGATTGGACCCTGAGGTCAGAGGGGGCTTCATTGCATGCAAATCTGAAATAATTACCTGTCACGGGCTGGAAATGGAAGTGGCCTCACACGTGAGGGGGTGACTAGGGGTGAGGGGCCAAATCAGACACAAAGAGAGAAGAAATCAGCGGCGGGACCCAGCCCAGGCGGGGACTTAGAGAGCTTAACAGGCAGGCTGAGGAGGCAGGTTTGGCAAGGAGAAAGGCAGGTGCCATGAGCCCAGCGCTGAGCGAGGCCACGTCCCTGAGCCGCCGGCACGGTTGGACCCATTTTCGGAATGCGGAGACTGAGGGTCCTGGGGCCAAGTCACTTGCTCAAGGTCACAGACATGTGACCCAACCTGTCGCCTGGACTCTGAGCCAGGCACCTCGTGTTCTAAGAGCAGCTCGTTGCCCCTGACATGGAGGAGAGAGAAGTCCTTCCCGCCTCTGGGGTCTGGACACACTCCGCTCCTTCTCCCGTCTGTGGAAATCTCTAGAACGCTCCCTCAGGCTCTCAGACCTCTCAGCTCCAGCTCGACATGCTTGTCTCTCTGGCCCTAATTTAGACCTCGTTTGTGTCCTACGCTCTCTGCTCTCTCAGTCACCACTGCGCATGGAATACTCAGATGCCAGACCTCTCACATTGGTGCTTTCTGGGTCCTCCCAACAATCCCATAAGAAGCACTTAATCCTCATTTTATAGATGAAGAAACGGAGGTGTCGAGATGGTAGGTAACTGCCCGAGGGCCCCCGGGGAGTAAGTGCAAGCAACCCGGGCCACAGAGACTCCTGTGCAGACCCCTCCGGGCACAGTCACGCTGACGCTGTCCTGAGGAGAAGCTGGCGGGCGGTGAAACGGGCCACATTGCTTCAGCCTTGGGGTCCCCAGGAGCCCGGGAGCATTTCAGGGTTTCAGTCCCATTTCAGTTACTACAGGGTGAAGCAGACTGCAGTCCGTCTCCTGGTGCAGGCCCAGGGGATGGTGGAGAAGGCCCTGCTCTGTGCCAGTGCACGGTCCCGGGTGAGCCTGGCTAGTGCAGCCCCAGGTGAGTCTGGCAGTGCACAGTCCTGGGTACTTTTGCCCGGTGCACGGTCCCGGGTGAGCCTGGCTAGTGCAGTCCCAGGTGAGTCTGGCGGTGCACAGTCCTGGGTACTTTTGCCCGGTGCACGGTCCCGGGTGAGCCTGGCTAGTGCAGTCCCGGGTGAGTCTGGCGGTGCACATCCTGGGTACTTTTGCCCGGTGCACGGTCCCGGGTGAGCCTGGCTAGTGCAGTCCCGGGTGAGTCTGGCGGTGCACAGTCCTGGGTACTTTTGCCCGGTGCATGGTCCCGGATGCTCCTGCCGGTGCACGTTCTGGGTGGGCCTGGCCGGAAGCCTGCAGACCGCCCTGTCTGTGACATCCTGCTGGGGCGGCATCCCTCATGTTTGCCTTTGTCTATGCAAAACTTCTGGTCTGCACACCTCTGCTAGGATTGTTATTGAGAGCCAATACCACAACCAATGTTTACTCATACTCGGTGGAAGCACACCGTCTCCAGGACTCCTTCCTCTTTCAGTTTTAGCCCGGCCGCTGGGTTTTCGGGTGTCCCAGACATAATTCATGCTACCTTTTATTTTGCACCCGCCGCAGGCCAGGCTGGGATGCCACGTCACCTCAGGGTTCGATGGCGTTGCGTGATCAACACCCCCGCAGGCGGGTCGCATCCGCCTTCTGTGAGCGGGGACCTGAGTCCCGCAGAGGCCGAGGGTCTCTGTCCAAGGCCTCACAGAGCCCTCTAGCATTCGAGCTTGGGCCCATGTCTCCCATGCGGCCATGCCGCCTTCAGGACAGCGCGTCTCACAGGCCAGGCGCGAGAGCCCAGGCCCCAGGGTCTCCTCTTTCTCCTTGAAATGCCCTTCATGACCCCACACCTAAAGGTCCCCGGGGGGGGGGGGGGTCAGGTCAGGCCTTCTGAACCTGGAAGGGGGAGGACACTAGCAAAGTAGAAGCGACCTCTCTTCCTCCCCCTGGGGCTCAGGGAGGAGGTGGAAGGGGCCGCCCTGGCCACGGAGCGGGGGAGGGGGGTGGGGGGGGGAGCCGCAGCTCTGCGCTGGAGGCGCTCTCCCGGCACCTGTGCACGCCAACCCCAGGCATCTCACAGCGTCCCCCAGGAGGGAACACTCAGCATCCGCGACACACAGAGAAGAAAAGGAGCCCAGAGTCGCACAACCAGCCCAGGGTGCCCGAAGGTCTGGGATACGAGCGGACACCTTTTCACTCTTTCTCCCTTTTCCGTAAAGTAAAACCCCAACTCCTGACCGTCCTCCAGGCCTGTCAGTCTCACTCAGCTTTCCTGTCCCATCGCCCTCGTCAAAACCACGCTCTGTTCCCACCACCTCGGCGGGTGATCCCCGTCCTGGCCAGCGTGGGTCATTCCGACCCCCCTCCAGGGTCCAGGGAGGCCGTGGGAATGAGTGGTCGTAAGAGCTCCTGGGGAAGCAGACCGGAACAGGCTGGACGTGGCGAACAGGCAGAGCGAGCGGGATTCTAGGGAAACCGGGCGTCTGTCGGAGCAGAGTCTGCTGACACTTCGTCAAGGAGGGAGTCCCTGACCCGTGTGGCTCAGTGCTTGAGCATCGACCTATGAACCAGGAGGCCAAGGTTCGATTCCTGGTCAGGGCACCTGCCCAGCTTGTGGGCTCTATTGCAAGTAGGGGGCGTGCAGGAGGCAGCCGATAGGTGATTCTCTCTCATCATTCATGTTTCTGTCTGTCTCTCCCTCTCCCTTCCTCTCTGAAATCACTTCTTTTAAAGGCATAAAAAAGGAAGGGCTGGAGGGCCCGGGAGGAGCCTGCCGTGCAGAAAAGGGGAAATGGGTGGCATTGCAGAGCAAAGGCCCAAGGCCTGCAGCTGCGTGGTCGGCTTGAGGAAGTGCGAGCTGCCCATGGCTGTGAACGCGGGGCACCGGCCTCTTTCGTTCACAGGCAGGGACGGGACGGGCGAACTCAAGATTCGCCGCGTTTTACGAGTGCTCACTCTGGCGGCATGGCGGGCACCCTGAGACTTACAGGCAGAGTGAACCGGGAAAGAGCCCATGGAGAAGGCAGGTGGCAGAGAGCACAGAGACCCACGGGCACCCTCGACGGAGGGCCCGCAGGGCAGTTAGCAAGGCGGGACGTCAGGGCGGGGCCGGCAGCGTCTCTTACCGGAGTAGTGGTTGACCAGGTCCTCCAGGCACTGGAAGGTGAGCCGCGGCGAGATGTAGTACCAGTTGTTGGGCAGGCGGAAGATGCGGTAGTGCTTGACCTGCCGGTGCCGCACCGAGAGCGAGTAGAAGCCTGCAGGCCGGGAGGGCGGCTCAGTGGCATCCCGGGGGCCCCCAGCCGAGGGTACCCGGCTAAACCCGCCTCCCACCCCCGAGGCCGAGAGGTTTTCTCAGCCTGTCCCACGATGACACCCAGACACACTCTCCTGTCAGGAGCAGCAGCCACAAGAACCCTGCCTGTGTGGATGCGGCTCACTCTCTCTTTTTTTTAAAAAAAATGCATTTTTATTGATTTCCGAGGGGCCTGTCTTTGCTCGGTGACGTTCCCACGAGGGGAGCTTCCACATCCCTTTCTGGGCCGTGGGCTGCGCGAGGGGTTCGAGTCGGGCTGCAGCCGCAGGCCGGGACCTGGGGCATCCTGGGGTTCGGCCCGCGTACCCTCCAGCGCCTCACCTGGGAGAGGCCTCAGGGTTTTGCCCCTGCTTTCTGGTCCCAGCTCCCTCTGACTTGGGCTTGGGTGTTCTCAGAAATGCGGGGAGAGGGGCAGTGAAGACATTTTTCTGGCTCTCCCCAAGAAACATGGGAACTGTGCTCTTTCCCCTCAGGCAGCATTAGGGTGACAGCACCTTACGGCTTACGGCGAGCAGAGCCTTCGCCACGCTCCCAGCCTTGATTTGCCCACCTGGGAAGACCGAGAACTAGACTCGGGGCACGTGTACCAGTCCTTCCCGTGCTGTGTTCTGGAGGCCCAGGGGTGGAAAGGTCATGGGGCCCAGAGAGGGGGGCACTGGATTTTACCGAGTGTTGGTGGCTTGGGCTGGGCTGGGCTGAGCTATCTCCCAGCAACATCTCCACGAATTCTCAGAAAGGCCGAGGGAAACTGAGGCTCAGAGCCCCTGAGTGACGCGGCCGGAGGGACGCAGCTTGGCATGGAGACCTGGACCCTGGTCCTGAGCAGGCCTCAGACTAGCCTTCGGAGGGGCGTCCCTCGCTCGGCCCAGGTCCACCCTCTGACTCGACCCAGCATGTGCCTTTCGGTAACCTCAGTGGGGCCTGAGGCAGGGCGAGCCGGTCCAGGGCCCAGGTGTCAACTTTGTGAGAACTTTGCATGCCCGAGGGAGCGGGGCCTGCACCCCACCCGGCCGGCCAGCTGTAGCTCTGCCGGGTGAGCTCTTTATTTTTAGAGCAGTGTGGGCCCCTCCCGGGCTCTCCCGCCCGCCCACACCAGCTAGAGGCTCGGGCCTGCGTCCCCTGCCTCAGGGACACTGGGACATGCATCTCCTTGGCTTTGATCTTGCTCTAAAAAATACCTGCAGAAACTCTGTGTCCTCCTCCTGGACAGCAAGGTGCCAGGAGCAGGCTGAGAACCTGCAAGTATCGTCTGTGTTTAAACAGTTATTATCATCCTTTCTCAGTCTGGGGAGGCCCAAGTCTCGCGTCTGCTTGCTTAAGTGTGTACATTACGTCCCTGACACCGGAGAAGCATGTTCCTCCGGCTGATCCCAGGTGATAGATAAGGGGACCTGGGCTTCGAGAGGGGATGTGGCTCCTTCATCACCCACACGGCTGGAACTGGCACTGGGGACCCCTGCTCAGAACCCCGTAGCGCCCCGCTGTGTCATTCCCACTGAACGGCTTAGTGCAGCGTAGGATGTAAGGAAATTATGCAAATCCGATCAGGGTATGTGCAGTGTGTATCTGTGGGTCCTGCTTCTTGAAGATTTCTGATGTCATTGCTGGGCACAGAGGGAGCTAGTACTGGGGGCTCCTGGGTAGGGAGGCCACCACAAATATTACATTGGAGCCACTCCACCACCTCACAAGGGAGGGGTTTCTTCCCATTTCACAGCTGAGAAAACTGAGCGCAGAGACGGAAGTGACCCGCCCAGCCTCAGAGCTTGAGAGCACCGGCCAGGCCCTGCGCAAAGCCCACGCTCTCTCTGCCCACGTGCTGCCGACACCGGCATCGGCCTTTCCTCTCAGTCGATGGGAAATTGCCCCGCAGGCGTCGCCAGGACCTGATACGGGTCCAGGCCCCCACTGCCTGTATCTAGGCCCCGGGCTTCCATCGCGGTGCGTGGGCTGCAGGGAGCTCACCTCCTCGGCCTGATTGGCGTGCTTCGTGGGAGGAGGGAAGGTGAGCCGGGCCATGAATGAGTCAGCCAGGAGCCAAACCTGCGGGTCTGACCCGGGCGTGGGAAGGTGAGTCGGGGCTGCTCACCTTTCTTGGTCTCGCTCTCCCGGATCATGAAAGAGCCGATCTTCGTGTCGGGCAGCTGCAGCAACTCCTCGGCCTTGTCTCTGCCCAGCCCTTCGAACAGCCAGCTGGGGAGGAAGGCAGCGTGAGTGCCCGGCACACCCTCCCAGAACCAGGCGGGCTCGGACATTAAGATCGAGGGCCAGTTCATATAGAACTGCGGGGATTAAAAAGACGAGGGCGATTGACTATCCCTCCCTCCCTCCCTCCCTCCCTCCCTCCCTTCCTTCCTTCCTTCCTTCCTTCCTTCCTTCCTTCCTTCCTTCCTTCCATCTTTCAAATAAAATTCCTTAGTACCTACCACATGCCAGGTAGGCCATTGAATCATAAGGACCGAGATACATAAAAAATCTTGCTTTTTAAAAAAATATATCTTTTTTTTATTGATTTCAGAGAGGAAGAGAGAGAAATAGAAACATCCATGATGAGAGAGAATCATTGATCAGCTGCCTCCTGCAGGCCCCATCCTGGGGGTGAAGTCCGCAACCTGGGCCTGAGCCCTGACTGGGAATGGAACCAGGACCTCCTGGCTCATACGTTGGTGCTCGACCACTGAGCCACACTGGCCGGGCTAAAACATCTTTCTTATCCCGTTTCTCAGAGGCCACCTGGGCTGTGTCCGCGCTGTATTACGTGAGATATGAGCTTTCTAAGACTTGATAAGGTGCCTCTTTGGTAGGTAGTTCCTTTAACGTCCGTCTCCCTTATAATCTAACTCCCGGCCCCTCCCTCGCGGCCCAGGAGGGCAGGGACTCGGTCTTCTCGGGTTTCGGTTTTGGGTTTTGCTTTTGGGTTTCGTTTCTGCGCCCAGGTTGTCGAGCTTGGTGCATATCTGTGGAGGAATGAACAGGCGCCAGGAAGAAGGAAAGACATGGTGCCTGTTTCGCCAGCTCACCCAGCCCCTCACGTTTCCTCCCTGCCTCCTCTTCATCAGCCGATTTTAAGCATAGGGGTCAGGGCACTGTGCGTTTACATAGGGTTCTTGCTTCGTCCACTTAATGGAAAAAAGCCGTTGTAACCCAGTCGCCCAGCCTCCTGTGCAGCGCACCCCTCCCCTGGGCGAGGGCACTGCTGGGTCCTCTCTGGAAGGCGCTCTTTGCTCAAAGCGGCTGGGTTCCCAGGCATGGCCCTTCCTCGTCCCAGAGCAGCCTGGCGGCTCGGCCTGGAAGGAGACGCGATGCTAGCAGCTGGCTACTATGTCCTCAGCAGCCATTTACTTACAAATAAGGAGCGGCGATGTCATTTACTCACGTCCAGGGCTCCTAGGGGGCTCTTGTGGTTCAGATCATGATTATGTCCACCCTGGCCCTTTGGCTCCATGGATAGAGCGTCGGCCTGAACACTCAAGGGTCCCGGGTTCAGTTCTGGTCAAGGGCGCATGCCTGGGTTGCAGGCTCATTCCCCAGAATGGGGTGTGCAGGAGGCAGCCGATCCATGATTCTCTCTCATCATTGATGTTTCTCTCTCTCTCCCTCTCTCTCTCCCTCTCCCTTCCTCTCTGAAATCAGTAAAAATATACTTAAAAAATTGTATGTGACAAGCATCCACCCTTTCACGTCCTGACACGAACTTGCACTTACAAAAATGAAGACAAGAAGCCAATCCCAACAGCCATGTGTGAATACGAAATATGGGCCACAGACCATATTAAGCCCTGGACCATCGAATCCTCACATGCACCCCCCAAGACGGGTGTATGATCTCTCTTTTGAGGATACTGAGGGTCAGAGCCATTCACCTGCCCAAGTCACTCCATGTCAGCTAGGGCACAGCTCGAATTGTTCTTCTGGGACATCCCGTTTCCTAACCACCGCATGGCACTGCCTCGCCTGCTGTCCAGGGTGTTAAGGATCTTTATTGCATCGACGAGCTTGGGCGCTCCATTCGGCCGTGATTACATCTCGCTTGTACGGGCTAGCCCGCGGTGGCCCCGTCTCTAGGAACCGGCTTAGAGCAGAAGGGGCCTTACCTTCTCAAGCCTAGGGCCTCCCTTCCCACCGCCCCAGGCGGCACTCTCTCCACGCTAGCTACAGGTCCCTAGCATGAGCATCGCGCTGTATGGACGCTGTCTGCGACGTGCACTCACCCATGGTAAACTCTGGCCACACATATCCCGGGGATGTAGTTCTCACGGCCGGTGCTGAGGGAGATGGCTTTCCACCAGCCCCCTTCGCTGCAGGAACAAGAGCAGGGAGGGGAGGGTCAAAGCTAACGGGCCAGACAAACGCATGAATGAACAGCGTAGTCGGATGTAACCCGGGCATGCACGTGGCGACCTTGTTCTTTAGGATCTTTCATTGGCCACGTTGACCCAAATGTCTCCATATGAAAACTTAGTTTTTAAGTACCCACCCCCACATTCCAAGCTAATTAGGAAATCTTCCCACGTGCGGGCAACAGGCACCAGAGATCAGCAGCCGGTTTCTAGCGGACGTTCCACACTTGAAGTCTGTTTACAAGTGAGTGCGTGCCTGGTTTATGCCCCGGGTAGAACCAAGACACTTCCTCTGTCGGTGGCCGCAAGGACTGAAATAAAAGGGGAGTGGAGCCCCTGTCTGTTCTAGAGCAGGGATGGGGAACGTCCGGACCACGGGCCGTATGAGGCCTGAGAAACCGTGTGGTCTGGCCCCGCCAAGGCGTGAGGGAGGAGTTAGTGAAATGTTTGACCCAATACAGCAGGCTAGTGTCTGAGGTGATAGATGCGTGTGGCTCCCGAACGATGTTCTAAACATCCAAATGGCCCTGGGCAGAACAAGGGGTCCCCCCCACCCCTGTTCTGGAGACTATTTCAAACCAGGGAGAGACAGCAGGAGAGAAGGCGATACTGTGGGCATCATCAGACGTTTCCCCAGGCCCCTGGGTCCTCCTTCCTGGGCCTGCACTTGCATATGTTATCAACGGCGCCCGTGATGGGGGAGCTGAGACTAATATGATGAAAGACCTTAAAAGCCACTGAGGAATTTACATTGTTATCCGGGAGGCAATGGGGAGCCACTGGGGGCTTTAGAGCCGCGGCAGCGTGGAGGGGGATGAAGCATCAAGGCCTTCTGTGCGGACCAATGTCTCACTTCACTAGAGGGTCAGGGCTTGTAGGGAATTTCGCAGCTATAGCTGGAACCTAACCACGGCCCCCCAATCAAGTTCATCCTTTTTTGCGGGGGGTGGGGGGGTGTTGTAAAGGTTGGAAAGCTAACTCACTCAGAAATCACACGCAGCTTCTCCCCTCGGCGGAATATCGGGGGGCTGATGTCAGGAGGTGGGTAATCGGTCAGCACGGCCAGGAAGTCGCTCTCCATTCCTGGGGAAACAGGAAAAGGATTGGTTTTTTGTTGTTTTTTTAAACAGGAGCTAGAACAAGGCCCTGGGAGGCACGAGTGCAAGGACGAGTCCTTCTGGGGGACTTTTCAGCTAGAGGCACCTCACTTATTTTGAAGTAGCAATGTATACAGTCAGCGCTCCTCTCTTCCGGGATGGTGGCGTAGGTGCTCGAGGGAACCCTGTGGGTCAGGCAGGGCCTACCCCCATTCTCAAGCCTGCCTGGGCCCGGCTGTTCTCATCTGAGAGTAGGGATCCGGAAGTCTTCAGACCCGCCTTCCGGGTCTGCCCACATGTCTCCTGCCTCATGTACTCTTGAGCAAGTCCCAGCATGCCTGCTAGACTCGATTTTCCCACCTTTAACATGGGGCTAGTGCTTCCTCCTTGCAGGGTCCTTAGGCAACGAGATGGAAGCACGTGGCAGCCCCTTGTAAATGAAAAGGCCTCTCCCATCACCCCTTCTTACTGTCATTGCCTCGGGGCCTTCTCTGGGCCTTGTGGGGGTGGGGGGGGGTTCTGCATTTATAACATCAAGGAGATGTTGGAGGTTCGGCTACTTGAGTTCTGAGGACCCAACAGAACCGGGAAACACAAACTCCGAAACTCAGTAAAGCACCTCTTCTTTGTAGAACACGAGGCACTGCGTTAGGGAATCTATTTACTAGGGACTTTAGGGGAGGGGGAGAGAAGAATTAAGTCCTTCTCATCGAATGTGTATGGAAAGTAATTCTGGTGGCATTTTGAGAAGGAAGGAAAGCACGCTGTCTGCGTCACATGAGTACAGCTTACTGTCAACGAGAGATGCGGTGATAAGATATGAATTTGCTTTTTGCCAGTAAGCAAAATCTTTGTTTCACAGCCTTAGCCATTTTTTAACAATAGTATGTTTTTCATTGATGTCAGGAAGGAAGGGAGACGGAGAGGGAGATAGAAACATCAATGATGAGAGAGTCATTGATTGTCTGCCTCCTGCAGGCCCCCTGCTGGGGATCGAGCCCGCAACCAGGCATGCGCCCTGACCAGGAATCAAACTGTGACCTCCTGGATCCCAGGTCGATGCTCAACCACTGAGCCACGCCGGCTGTCGCAATTTGCCTTAATTGTAGGTGCAGAATAATATTGCGGTGCCTGACAAATCAGTAAATATAGTAATTGTTTGCTAAGACGTTTATCACTCCATCTAATGGCTGGCCATCAGAACTCAAAATGGGGGGCAACGTATGTCCTCATGCGTCAGCCGTGATTCACTGAGTGACTTCGCGGCCAAGCACGGTGGTACACAGAGAACCATGTCTCCCCGCTCTGATGGAGCTCAGTTCTGGAGAATACACAAGTAAGGAGACTCGGAGGATCCAGCATTGGCTGGCCCAAACAGGCCACTCTCTCGGACCCAGACACCCCCACGCTGGGACTGCTGGACGCTGCCCTGACAACTCATGTGTCCTACAGTGTCCAAGTCACAAGTCCCGGGCTGGCCAAGTCCAAGGAGAGCTTAGGTACTGGAGTGGGTATGAAAGACGAAGGAGGGTCTGACCTGTTTATCAACTGATAGATGAGTCAGAAGCAAGTTATCATGGGGAAACGGCTCCTTGAAATGAACTGTTACTCAGGGAAACTGAGCTGCAGAGTAAACCCCTCCTGGTGTCAGATGGAAACCAAAAGTGATTCACAGCGGCCGGAGTCACCAAAAGGGGTCAGGGCTCGTGACAAGGAGACGCGGCGTCCGTTATCTGTGACCGCAATAGAGCGTGCCATAGCCTGTGCGGCGGCACCGAGGTCCGGGCTCTGATCTGCGGGTCCTGATTAAGCCTGACAGAACAGCCCTCCTTCCTCGCCTGGAAAGCAAAACCGAGTAGAAACCAAAACACAAGCAAAACCCCGTCATAGAAACAAGGGCTTCAAAGCCGGGCAAGCTTTGGAGGCGGCAGAGTTTCAATTGCGCAAGAGCACAGGCGAGTTTCCTGTGGCATTTCCCGCACCTGCTCAAGGTCGTTGCCGGGAAATCTCTCCCTGGGCCTTTGCCTCAAGGTGTTGGCCTTCACCTGGCCCTTTGAAGAGCTCGGCCCACCCCTGGCGCCTTATCACCAGCATCGGAAAAACCGAACACGCGCTGGAGAAGGTGCTGGAGTTAGGTTAGCTCTGGCAAAAGGGTGGTGGTTCTGAACACAATCCGACGCCAGCATCCCGCCTATGGCACCCCCGAGCCCTGGTCCCTGCAGTGAAATACGTGCAACTAGGACATCTAAATTTGCTCCTGAAGTTCAAGTGTATTGTCCGGTCCTGCCCCCCCCTACCCCCAACCCCCCCGGCTGTATGGAGAGGCCAGCGTTGGAATTAAATGAGATTAAGGAGTGTCCTGGAGAAGGGGGTGCTGAGAAAGGCGGAGGGAACATTGCAGACTTAAGATAAGGAAACCAATTATGGGGCGAAATCTGCGCCGGGCCTGCAAAGAGAATCCCGGGGAGGGTTGTCAGGAGCGCAAATGGCCTTGGGGATCAACCAGACCTGCCTTCAAGCTTGCCTCCACCATCAGGGCTCTGAGACGGCGAAGAGGTTGCTTACCGCCTCTGTTTGTGGGCAAAGCTGACAGACATCAACCCTGCCTCACGTGACTGGGCTGGGACCCAGGAGGCTGCTCAGTCAGGGGCAGCTGGTATCACTTCCATGCGATGGGAGGGGCTTCTCATTCAATAACCCCAAACTCACATCGGGCAAGAGCATCCCCCGTTCTCAAGAGCCTCTGAGCTGTGTAAATTTGGAAAGATCTTATCTGCCCCAAACAAACTCCATTTGGTGAGAACGGAAGATGAAATTCTAAAGAACAAATGTTTGCGGAGAGCCCAGCTCAGAAATGAGTCAGACTGGACAACAGGTGCAAGCGTGCCAAGATAAGAAGTGAATCCGGAGACGGACAGAAGCTCAGGCAGAACTCGCCGTCCACAGACATGACTTGGTCAAAGAGGACCGGGCCCCCTTTTTATTGCCTGATCCTCTCTTAAAGTATCGCCACCACTTTTTTTTTTTTTTTTTTTAATGCTGAAAACCTTTTAGGAGCTCTCCTTTCTAAGCATCGAGCAGACCCAGGCGTCCATCACATCAGACGCTCCATACGGAACATGCATTCTGATGTTAAGGCGGGGAAACTGAGGCGGGGCGAGTTGGAGCAACACGCCAGGGGCGATTCGGACGGTTTCTAAGGCCATGGCCACGGCACGGCCACGTGGCTCTCCTCGGCTGGTAATTGCCAGGTTCCCCAGGGGATCCCTTGGTCCTCAACAGGTTGGGACAAGTTACCAGAATGAGGCTCCTGAGGTGGCACGGGGCTCAGGGTGGTGGGTGGGCCAGGAGCTAAACCCAGTGGTTTCCGTTTCTGCTGAGACATCCTTTCTTTACAAAAGATATTTAGATTGATTTTAGCCAGGAAGGGAGAGGGGGCGAGAGAGAGAAACATCCACGACCAGAGAAAATCATGGATCGGCTGCCTCCTGCACGCCCCCTACTGGGGATTGAGCCCCCTACAAGGGCATGCGCCCTTGACCAGAATCGAACCTGGGACCCTTCCGTCTGCAGGCTGACGCTCTATCCACTGAGCCACACCAGCTAGGGCTGCTTATACAGCCTGAGTCACACCCAAGCTCGTCGCCTCCAGAGGGGTCCAAGCAGGCCTTGCCGTTCGTCTCTTTTACAGGAAATACACATACATACAACCAGCCAATCAGACAGGGCTGGGCACGCTGGCTGGACAGAAGGTCCGCCCAGTCCTGGGGGTCCCCACAGAGCACAGGTTGCGCCCGCGGATCCGTACTGGGGGCCGGAAAGGGAGATGCCGTAGCCCACAGCCTGGTGTCTCTCTCTGTCCGGTGGGCACCTGGGCGCTGAGCAGCCCCTGAGGCTCTGAGGTGCTGCGGTTTGGAGAGACGCCCCTGGGGACACGCCACCGGGAAGGTGAGTGCCGGTCCCGGACCAGGTGACCACCAGCAGGGAATCGGCTCCGCCTCCTCCACCAGCTCGGTCACAGCCTGCTGCCACCTGCCCCGCTGCTTACATGGAGAATGTGTTTCTTCGTGTCAGCTCGCTCAGAACACCGCTAGTCCCATTCCGAGCGGTGCAGACTCCTGCGTCTGATGGACTAGATCTGGTCCTATGGCAGCCACGGGTTGTCCAACAAAGGGTGTGCGATCGTGTCCCACCTCAGCCCGTCTCCTGGGCCAGCAGTGGGTCCTGGCAAAGGTCTGTTCAGGTTCCTGCCCGGGCACCCCTCCCAGGGGCCCTTGCATGTCAGTGACCATGCTCTTCTCCACTCCAGAGAGCACCCACCCCTCCCCGCAGGCCCGCCCTGGTCCTCTCGGGGCCTGTGATGTTGTGGCGAGGGAGGGATCAGGCCACCAGCTGTCCCCTTCTGAGCTGCATGGCCTCAGGCATGTCACTGAACCTTCTTGTGTTTTGGTTTCCTCAAAGCGCAGATGCTAATGCCGGTTCTGCGCTGGGCCGTCTTGAGAATGAAACCTTGATACGTGTAAAGCACGCGGAATCGTGTCTGGCACCAACTAATTATTTCCGTTTCACAAATGAGGACAGGGAACCCCGTGGAGACCCACTGAGGTAGCTTACTTCTGGTCCCGTGTGTGTGTGTGTGTGTGTGTGTGTGTGCAGGTAGGACTGAAAGCCAGCTCTGTGCTCTGCAAGCTCTGAGTGCAAAATGCTGGGGGTGGGGGGTGGGTAGGGGCTTGTAAGCAGTTAAGTGCATTGCTCCCGCCCACCATCACTGGATTCTGATGAGCAGGTCTTGGGGGGTGGGGGGGGGAGGACGGACAGGAACTGCATTTGATGACTTCCCAGGGGCATGCAGCAGGTGGGCGGGAGACCCTCACTGAGAGGTGCCAGGCTGGGTCTGAGACTTCCTGCCCTCCTCCCCCCCCCCCCCCCCCCCCCCCCGCCACCCCGAGCCCCACCCACCCCTTTTTCCACCAGGGCAGGGCCTGGGTGCTATGTAAATGTGCCGCTTAGCATTGTTTCCATCCTCGAAGAAGGGGTCTGTGGGACTCGCTTCAGATCAGGGCAATGAGGTAGGAAGTGGACAGCGGGAAGCTCTCGCGATGTGACTGAGTCCTCTCTTAAGGTGGCAATGTGCAGTTGTCCACGCCGCGGCGGGCCCGGGGCCTTGGTCAAGTCCGCGCCGCCTGCGTGTGACCCAGAGCAGGGGTCGGAACACACGCACCATCGTAGAGAAGGGAAGCCCTGTGGCATGATTTGAAAACAAGCCGTGGACTCCCCGGTTCTAGCACTTGAAAACTTTGGGGGGGATGGCCATTCCACACAGCCTCGCGCAACCCCAAGCAGAGTTTATAAACAGCGACCCCCTCCCCCCCCCCCCCCCCGCCCCCCAAGGCATCAGGAGGCTCTGGGCACCGAGCTGCGGGGAGGATTGTTCTGATCTCTGAGAGATGAGTCCCGCCTGTGGGCGGCTGAGGGACCCCCCTCAGGTCACGCCCCTCCTGGGGGTCAATGCCAGAAGCTCAGCGAGGTCATCGGCCTGCGAGACCGGCCCGACTGCCCTCAGTCCTGCTGCCTCTGTGACGCTGTGGCTTTTTCTCTGGGGACGAGGCTAACCGGGAAGGCCCTGCGAAGCTCCGGGCAGGGAAAGCAGATGGGCAAAGCCGGTCCCGGCTTGGGGCAGGCACGCGCGCCTGAAAGCTCAGAAAATGCCTTTGTCTGGAAGCCCACAGTTGGCCTCCTGTGGGGTCTTTGGTGCTTGACTCTCCACCCCTCGGGCTAACAGCAAGGCGGCCCCGATGTGTGGGCACTGAAGCAGCCCCCCGCGCCACCTCCGGCCCGGAGACTCCCCAAATGAGTCAGCCTGAGTGTGAGTAGGTGCGTGTTCCATGAAAGTCCGCCCTTTGCTGCATTTGGATAAACGCTAATGAATGCAGCATCACGCACCCCTTCCTCTCCCTCATCCTCGGGGGTGTCAGAGAAAAGAGGAAATCAAGCCTGGGCCGCTCTCAGGGGGACTTTTCAGGGGTGGGGGATGGAAAAGCCACCCGCCAGCCCTTGATGTGGTTGCCTGGGTTACAACCTGAGCACGACCTGGGGAATTCTCTACCCGGCGGGTGGAGGGCTGGGGAGACCCCTGCACCTCCTTTCTGGAGGTGACCACCCACCCACACAGTGGAAAAAGAGAAACTTATTTCATGGCGATTTGCATTTCAGAAATGAAGGCAAATGAGCCGTCTTTGGAGGCTCCTGTTTTCATGGGGTTTGCTCAAGCATGCGGCCCCTTGGCCCCAGGGTGCGTGGTGACACGACAGATGGATGGGGTGGGGGTGCCTCCTGGGCTGGCCGGGGCTTCTGCATGACAGTGACTGTTCTCTAGAAGTGGCCATGACCTGGGAGGAAGCGCGACCTGAGCTGTTTGGAGAAGTCAGGAGGGAGGAACCAGGCTTTCCCAGCAGCAGCCTGCCCAGCCTGAGCTCTGCCTGGGAGGCAGGGCCGCTGCTCGGCCCGGTGCACACACACTGCTCCACCCTGTCACGTGGTCCCAGCTTTGTCCCAGGGACGGTGCTTTTCCCCTCTAAGGGTCGGGGGGACAATCACCTGGCTAGAAAGGAGGGCCCCCAGAATGGCCTGCATCTGACTCGAGTGGGGAGCAGGGACTCCATGCCTGAGGAGCTAGGGGGCCCTGTAGAACGTGGGTGCCTGCACTGTGGAAGAAGCGAGAAGGCTGCCTTTTTAAGGGGCCACGGAAGTCATGGAATGAGCAGGAGGCCGAGGCAGGGCAGGGAGCTGGCTCTGTCCATGCTCACATGGGGCCGAGGCTTGGCAGACATTCCAGTGGCACCTGTGCCTGTGGCCTTTGCCCAGCGCCGTGATGCAGGGGGCCACAGGGAACCAGGTGCGGTCACCCCTGTGATAGAGGGAGGCCCGGTCTGAGTGCTGAGCTGGAAAATGGGAGGTGGAAGTGTCCCGAGGTCTCCAGGGACCGACCCTGGGGTCACTGATGCATCGCCTGGCCCCCTGACCATCCCTTCCCCAGCTATGGAGGACACATACCGTGTGCCCAACACCCTGCCTGCGGAGGAAGCCAGGCTGCCGGAGGCGTCGGCGCCGTGAGCCCGAGACGCTGGCCTTACTCTCAGCTGTGGTGCTCAGAGCCCAGCTCCACCAGGCAGCGCTGGAAACGCTGGCTTCTGTCAGCCCTGACTCACCTGTGACACGGTGCCCTCCCTGAGAGTGCCGACCCTGGCGATCCTACCAGTGGGACACAGGAATTCCTTTACTCTCAGGAAGGTTCCCCAGGGCCAGCATCTGGCTTCATAAAGTTACACCCCACAAAAGCGCCGGCAGAGCGCGGGAATACGCGTCACATGCCCATGATAATATGATATCCATGACAGCCTGGCGCGGCTGGCAGGGTAGATGGTGAGCGAGGACCTGGGTTTCAGAATCGGACCAGCCTGGGTGGGACGTCTGAGTCCACAAGCATCTCTTACCCCCTCTGTGGGCCTCCGTGTTCCCCACCTACCGAGTAAAGGGAGGGAACCGGCCCTTCTCGAAGATGCCAGCAAATCGGCCCCCTCCGGGGTGCCCCTGCCCCGTCTTCTTTACCACTGAACGTTAACGACAAGCAAAGCGAGAGAGACGGGATCAGGGACTTCTAGGGACCCAGTGCCCTGTTTCAACCACAACCAGCATCCCCCATCACCCTGTCCTCGCCCCGGGCACTCCTGGGAGAGAGTTCAGCATCAGCACCCAGGAAGCCGGACTTACCATCTGAGCAGGGCGGAGGCCTCTCGGGCGGCGCCGGGGCGGATCGCATGCTGTTTCCCATCTCTCTGGCTCCCCGGGCTGCGGAGGACGCGCGGAGCCTACGGCACAGGGGATACACACGGAGAGTCAGCCACGCGCCCAGCCCTCGGGGTGGAGAGTGACCCAGTTTAGGGTACATCGCGCCTCCCGTGTCAGGCAGCTTGCTTCTTGAAAGGTGGCTGTTTTTACGCGGCGATGAGCTTCGTGAATGTTGGTTACGTGTATGCCGCGCGAGCCCTTTTATCAAGGGAATGACAGAGAGAAACCGCAGAGAGGGAAGTTGCTACAAATGCTGTTGGTGGCGAAAGTTTCCATTCCCCGCACCCCGGGTGGCAGAAAGCTGCCGGCCTGTTTGTGTGAGAGGCTGAGGGTGTCACGTGGCCTCTCCTCTCCGGAGCCCTGGGCCCGGCTCCCTGCACCGGGGCAGAGCTGTACCCCCAAAGGGCCCTGGGGAGGGCGCCTCTGCCTTCGCCCCCTCTTCTGTGTGCGTTTCTCAGCGTGCTCTCGTGCCCGACAAACGGAAAACTTCACACTTGGAGCTTGAAAAAATGATTTTTCAGTTACACTGACACAGAATAGCACCTCAGTTCCAGGTGTACAGCATGGTGGTTAGACATTTATCAGCCTCACCAAAGGGTCGCCCTGGTAACACACATAGTTGTACTATGACTGACTGTATTCCCTATGCAGTGCTTGACATCCCAGGGGATGCGTTTGTAGCTGTTGATTCCTTAATCCCTCCCCCTTTTCACCCAGCCCCACCGCCCCGCCCATCTGGCGACCATCAGTTCGTTCTTTGTATGGAGAGTTGGTTTGGGTGTTGTTTGTTCATTTTGTTCTTTAGATCCTGCCTATCGGTGACATCATACGCGATCTGCCTTATCTAACTTAGCATAATACCCTCTAGGTCCATCCATATTGTAGCAAAGGCAGTATTTCGTTCTTTTTCATGGTTGAGTAATATTCCATTGCATAGATTTCATGGTAAATATCTCACTGTACTTTTTTATTATTATTATTGTCAAGTCCCTGCACCCTAACCCCCCTAACCCCATTGTTCAGTGAAGGAAGCGACATCTCGGGGAGGGTGAGGGACTTGTCTAAGGACACACAGCATGTAACCATGGCGCTGGGCTTTAGGCCCCTTGTGCTAAGTCTCCGGTGTGTTCCGTGTGGCTCGGGCTCTGGCTCAGAACATGTAAGCTAGGCGGCCTTGGGCACATTGATGGGCTCTTCCTGCCTGATGGGGAGTAAGGATAAAATGGCCTTGGTTTGTGGCTGCAAAATGAGCAGATAAAGCAGGTGAAACACTTCCAAGCGTGGCCCGGCAGGAAGCCCAGGCCAGTTGCTGCCAGTTAGAGTGCCTTTCCCGATGGCCCTGCTGATGGTACGTGTGTTCGCCCTGTGGGCCCTCCTGCGAGGACTTGAGAAAGGGACTGAGATGACTGCGGAGTAAAACTGTCCCCGCTGCCTGAAGAGCAGAGACCGTGCCCGGAGCTTGCCTGTCTCCTGGGGACAGAGAGGAGACTCGATGGGGCAGGTCCCCGCCTGTGCAGCGCAGCCAGGACCTTGTGCTGCGTCCTGTTCCTTGTCCAGTTCAGGATCAAGGCCTCAGGAGTCTGAAAGGGCCCAAAAGTCAGCCACCCCAGCCCCGCCGGCCTTACATCCTCCTCTGCGCACTGCGCCTGCAGGCTCTAGAACACTCTGTGCTCTCAGAGCAAGGCCTTCAGAGGGCCAGGGTGGCCCTGCACCACTTCCTAATTGTGTGGGGAGGAAGGGAGAGGCGGGTTCCCTCGCATGTTCCCCGTGCCTTCCTGGAGCCTCGCCGTTAGCCCGGGCCCTCACCTCCCACCCGTCATTGCCAAGGCTGTTGGGCTGCTGGAGGGAGCTCCCAGGACCCGCTTTGGGGGGGTGGGGGGGGGCGAGGAGAGTAGCTCCCAGGACCAGCTGGGGGGGGGGGAGGAGCGTGCTCCCAGGACCACCTCAGGGGGAGCTCCCAGGACCAGCTGGGGGGGGGGGGGGTAGCTCCTAGGACCAGCTGCATGGGAGTGGGGTAGCTCCCAGGACCAGCTGCATGGGAGGGGGGTAGCTCTCAGGACCAGCTGGGGAGGGGGGTAGCTCCCAGGACCAGCTGCATGGGAGGGGGGTAGCTCTCAGGACCAGCTGGGGAAGGGGGTAGCTCCCAGGACCAGCTGCATGGGAGGGGGGTAGCTCCCAGGACCAGCTGCATGGGAGGGGGGTAGCTCCCAGGACCAGCTGCATGGGAGGGGGGTAGCTCTCAGGACCAGCTGGGGAGGGGGGTAGCTCCCAGGACCAGCTGCATGGGAGGGGGGTAGCTCCCAGGACCAGCTGCATGGGAGGGGGGTAGCTCTCAGGACCAGCTGGGGAGGGGGGTAGCTCCCAGGACCAGCTGCGGGGGGGGGGGGGTGCCTTCAGGGCAATCATGCAGAGATGACCCTGAACCGTGTGTGGGCCTCCCCTTCACTCTCTCTCATGTCCCCACATTGCAGAGCACAGCACTGTCACCCACTCTCCTGACAATGTCCCGCTGTGTCCTGCAATCGGAACACGGGGTCAGGAACCAGCTAAGACAGGGGTTGTGCCTTGAACCCTATCCCAGTGCCCATCGCCCCAGGCTTCCCAGGGCCCGTCCCTCGGCCTGTCTTCCCTCCCACTCCACGTCCTCCTCCGGGCCACTTCCAACCCATCCTCCCTCACATCCCGCCTCCAGCAGCCGCTCAGGAAGTCTTGGTCACCTGCACAACTGAATTCTGACTGCACGCCCCCCCCTCCCCCCCCCGCCCCCGCCAATAACCTTGTGAATCCCCAAACATTCCTGGGTGTTTTGGGGGGGCAGGATTCATGGAATCCAGAACAGGACATTTAAAAACAGATTTGAAACTCACATTTTTCAGATGGAAAAACTGGGGTCCCTCTAAGCAAAGAAACATACCCAACGTCTCGAGGCGAGAAGGGTGCCCTGGGTCCCGTGCCTGGGTTCTTCTACTGTGACCCTCGCCCTCTCCCTGCCTCCGCGGGCCGGCGGGCATGCAGGCTGGGCCAGGCTGGGCTCCACGCCCACCGCAGTGCACGCTGGTCCGGAAAACCCGTCGGCTTCCCCAGCCCCGTCGTGGTCCGCTCACCGGCTTCCCATCGCCCAGGAGGGAGTTAACCCTCGGAAAGAGGCGTTTATTGTAGGAGAGTGAGAGCCGGGTCTCCCTAATGAAATGGCTGCGCCATCTGATTTCCTCGGTGGCAGTTTTATGCAGGAGCCGGAGGTGGGAGAGGGTGGGAGAGGGTGTGAGACGTAATTGCTTCTAGGAACAGCGAGGAGAGGGCAAGAGAGGAATGAGTTCATCAGCGTCGGCGCCCGCAGTTCCTGATTCTCTCGCCCTCCCCCTGGTGACGTCCAGGGCCAGAACCAGAACCGGTCCTCGCCTCGGACCTTGCACCCTAAGCTTTGGACCAACGCTCTGCTCTCTTCTTGGTGTGATCTTGGGCTTCCATTTGACTCCTCTACAGAATGAGATGCATTGGGGGCGGGGGGCGGGGCGGGGGGAAGGCTCTCCAAAGAGAGAGCCCCTTAATTCGAGCAATCAAGACTTGGTGGCTTTTTGAAAATTACGAATAAGAGAAAAGACCCCGTCGCTTTCGTAGACCGTCCCATTAGACAGAACTCAAGCCTTGTCTTTCTGCTCTTCGGGATGGAGGGAGGGCAGCGTGTGCTGCTCTGCGCCCGCCTTCCGGGGGCGCCGTTAGCAGATGACATTGTGTTTAACCTCCCAGCATCCCTGGAGGCCGAGGTTCCTCCGTGACCGTGACCTTCCCTTCCCGGCAGAGGTCGGGCGGTCAGCTCAGCAGCCCACGCTCCCAGAGCTGGGACCCGCGGAGCAAGGGTGCGGGGGGGTGGGGGGGGCACACCTACCTCTCCGACTTCAGGACCCACGTCCTTTCCCGGGCCGGGCGCTGTCCCCTCGGGGAGGAAGAACGCTCACGGGGGAGCTCTGGCCCGCGAGTGGCGGGCGGCCACTGGCGGGGACTCCTGGCAGGGAGAGGTCACACGGCAGGGAGTTGCCGGCAGGAATGTGGGACGCGCCTGCCAGGCTGGGTTTCTGTGGGAGCCGCGCGGGGAGCCTTGCATCGTGTGCTCGGCGTTACCTTGTAAACACGGGGTCAGGCTCTCGGGACCTTCGCTCCCGGGCCACGTCCGCTCTGTGCTCCTAAGAGCCAGGCCTTGCTGTCGGAATGGAAGGGCACCTGAACCCCTTCATGTGTGTGAAGTGGGGCGGGGGGGGCAGAGGAGCCCAGCCCAGGCGAGGCAGGCCTGGACTCTAGTAGAACCAGGCAGCGTGGGAAACCTTGCTGGAAGCTGGAATAAGGAAATCTGCTTAGGGGTTCGGTCCTCCCGTCAGCCTTGGAATTCCTTCCACGAAGCGTGAGAGCTCCGAGCCCATTCCCGGGACCCGCTTCTAAGGTGCGAGCCATGCCAGGACACCATCACCGAACCGGCAGCCACCAGGCAGCCAGAACCACGCCGTCTGGCGATGGGCCCCTCCTCCAGGCCGGGCTCCGGGCTCAGCACGCTGTCGCTGGAAATGCCTTGTCCCAGGTGGTGGGAGTAAGAGGGGCGGCTGGGTCCCCGCCAGGTCTGCCCACCCCGCCTGTGCCCTCTGCCTCCCTGAGACTCTGCCGCTCTGCTTTCCTGCCCCTGGGTCCCTTCTAAGGAGGCAACAGAAGTGGTCTGTAACGGCCCTCAGAGCAGACGGGAGACTGTAAACTTCGGGGTGAAACAGCTACGAGGGGTCCTCCGGGGCCTGCTGGCTGTAGGGGGTGATGTTGGCAGCCAGGTCTGGGATGGGGCCGTGGGAGCAGCAGTGCCCAGAGAGGCCAGTGCAGGCCGCTCAGATCTGAGCCAACGTGGCTAGTCTTAGGTGGCCTGCGTCCTCAAAGGGCAGCAGGGAGCCTGGCCGGCCGGCGTGGCTCAGGGGTTGAGCGTCGACCTATGAACCAGGAGGTCAAGGTTTGATTCCCGGTCAGGGCACATGCCTGGGTTGCGGGCTCGATCCCTGGTATGGGGCGTGCAGGAGGCAGCCGATCCATGATTCTCTCTCATCGTTGATGTTTCTCTCTCTCTCTCCCTCTCCCTTCCTCTCTGAAATCAACAACAAAATATATATATATATATATATATATATATTTTTTTAAAAGGCAGCAGGGGATCGGAGGGACTGTGCCATAGCATCACGTTAAAGAACGCTTAATACTGCGGGGGTGGGGTGGGGTGGGGGCGGGGTGCAAGAGAAACTCGCTGTGCTTCTACCATCCCAGTTTTGTAAAGCTTTAATGCATCCATGTAGAAATACTCAAGGAAGCTCTTTCCAAGATGTCTCGGAGGCTTCTCCGCTAGTGATTTTAAGGATGACTTGTTGATTTATTTTTCACACCTTTCCAGAACCTCCAGATTCTCTCCCGCATCTTACAGTCATGAGCAGACCCGGTAAGAATAAGGGAGCCTCGGAAGAGGGGAGAAGGGGTTTAAGCAGGCCAGGCTGACTTCGGGTTCCAGCCCGACCCCACGGGCTGTGTGTCCTGTGGCAAGTGACTGCACTTCTCCCTGAGCCTCAGTTTTCCACACCCGTCAACGTGAGGTGTGAACACGCGCCCCGCGGCACTGCTCGGGGTCTTACGTTACAGGCTAGATCCAAAGCAGAGGTACGTTCGGCGAGACAGGATCGCTGAAATGGTACCAAATCCGAGTCCTTGCTCCCTCACCGTGCAAGCTGAGCAAACCCCATCCCTTCCTCGGGCCTCAGGGCCCTCAGCTACGATGGGGAAAGCCGGCCTTGTGAACGTGCTGCTTCAGCTCCCCCTGCTCCTCCGTGACTGGTACCCGCTACCCGCCCCGTGGGCCTGGGTCGCGCCCCGCGTGCCTGTCGTCTGGCACGGCACCAGGCGCAGGAGGCGCCGGGAAGGGGGCTCCACGTCTGTTGGTTCCCCTGCCAGGGATCATGCAGGATTTCCGGGGGCACCCCACCACATCCTGACCTCGCCCGGCAGGTGTGTCTGCCCCGTGACCCACATTGCTCCCTGCTCGCCTCCGGGCAGGTGCAGCCACAGGCCTGCCGCTGCCCCGCCCCCTGCTTTCCCCTTCCTGCCAGGGAGGCCGCTGGCAGCACAGGAAGACCGAGAGCAGGCAGCCAGCTCAGGGAGACCCACCACCCGCCGCCGCCTCCCGCCTGACCCACAGCCCAGGCTCCAGAGCCGCCTGGAGGAGGCCTTGGGACTCGCTCATCCGGGTTATTTCACCCCCGCTGCTTGGAAACTTTAAGAAAGTTCCCCCAAAACTTCAAACGAGCGCTCCTGCCTCCTGATACCACAGCCCAGTCCTAGGCCGTCACAAAGCACCGATGGAAAAGTAGCCACTTGATGCCCTCATGGTGCAAAGAAAAGGATCAGAGAGGGCGAGCAACCTGCTCAAGGGCACTCAGCTTGCGCACGCTCTGTAAGGGTGCCCGCCACTGAGAGCTGGTGCCCGGAAGGGGATTTCCTATACTTTCAGGCCGACAGGGAGGCTCAGCTTGCCCCTCCGGCCCGGGTGGACGTGTCTTGCAAAATGTTTTAGGGTCGTTTTAGGATGCCATAGGAGGAAGCCTGCTTCGGGGCCAGTTGGTGCTGGGGAAAAGGTCAAGTGTTCCCCTTATGAAATCGCGAAACTTCTTTCCAGTGGTTTTATTTTTAAAATGGGCACAGCCCCCTCTTCCCTGCTGGGCTTTCCCAGTGAGGATTAGCGAGCAGGGGTTCCGGGATGAGCACGCGACGGGGGGGTCTCCGTGGCTGTCCCCACACTTTCCAGTGTCTTCGCTGCCCAGACCTGGCAGGAGTCTGTGAAGTGGTGTCTGGCTTCCCATCTCATGGAAATCAAAAGTAACCCCCCCGCCCCCATTTCCCCATTTCTTTCTTTCCTAGATCAGCTTTTCACACACAGAGGCCCCTCCCACACACGACACAGGGCTGGTGGGCTCCAGCGCCACCCTGTCTGTGACTCTGCTGGACCCCGGACACATTTTCCACCGCAAACCATGGGGAACGTGGGGTTAGGCCCCAGGCCAGGTCCTGGACACCCGCGTCCCCTGTCAGCCGGCTGACGTCATATACACTGACGATGAGAACAGCCGGAAGGACAGCTATTTTGATGCTAGGTTACACCCCCACACCGTCTCACAGCGTAGGAAAACAGGGAGTTCGAAGCCGGCCTTTTCTTTTCATTGCAAATGGGGGTCCCGGGAAAGGCAGGGTCCGTCGGAAAGGAGGCGCATGGGCAGTCGCACGGAGCGCTGATGGCCGTGTGGACATCGGGGCCCGGAGACTGTCATGTTTGTGATCTGCTTATTAGATCACATGTCCCGGCAAGACTTCATTGTGCTTGGCAGCCACGCACGCGCATCACCAGCGTGGCCCGAACGGCATCGGGCGAGATGGAAACCTGGCGTTTGCCTCCTGGGAGCCTTTGCAGGCGCTGAGCCTCCTGCCCGGGGCCCCGCCCCCCTGTGAGTCGCTCCTGAGAATGCTCAGGTGCCCGGGTGAGGCCGGCGGGGCTGCTCTTTCTCGGCTCGCCTCCCCTCCTCCCTCCTCGGACCCATGCCGTGCCCTTGCTGTGCCCTCAAAGTGGGTGATCATTTCACCAAGTGTCTGTGCCGTGGTTTGATGAGCGATGAGCTGCTGCGAGGACGGGTGTGTTCGTGCCCGTAAGGAAACAGACACCAATCGGTGACAACGGAGGGGTCCCTCCTGCCCGGAGAGACCTCCCCTCTCATGAAGCCTTTTGAACGGCAGGAACCGAGGTCCAAGCACGTACCCAACTGGTCCCCCAGTCGGTAAGAGGTGGAGGCAGGATTCGAACCCAGGCGCGCGGCTCCAGAGCCCGGCTGGCCCCTCCCTACTAGGCTGTCAGGCAGAAGGCATGGAGGGAGGGTTGCAGAAGCCAGCTGTCCTCTGTTGTGACAACCTCACGCTCACGTGGCCCCTTCTCCGTGTGCAGAGGTCCTGTGTGTGATCGACACCCAGCCGCGTACTGATGGAGCAGCGCATCGAGGAGTGGGCCCTGACACTCCCGGCGCCTGGGGCTTGTAGTTCAGGGGGCGTACGTTTTCAGCGGATTGTCCGTGTGCCTGGGAGGGGGTGCGGAGGGGAAACGGCCCATCTGTAAATCGGGAAGGAGCGTGGCCGCTCCCAGGGTGACAGGGAGAATTAAACTGACCAGACTTCCTGGCGAAGCTGGTTCCCCTGCGCTCTCAGTTTTGGGGTCTGAGGGCTCCCTCCGTGGTGCGCACCTCCGTTGGTCATTGCATGTCTGTTTCTCTACGCGTTAAAGCCCCAGGGGGTACACGCCCTGAGAACACAGCCCCTGCCCTGATGCGCCTCGATGGAAAGCCACGACCGAGCAGGGGCCCGGCACACAGCACGCACTCGCTCGATCCGGCTTAGCGGCTGGAGGTCCCGTCCGTCTGTGAAGTGCCTGGCGCAGGGCTGTGCTTCCAGGGGCGGCCGGACCCTCTGAAGGTGGTCCTTTCCCCCTAAGGACAATCGGGGGGGACAAGCCCCACTTGCTTCTGAAGCTCCACGTCTCCTAGCTTCGCCCCCACTCCCTTGAGTCCTCCTCTGGCCACAGCCTCAGCCGCCTGGAAGGTGCCAAGGAGGGAACTGTGACTTTGCAAAGCTGAGTGACAACAGAAGTGAGCCACTGAGGCTTCACAGTTTCTGTCTGTGGCTCCAGTTACCATCATGAAATCAGTCCCCTCCCCCCCCACTCCCTCACCCCCGCCCCTGTTCGTTCCCAGCTGGGAGGAAGTGGTTTGGACCCAGTGTACTTACTGCCTTGGAACATTTAGGGAGGAGCGAGAGGGAGGAAGACAGTCACATGGTATGGCCTCAGGGCACATTTCTTAGTAGAAGGGATGGATGGGTGATGGATGGGTGATGGATGGATGATGGATGGGTGATGGATGGGTGATGGATGGGAGATGGATGGGTGATGGATGGGTGATGGATGGATGATGGATGGGTGATGGATGGGTGATAGATGGAGGGGTAAAAGTACTAACAGGGCCCTCAGGTTGCTGACAAGAACCCAGGGGTCTGGCCTGACACACTGGAAATTCCTAACGAGAATTTTAAGCGCCAGCTTCTCTCACAGCTGGCGGGCGTAAATTCTTGCTGTGTGTCAAGTGAAAAATTAAAACCCAGCAGCGTTTATGAATGCAGGAAGCTGGCCGGGGTTTCCCGGAACGAATAATTTCTAAGTCTTTGAGAAGCGCACTCCCCTTGGAAATCATGTTGCCAGCTCTCAACACTCAGAGGGGGAGATGCCGCCTGTGTTAGGAAGCTGATGGTCTGCTGCCGTGCCAACCTACCCACGCCTGCCTCATTGACCGTGTCAGACGGAGACACACGCAGAAACGAGCACTTAGAGACACGGAGAAGGCGTGTAGTTATGTCGTTGGGTCCATTGCGGTGCACACAGCTCTTCCCCTCGGCTGCCCAGAGCCACCCGCATCCCTGGGTGTCCTTCAAGGCCAGGGTGAAGACTGCCACTAGTAGCCACACTGCCACCCTTTAGCACCTAGCACCTCCTGCGTATTGCATATGACTTAACCTTGTTACAGACGCATGAGGAGGCTGGTCTTCTTTTTAAGAAAAGGAAACTGACGCTCAGAGAGGCAAAGTGACTTGCCCAGAGTCACACAGCTCACTGGTGGCTGAGCCAGAATGTTGTCGGGGCGGGGGGGGGCTGGGGTGGGGGGGGTGGAGGAGGGGGTCGCTGACTTAGAAGCTTTCCAGGAAGCAGTCTCACTGCCCTGATGCTGGATCGGGTTAAGACGCAGGAGCCCACCCAGATGCCAGTCTGCCCGTTCCACGGGATTTTAGGGTTGTCCGCAGCCTGCTTTTCAGAACACACTGAGCATTCCTGAAGAGCATGCTCCCAGCTGGAGAAGACCAGTTGCAAGAGATTTTGCCAGAGCTTTGATCTGGGCTCACCTTTCCAGACTGAAAAGGACCGCAGCCCAAGTGAGAGGCTGCAGCTCAGCATCGTGTAGCGAACCACAGAATGACCCTTTTTATTTTGCAGAACATGGGGGGTGTCTCTCCTGAAACGAAGCGCACTGCTCCAGAGGCGCTTCCCCCCTCCCCACACTCCTCCTCCTGGGGCTCTGCCCACCCCAGCCCTCTGTCCCGAGAGCCTCTCTCTGCTGTGTGACTTGGACGAATCACCGAACTGCTCTGGGTCTCGTTTTCATATTAGTCAAAAGCAAATCATAATCTCGAAGAAGTATGCTGAGGATTGCAGGACAATAGCCTCTCATGCAACGCACCTTCCCCGCCTCTCGGCACGGCGGACACCGCCCCTTCCCACTCCCGTGCACGACCCCAATCCAGGACATTCGCGCCCAACGCCATGGTCGTTTCCCTGACAACCAGGATTTCTGGACACCTAGGCACCTCAAAGAATGTGGAGTGTGCCACATCCCTTGAGGGATTCTAGTTCTCTCAAGCCTCTTCTCACCACACCCCTGCCCCACACACTCACCACCTACTTTGATTCTCATTGCTGGTTATTCTCAAGCCTGGCTGGCATTTTCCCAAAGGCGATCCTCACAGCCACCCTCCCCGAAGCGTGGAGGGATCACTCAGCCTCTCCGGGGCTCCATGCGCCCTCAGACATCACCACTCCTCACTGGCCGCGTTTACCGAGCCCCTCCTCTGTGTCTGCACTGGCTGGCACTTTGCATATGCCAGCTCATGCCCTCTTCCCAGCGCCCAGGGGACGGCCCGGGGGACGCGGGCCCCAGGATCCCCACTTTCAGGAGGAGAAAATAAAGGCCTGGCGAGGCTGCAGTGACGCGCCCGGGGTCAGGCTGCTGAGAGGCCGAGCGCAAGCCCTGCTGTCCGCGGGAGGAGGCCTGCCTGTGCCGGCTGCCCTGGAGCGGCACTCTCCTCCGGGGCACTGTCCCCGGCCCCCGCCCTCAGCCCTGCCCGCCCATAACTATGCCCAGACTGTCCCTGAGAGCCTTGACGTTCTGGGCGCCCTGCTGGAAGTGGGGCCGCACTGGAGACATCGCCTGCCTGTTCTCACACAGAGAGACTCCTCTCCCAGATTTCACCCCCCTGCCAGCTGCAGGCCTAAGGGGTCCTGATGCCTCCCCCCACCCAGCGCCCACCAGGTCCCCCAAGATACCTTCAAAGCCTGGACATGGTCGCCCGGGGAGTAGCTGCGAGGGTCCCCGTCACGGCCTCTCCGTCAGCCGCTGCCGCTCCCGCAGAGTGAGCGGGGGGCCCGGCCTCCCCGGGGCGCAGGCCAGCCCATGCTATCGAGAGGCGCAGCAGTTGCTACACATGCCACACACTTCCTCTGCGGGCCGCGGGGGGCAGGTTCCTGTTTTCAGCGCCCAGCAGGCCCCTCTCCGAGGCCGGCGCGGGGGCGGCCTTCTGCACGCGTGTGCACGCATGTGCGCAGCACTCGGGGACGTGGGCAGCTCTGCTCCGGGGGCCAGGCCTCGCTCAGGCTCTCAGGCGCATGTTGTCTGTAATTCAAAGGCGGAGGGAGCTCAGGGGCTGCGCGCAGGGCCCCGGGGGGCTGGCTGGGTCCAGGGAGCAGCAGCTTCTCTTTCTTAGCTTCCCAATTAGCGCTGCTTCCTCACGCCGCTGCCTAGCCAGCCCCAGCGCAGAGCTTGTGCAGGGCCGGTCTCATGGGCAGAGGCTGGAAGTAGTGGCACCGAAGCCCTCTGCCCAGAGCTGCTGCCGGCAGCCTCCCTGGGCGCTGCCCCCGAGAGACTAGGACAGCAGGGAACACGGGGTGTGGGAGGACCCTGGCCAGGAAGCCTACAACCTCATGTCGCGTGTGTGATGCTCCACCAGATCTTGGGTCCAGGGAAGAGCACCAGAGAGACAGAAAGGCGGCGATGGGGACGGTGGGGGGCACTCGAATGTATAAACCACACGTGCGATAATGCCGTGTCCGCGCTGCTTTTTGTGGGGCTGATGGGTCGCCATGGTGATGGGGCGAGTGTGCTGGCTCTTAGCAGACAGATACCTGCTGAGGGGCCCGGAGGCTAGGTGGCGGGTGTCTGTAATCTTCGATAGCCCACTATCAGAGAAAGGGAGAGAAAACGTAAAGAGAAAGACAGTACATGTGGCAAAATGTGACTACCGGAGGAATCTGGGTGAAGAGCATGTGTGCATTGTAGCATGTCAATTTTCCGATGGGTTTACATTTTTAAAAAAAAATGATAATATATAGCCCTGGACAGCGTGGCTCTGCTGGTCAAGCATCATCCCCTGCACCGCACCGAAACGCTGCCAGTGGATTCCCGGCGGGCCGGGACACAGGCTGGAGCACCAGTGAAGGGCGTGCAGGAGGCAACTGACCGATGTTTCTCTCTCACCTCGACATTGCTCCCTCCCTTTCCCCGCCTTTCTCTCTACAAGCAACGAAAACATATTCTAAAAATAACAATCTATGGCTCCCCACTCAAAACATGCGTGTTTCAAGCAGGAAAGCCCAGGCACCTGGGGCCTAAGGGATCGTGGGTGGCAGAGGTAGAAGCTGCCGCGATGTTGACTCCCGGCAGGACCGTCTGGGAATGATCTGCCTGGGCTGGAAGGCCGGGGGACCGTGCGGGGGCTGCCTCACAGAGGTGACAGCAGAGTGACTTGCCCAGAGTCGCACAGCTGGGCCTGGCACGCAACCCGCCCGGTGTCTCTGGCGGGGGACATGCAGCCCCAGCCCCACAGGGCGGACTCGGCCGCCCAGGGAGAGTCATTTAGAAACCTCACTTGGTGTAGCTATCGGAGTTGAATTGAAAACACCGGGGCCGCTTCTAAATTTAGAAGGCACCCTGTACTAGAGAGATGATTCCTTAGACAACTTGTGAAACGTGCGCAGAGCACCCTGGGAAGGTACAGAGGAAACGGTGCAAAAGACAGACGGAGCAGGCCGCTGGCCTAGAAGGGGAAGCGGCCTGGCAGAGAGATGCATCCATCAGTCGAGTTTCCCCTCAAAATTCACAGAGGCGGGAGGAGGTTTGAGCTGATAGTCAGAAGGCACCAGCTTTGTGGCAACTTTAAAACGAACAAACAACAACAACAAAAAAAACCACACATTTGCCCAGAATCTGCTGTGAGTTAGACTAAATTTATTCCCTCGTCTAATCATTCATTCAATGCCACTTCATTTCTCCAGTGAATCCAGCTGTGCACAGAAAAGCAGCAAGAGCCTCGCTTGAGGGGAGCTTACGTTTTGTGGGGGGAGCCGTGGGATAAAGATGGAAATGCGGCCGCTGTCGGCGATGGTGACAGCGCGAAGGAGAGGGAATGGTTAATAAGACAGAGGGGCCCTCCTGCAGGGGTGGCGCAGTGGCTGAGCGTCGACCTATGAACCAGGAGGTCACAGTTCGATTCCCAGTCAGGGCGCATGCCCTGGGAGTATCCCCTGCCCCACGGGAGCGGGACGTGCACGTTGGAGTCTGGAACAGGAGGGGGAGCACACATGCTCTTCACCCAGATTCCTCCGGACATGCGGGAGCTGTGTGATCTCGCAAAGTGCTCTGCATCTCTCTGTGCATCTGCGTGGTGTTGCTCTTCCTATCTCCTTCCTAGATCTGGAGGGTCCACAGGAAATTGTGTCTGACCCGCTAGCAGGGGGCAAGGCACGGAGCGGGGGTCCTGGATATGGACGCCACCCCCTTTCCTTTCAAAGTGGAGCATAAACTTGAGAGGACAGGGACACGTCTCACGCATGACCCCTGAGCCTAGCACCGAGCCTTGCCCCAAAGAGGTGATCCATAATTAGCCATCGAACGTGTGAATGACTGAGGAGTGAAGCGATGAAGGTGAGGGGTCTGCCTTCTAAACAAGAGCCACACTTTGTGACTATCGCCTTTTCCCACGAGCCTCCATCAGACGCCACTGCTTCTCCAGACACGGGAGTTCGTTCGTTATTCGGGAGCCACGTCCGAAGATGGGTAAGGGGGTCCGTGTGGCTGAGCCCAGGTCTCCAGCTGGAGCAGAACCTACATGTTTATGTCTCCGGGGCCTTTGTGTGTATCTCTGGGAGGGCTCTGGGCACCGAGTGTTCTCGGGAGGAGGAGAAGTAGAAGCTTTGTGTCCACTGTCCATCGCGGCCGGGGGAGTTGCACAAACTTGTTGATGCACTAGAGCTGCCTGTCCTCTTGCTCAACCCACCCGCTGCCTCCACCGGGGAGGCCACCCGGCTGCTCAGCTTCCTGAGGGTGCCGGAGGGGTCAGCGGACCTCCCGGAGCTGGTGAGGGCCGCTGAGCAGGGCCCACTGCAGCTTTGCAACTTGGCAAGGTTGCTTCCTAGCTTCCTCTCAAGGCCGTCATGCACAAACCCTTTTGTTCCCTCCATCTGACTCGGCATTCTTTTATGTAAATGAATCTTGTATTCGGCGAAGGGGAGCCTCAGGCCAGCAGGAGGCCAAGCCCTGGGAGGACAAGGGCGACTGGGAGACGTGTGCTGCCTTCAGACCTCCGTGGACAGGGCCAGGGGTCACCCGGCCGCGTGTCAGGGCAGCGTCGTTCGGGGGTCCGGTGAGGAGGGAGCCGAGGGAAACGGCTCTCAAGGTTGCAGTGGCCCCACAACGCGAGGGAGGGATGGTGTCCAGCTCAACCTTGAACTTGAGCAGAGTCCACGTTCAGGCTAGACGTTGGGCAGGGCTGGCCAGGGCGTTCCGTTTGCGCCTTCTTGTTGCTGTTTTTGTGGGGTTCCTTTTGTTTGTTTTTTGGGGTGACTTCTGTTGTGTCTTGTCTGGAGTTGGAAGTGATCCATCATCATCTCTTATCCTGCCCCTTGTGGCCCCCTTGCTCCTCTCAACTGCACCGGGACAGGCTGATGACTGACTCTCCTCAGGCCAGTCCCGTCCAGTCCTGGCTGCCCTGCTGTCCTCGACATTTGCACGGATTCTTCAGCGGGTCCTTGCTGCCCAGCCCTCCCTCCCCAGTGACCTTCCACTTCCTCCTAGTGCCTGGGCAGGCGCTGCTGGGTTTACCTCTGGGTTCTCATCGCTGTTCCACAGACCTGAACGGCCTTCCCCTCATTTAGGATCTGCCAGAACCAGGAGTGAGGGTTCTGCTGGGGTCCCCTCGGGCTCTGGCCCTTTCCCATCCCCGCCAGGGTCTGGTGGCATGCCCGCACTCCCTTAACCCCTGAAAAATGTGGGGTCAAGCTCCCAGGCTTGCCCTCTGCCCCAAGGTGAAGTCGCCAGTTGTCCAATGGCCTTGTGGCACCGGTGGGGAGGCGGGGAGGGCTGCTGCCTAGCCTTTTGCCAGAGTGGCCTGCCACTGTCCCAGAGGCATGGAGTTTGCTGGTCCCTT
Organism: Corynorhinus townsendii; assembly: GCA_026230045.1. Lineage (NCBI taxonomy): Eukaryota > Metazoa > Chordata > Mammalia > Chiroptera > Vespertilionidae > Corynorhinus > Corynorhinus townsendii. The sequence goes on from JAPDVU010000010.1 coordinate 53,196,283, forward strand.
TGATTCCTAGCAGCAGAGCAGACACTGGGGGCCCGTGGTGACGTCCTAGCTCAACTCTCTTCTCTCCAGCCCATGGGGAAGGGGGCTCTGCCTGCTGCCTGCTGTGACACGTCAGCTGCTTGGTCCTGTACACAACAGTAGCAAGCTTTGCATATGTCCCTTGTCACTAATCACATGCACCGATTGTTCTACTGGTATGGACATTCTAAATGTACAAATGCTTTTTACAATAGATCTGTATTGACTTCAGAGAGGAAGGGAGAGGCAGAGGGAGGTAGAAACTTCCATGATGAGAGAGAGTCATTGATCAGCTGCCTCCTGCACCCCACACATTGGAGATCAAGCCCACAACCCTGGGTCATTGGTCCATGCTCAACTATTGAGCCAGGCTGGCCGGGCTGTCAAAATGTTTGTAAAGGATGAGACTACTCCACACTTGCAAGTAAACATTCTAGCATTTTCTTCCTGTGTCCTGACGCATTGCCACGGGCACCCCATTTGGGAGACCAAGACGTGAACAGAGCCATGCGGGAGGAGACAGGCAGCGCTTCTCAACAATGTTCAGAGGGGGTTTGGAAACACCCCTTATCTCTTATCTCTCCTGATGCACACACACAGTCTGCCTCTAGGAAGACACACAGAAGACACACACAGTCTGTCTCTTGGAAGACACACACAGTCTGCCTCTAGGAAGACACACAGAAGACACACACAGTCTCTGGGAAGACACACACAGTCTGTCTCTGGGAAGACACACAGAAGACACACACAGTCTGTCTCTGGGAAGACACACAGAAGACACACACAGTCTGTCTCTGGGAAGACACACACAGTTTGTCTCTGGGAAGACACACACAGTCTGTCTCTGGAAAGACACACACAGTCTCTGGGAAGACACACACAGTCTGTCTCTGGGAAGACACACACAGTCTGTCTCTGGGAAGACACACACAGTCTGTCTCTGGGAAGACACACACAGTCTGCCTCTAGGAAGACACACAGAAGACACACACAGTCTGCCTCTGGGAAGACACACACAGTCTCTGGGAAGACACACACAGTCTGTCTCTGGGAAGACACACACAGTCTGTCTCTGGGAAGACACACACAGTCTGTCTCTGGGAAGACACACACAGTCTGCCTCTAGGAAGACACACAGAAGACACACACAGTCTGCCTCTGGGAAGACACACACAGTCTCTGGGAAGACACACACAGTCTGTCTCTGGGAAGACACACACAGTCTGCCTCTAGGAAGACACACAGAAGACACACACAGTCTGCCTCTGGGAAGACACACACAGTCTCTGGGAAGACACACACAGTCTGTCTCTGGGAAGACACACACAGTCTGTCTCTGGGAAGACACACACAGTCTGTCTCTGGGAAGACACACACAGTCTGCCTCTAGGAAGACACACAGAAGACACACACAGTCTCTGGGAAGACACACACAGTCTGTCTCTGGGAAGACACACACAGTCTGTCTCTGGGAAGACACACACAGTCTGTCTCTGGGAAGACACACACAGTCTCTGGGAAGACACACACAGTCTGTCTCTGGGAAGACACACACAGTCTGCCTCTAGGAAGACACACAGAAGACACACACAGTCTGCCTCTGGGAAGACACACACAGTCTCTGGGAAGACACACACAGTCTGTCTCTGGGAAGACACACACAGTCTGCCTCTAGGAAGACACACAGAAGACACACACAGTCTGCCTCTGGGAAGACACACACAGTCTCTGGGAAGACACACAGTCTGTCTCTGGGAAGACACACACAGTCTGTCTCTGGGAAGACACACACAGTCTGTCTCTGGGAAGACACACACAGTCTGTCTCTGGGAAGACACACACAGTCTGTCTCTGGGAAGACACACACAGTCTGTCCCTGGGAAGACACACACAGTCTGCCTCTAGGAAGACACACAGAAGACACACACAGTCTGCCTCTGGGAAGACACACACAGTCTCTGGGAAGACACACACAGTCTGTCTCTGGGAAGACACACACAGTCTGTCCCTGGGAAGACACACACAGTCTGCCTCTAGGAAGACACACAGAAGACACACACAGTCTGCCTCTGGGAAGACACACACAGTCTCTGGGAAGACACACACAGTCTGTCTCTGGGAAGATACACACAGTCTGTCTCTGGGAAGACACACACAGTCTGTCCCTGGGAAGACACACACAGTCTGCCTCTAGGAAGACACTCAGAAGACACACACAGTCTGCCTCTGGGAAGACACACACAGTCTCTGGGAAGACACACACAGTCTGTCTCTGGGAAGATACACACAGTCTGTCTCTGGGAAGACACACACAGTCTGTCTCTGGGAAGACACACACAGTCTGCCTCTAGGAAGACACACAGAAGACACACACAGTCTGCCTCTGGGAAGACACACACAGTCTCTGGGAAGACACACACAGTCTGTCTCTGGGAAGACACACACAGTCTGTCTCTGGGAAGACACACACAGTCTGCCTCTGGGAAGACACACACAGTCTGCCTCTAGGAAGACACACAGAAGACACACACAGTCTCTGGGAAGACACACACAGTCTGTCTCTGGGAAGACACACACAGTCTGCCTCTAGGAAGACACACAGAAGACACACACAGTCTGCCTCTGGGAAGACACACACAGTCTCTGGGAAGACACACACAGTCTGTCTCTGGGAAGACACACACAGTCTGCCTCTAGGAAGACACACAGAAGACACACACAGTCTCTGGGAAGACACACACAGTCTCTGGGAAGACACACACAGTCTGTCTCTGGGAAGACACACACAGTCTGTCTCTGGGAAGACACACACAGTCTCTGGGAAGACACACACAGTCTGTCTCTGGGAAGACACACACAGTCTCTGGGAAGACACACACAGTCTGTCTCTGGGAAGACACACACAGTCTGTCTCTGGGAAGACACACACAGTCTGTCTCTGGGAAGACACACACAGTCTGCCTCTAGGAAGACACACAGAAGACACACACAGTCTCTGGGAAGACACACACAGTCTGTCTCTGGGAAGACACACACAGTCTGCCTCTAGGAAGACACACAGAAGACACACACAGTCTCTGGGAAGACACACACAGTCTGTCTCTGGGAAGACACACAGAAGACACACACAGTCTCTGGGAAGACACACACAGTCTCTGGGAAGACACACACAGTCTGTCTCTGGGAAGATACACACAGTCTGTCTCTGGGAAGACACACACAGTCTGTCTCTGGGAAGACACACACAGTCTCTGGGAAGACACACAGAAGACACACACAGTTTGTCTCTGGGAAGACACACACAGTCTGTCTCTGGGAAGACACACACAGTCTCTGGGAAGACACACAGAAGACACACACAGTCTGTCTCTGGGAAGATACACACAGTCTGTCTCTGGGAAGACACACACAGTCTGTCTCTGGGAAGACACACACAGTCTCTGGGAAGACACACACAGTCTGTCTCTGGGAAGACACACACAGTCTCTGGGAAGACACACACAGTCTGTCTCTGGGAAGACACACACAGTCTGTCTCTGGGAAGACACACACAGTCTGTCTCTGGGAAGACACACACAGTCTGTCTCTGGGAAGACACACACAGTCTGTCTCTGGGAAGACACACACAGTCTGTCTCTGGGAAGACACACACAGTCTGTCTCTGGGAAGACACACACAGTCTGTCTCTGGGAAGACACACACAGTCTGTCTCTGGGAAGACACACACAGTCTGCCTCTGGGAAGACACACAGAAGACACACACAGTCTGTCTCTGGGAAGACACACACAGTCTCTGGGAAGACACACACAGTCTCTGGGAAGACACACAGAAGACACACACAGTTTGTCTCTGGGAAGACACACACAGTCTGTCTCTGGGAAGACACACACAGTCTCTGGGAAGACACACAGAAGACACACACAGTCTGTCTCTGGGAAGACACACACAGTCTGTCTCTGGGAAGACACACACAGTCTGCCTCTGGGAAGACACACACAGTCTGTCTCTGGGAAGACACACACAGTCTGTCTCTGGGAAGGGCACAGAAGACACACACAGTCTGTCTCTGGGAAGACACACACAGTCTCTGGGAAGACACACACAGTCTGTCTCTGGGAAGACACACACAGTCTGTCTCTGGGAAGACACACACAGTCTGTCTCTGGGAAGGGCACAGAGAGCCTCGTGAACTCGGCTGGAGAACAAAGACAAGAGCCAGTTCCCATGACAGGACAACTCCGTGCCGGGGGCTCCGGGTGGCCCCACGCCCCACGATGGGACTCTCCTGACACCTCCTTCCCCACCTCTGTGCTCCAAGTTCCAGAAACTGAAGCTCGGGGGACAGGGGCTGCTATTTCCTCGGTGACTGACACGAGCACTAGCGCCTTCCAGGGCCAGAGCAGCCATCCCATACTCACCGGGAAGGAGGGGTGCGTGGGAGGGAGACGCAGAGGGAGCAGGCGTAAAACATAAAAAGGGCCGTGGCTGGTTTGGCTCCGTGGAGAGAGCAGCGGCCTGTAGACTGAAGGATCAAGGGCACATGCCAGGGTTGCATGTCCGAACCCAGTGTGGGGCGTGCAAGAGGCAGCCTATCAGTGATCCTCTCTCATCATTGATGTTTCTCTCTCTCTCTCTCTCTTTCTCCTTCTCCATTTCTCTCTGAAAGCAATAAAAAAATATAAAAAATAATAAAGGAAGAACAAAAAAAGCCTGTAGATTACAAACTTCCTTAAGGCCCTCCCCACCCTCTGGCTCCCCGCCCACCTGGCAGGCAGCGGGGGGACAAGGAGGTGCTGGATTATTCCTGATCCCCGGGCAGCCCCCAGCAGCCCAGGCACGGGCATCCCCAGGAGAGCACACAGCTGCTGGCCACAGAGAGAGAAGGCCTCTGCGCTGGGCTTCCCCGTGTGGCCACACAGGCCTGGAAACTGCTCTACCCTGGTGTCCCCGTCTCATAGAAGTCCCTGTGGCCTGTGCTGCAGCCGCATGAAGGGCGGTGAGGGCTGAGATGGAACGCGTGGCGCGGCGCGGTGCAGCGCAGCTCCCCTTCAGCGCCCAAATACTTCTGGGGGACAGGCCTTTCACTTCTGACACGAATCTGTTGTCGTTATTTAAAGAAGACCACGCTCACCCCGCTGGCACAGCTCAGTGGTTGAATGCCGCCCACGAACCAGGAGGTCATGGTTCGATTCCCGGTCAGGGCGCATGCCGGGGGTTTCGGTCTCAATCCCCAACATGAGGCGTGCAGGAGGCAGCCGAGCAATGATTCTCTCTCATCATTGGTGTTTCTATTCCTCTCTCCCTCTCCCTTCCTCTCTGAAATCAAGAAAAAAAATAATATTTTAAAAAATAATAAAAATAAAGAAGACCACACTCAACGTCAGCCTTAAGGAGATTTAAAAGGGTGCCATCCACGTACCAACGCCGGCAGGGGTGTGGCATTGTCAGCCAGGGTTTATTTCTTTACCCGCCAAACCACAGCTAGTTACACGCAAGTGCACGGGCCGCGGGGGAGGGACAGGAGAGGACAGGCCAGCTCAGCTGCTTCGAAAATTCTTGGCCAAAACAAAATTTCACCCCCAACTGGATCCTTAGATGGGAGAATGCTTCCCTATTTTTCAGTTTAGTCTGAGTCGCAATAACATTATGAATAATAATAACCGACCTCTGTATAGTGCTTTGCAGGTTATATTTTTCAAGTCTGTTACTTCATCTAATTTTTGCAAGAACTCTGTGACACATCTGTTATGATGTTAATGATCGCTCTTGCTTATTGGAAAGCTAATGGCTGTAGGCCCTGTCCACATGGTCTCATCAGTTCATCTCCACAGTGCGTGCTCTTCTCCCCCTCATTGTACACTGAGGTGACTGAGGCATGGAGAACTGTAATCGCTTTCCTAAGGACACGCAGCGGGTAAGAGGGAGTGCTGGACTTGGCCCCGGGCCTAAGGGCCCTGCGGCCCATGCTCTGGATGCCACAGCCTCAGACAGCATTATATACCCACTTTACAGATGGGGACACCGAGGCCCCGAGAGCAAAGCCACTTGCCCAGCTGTCAGCGCAGGATACAATGTATCTAACCCCGAAGCCCGTGTCCTGGCCATTCTTCCTACAAGGGTAACCATTCACAACGTTTAGCGGACACTTCTGAAGCGGGTAGGGTTAGAATGATGTGAATGGGTTCCGGGAGCCTAGGCGGGCAGGGACTCAGCACGCGCCCGGTTAGTTCTGGGGACACCGGCACCTCCACGAGGGTCCCCGTGGGAGTGTCCATACTGAGGTCCTGGGGAGAGGGTCTGCTTGGATGGTGGGCCCAGGGCTGCCGGGACGTCCTCCCTACAGGGCGGGTGCGGCTCAGACCCGCACCAGCTGCAGCTCCGAAAGAAGTGGCCACCACAGAGGAAATGCTGAGCCCATCTGGACACAGGAAGCCTGTGTGTGTGTGTGTGTGTGTGTGTGTGTGTGTGTGTGTGTTAGGGAGAGGGGGAGGGGAAGGCTCAGACCCGAGGACACAGACATCAGGCCAGGCCAGAGCCAAGGGCTCAGATCAGCTGGTGGAACAGACAGTCTGTCCTCGGGAGCCCCAGCGAGATGTGCACGGCGGCCAGAAGGAAACATCTGGGCGCGTGCAGGTCATGATCATGGGACTGTTTCTGAAAGGCAGCATGTACCCAGGGCGTGCGTGTGAACTGCTCGCTGGCAACGGAGGGCACAGCGCAGGGGCCTGCGTTTAAATTCCCTGCGAATGGGGCGGCCGTCGCCCGGGCCCTCACTCAGGGTGGCTTTTGAAGGGCGGTCCCTCCGCCCGGGAAGGCAGGCTTTCCAGGTGCCAAGCCCCTGGATGGCTTCTGACAGCCAGGGTGACGGAGGCGACTGGCGGCAGCGGCGGTGACAGCTGGGAACAGGCATCTGGTCGGGGCTGCAAGGCCCTGGAGGGAACTCGACCGGGGAGCGAGCCCCATTCTGAAGGGGCCGAGCCGGGGCCGCTCCCCTCCTTTCTCCCTTCCGTGCCTGGTGCCTGGGGGTGCCCTGGAGGGGTCCCCGCAGTGCATGCCCACAGCTAACAGGGCCAGCCCCGTGGAGAGCCGTGCTTGCCCAAGTGTCCGCGGAGGAGGGTGAGTGCAGAGGGGCCATGGCCACCCGTCCCCTCCGGCTCGGGGAGCTGGGCGGGGTGACGGGCAGGCACGGAGCCGCTCTGAGGCGCCACTCTTTCATGAAGGGCCCTGGTCAGAGGCTCTCTGGGCACAGAGGGGGTCACTGCGCAGAGGGTGAGATCATGGCCTGCCTGCTGGCACCTGCCTTCTCTTTCCCGGGGTAGACAGTGGGGGGACGTGAGTCTGTGAAGAAAAACACACCACGGTGCACCCTTCCTGAGGCAGCTGGAGCGAGGGGGAAGAAGAGCATTTAAAAACACCCATATTCAGGCTGCAAGGTGGACTCCAGGCCCTGGGGTGAAGCAGTCCCTGATCCCGTCTCTCTCGCTTTGCTTGTCGTTAACGTTCAGTGGTAAAGAAGACGGGGCAGGGGCACCCCGGAGGGGGCCGATTTGCTGGCATCTTGGAGAAGGGCCGGTCCCCTCCCTTTACTCGGTAGGTGGGGAACACGGAGGCCCACAGAGCGGGTAAGAGATGCTTGTGGACTCAGACGTCCCACCGGCCGGTCCGATTCTGAAACCCAGGTCCTCGCTCACCATCTACCCTGCCAGCCGCGCCAGACCGTCACGGGTGTCATCTTGTGCCACTAAAGATACCATCAGGAAAGTGAAAAGTCAACCCATGGACTGGGAACGCACGTTCACAGATCACATGTCTGAGAAGGGACGTGCCTCCGGAACATATAAAGAACACTCACCACTCAGTCACAGAAAGACAAGTAACCCAGCTTAGCACTGGGCCAAGGACTTAAACATTTCTCCCGAGCAGATGGACAAGGGCCCAGACGCACGGGGAAAGGCGCCCAGCACCATCCGCCATGGGGGAGATGCACATCACACACACAGCGAGGCTCCGCTCCCGGCCCCGGGGGGCTGTGACAGGGACGCACAAGGTGGGCGTGTGGAGAGCTGGGACCACGCAGGCACCGCCCGAGGGCCCGTGACAGGGCGTCGCTGCTTTAGGAAACATTTTGACAGCTTCTCAAATGGTCGGACATAGAGTTACCTTCTGACCCAGCGATTGCACTCCTAGGTATACAACCAGGAGAAGTGAGAACATACACCCCCACCCCCACCCCCCCACACACAAGATGGACCGGGCTGTTCATCCAGCATTATTTATAATCGCCAAAACGGGAAGCTGCTGACGCCCGGCAGCTGAGGAGGAGATACAGTAGTGTATGTGGGAGCAGTGGGACAGTGTGTAATGGTGAAGGGAATGGAGTGCTGACGTGCGCTCTCTCTGGGTGACGTGCAGGGAGCCGGGCTCGGGAGGCCTCCGACTGGTGGCTCCATTTACATGAAATTTCAGAACAGGCAACTCTGCAGGGACAGGAAGCAGATTAGTGATGGCCTGGGGCTGGGAGTGACTGCTAATGGGCACGCAGCCGCTCTGTGGACGACGAAAAGGATCTAAAATTAGATCGTGGTGATGGTGGCAGGGCTCTGTGTGTGTAACTGAAAGCCATCGCCGGGTGTGCTTTAAGTGGTGAACTGTACGATAGGTGAGGTGTATCTCCGCGAGACCCTTTTCAAACAGGTCGCCGGAGAGGCCAAGAGACATCGCTTAAAAACACCACCTACATAATACAAAAGTGTGTTCCCGCAATAAAGATGTTCACCCGTACATCTTTAACGGGAAACCGCTAAAATGTTACGGGAAAAGATCACTCCGTAACCCTGTGGTCCATCAGGAAATTGCCGTGGTATGCGACCGCATTTGCCGTGAAGATGTGCGTCGCAGTGCTGCCTAAAGCACCACAATGCGAGCAACAAGGGTTACCACCTCTGAACCCGTGCACCCTGTCACACACCAAGGCGTGACACGAGAATCCTCTCCCTTCTGCCCGACCACGGCCCTCTGCGGAAGCTGGCAGAATCGTCACGCTCCCGACGACAAAGGAAGAGCCCAAATCAAACAGCGATGCGTCGGCGCTGGAGCCTGTCACCGGCCACGACCGGCAGGGGCTCCTGCCTGCGCCTCCCTCCCTCCCTCCCCCACAGCCGAAACGCCAAATTGCACGCTGGCTGGCGCTGGAGGCCGTCTGGTACAGTCACAGGTGTCGGCCGGTGCCATTCACCATGGGCTGTTAGCTGAAGAGACAGGCTCACAGCCATTTCACCGCTGGGCCTGCCAAGACTCACTGCAAAGGGAGGGCCCGGGCCTGCCTGGACGTTTGTCACAGAAACGACCCCATCCGGTTGTGGTCAGGGACTTTGCCGTGGAAGGCCTGTGCGTGGCTCCCCCGGCAAACCCTGAGGTGTCCCTTTCAAGAAAATCTGAGTGTGTGTGTGTTCCTGTGACTGGTGTGTTCCTGTCTGTAATGGTGTGTCTCTGAGTGTATATCCGTGTGAGTGTGTCTGTTTGTGACTGTGTGTGTCTGAGTGTGTGTGTGTGTGTGTGTGTTCCCATGACTGGTGTGTTCCTATCTGTAATTGTGTGTCTCTGAGTGTGTATCCATGTGAGTGTGTCTGTTTGTGACTGTGTGTGTCTGAGTGTGTGTGTGTGTGTGTGTGTTCCCATGACTGGTGTGTTCCTATCTGTAATTGTGTGTCTCTGAGTGTGTATCTGTGTGAGTGAGTCTGAGTGTGTGTGTGTGTGTGTCTGTGTAAGTTTCTGGGTGTGCATCTGTGTGAGTGTGTGCTTCTGTTTGTGACTGTGTGTGACTATGTGACTGTGATTGCGTCTGTGTGGCTGTGAATGTGTCTGTGTGTCTGTGTGTGTCTGTGTGTGCTCGGACAGGGGACTCGCCGAGGTCACTTCACTGGCGGCTCGCTGAGGTCAAGGCACCTCGTATGTCCTGAGGCTCCGGGAGAAAAAGCAGCGCTCAGCAATTGTGGTTTTGCCCTGCGCTATTTTTAAAGTTTAAAAAAAATGAGCGGAAACTCGCTGCCACTGAATAGCTAGGTCAGATGCAGATAAAGTGCCGGCCCAGGGCCCGGGGCCCAGGCCGCTGGCGTGACTGGGCAGGGCGACGGGACCCTGCTCCCCTGAACCCTGCAGAGTCTCGTGAGCCTCAGGGCCCAACGGTAACACCAACCCCTCCCCACCCCACCCCCAGGCCGAGGACACCCCTCACGGCAGCTGTGAAGCATGGCTGTCATTCCCATCCAGATGAGGAGATGAGGCCCCCGGATGTCAGCCCCCCGGCCCTGCCCAGGGCCGCCTCATCCGCGGGGAACAGGGCTGGGGCTGGAACCCACTCCTTCCGCCCCCAGAGCCCCTCCCCCAGCTCCCTGTCTCCACCCCAGTGCTTTCGGGTGGGGGCTGAGCCCGCTGTTGGCTCTTGAACCGCCGATTTTCCATGAAGAGAGAAGTTTTGTGCAGAAACATCAACGAAGACAAAATGCTTGGCGAGGAAAGTTCTCTGAGCCGCCCTGCAGTATCAGCGGACCCCCGCCTCTAACCACTTCCTCACACATCAGGAACTCTGGCTTTCTATAGCTGGGGGCAGTATAGAAACACCAGAGGGGCCATCCCCAGGCCCCAGCCCCGCAGCCCGCCTGCTCGGCACCCCGCCGCGGCCCAGCTGCCGACTGCCTGGTCAGCTCACAATTTAGAACGTGGGGCTTTGACCTGGAGTCCGATAAGCAGGCGGCTGTGCACATGTGTATGTGTGTGCGTGCTGTGCGAGTATGTGTGCGCACATGTGTATTCACACTGTGCGTGCGTGTGCGGCTCGTGCGTGTGTGTGTGTGTGTGTGTGTGTTCTCTTGAGACAGCACACACAGTGATGCTCAGAAAAGCCGGCCCCCGCTCGTTGGAAAGCTGAACCCGGGGGCAATCATTCTGTCACTGTTCGTGGGCACCATGGCTGACCTCCCGGCCCTGGGCAGGCTGGGCGTTTATGTCCATTGCTGCTGGTTCCCACCATGAGCCCGCGATCTCCCTCCTTCACAGATGCTGGGCTCAGAGCGAGCCCCCACGGCAGCCTGCGCACACCTCGCGGCCCCGGGAGCCTCAGCCTGTAGGAATGGGTTGAGGACAGGACACGATGTGGGCGGCCCAGCCCGTCTTGAGTCTGTAGACCAGGCTGCCAGCCCGGGTCTGAGCAGCTCAGAGCTCCGGGACCCGGTGTGGCCGCGTCAGGGTCCACCCCCTCATCCCCCCACACCCCCACCCCGTGCGTCCTGCTCCTTCGGCTTGGGGTGCAACGGCCTGGCCTCGCCTCTGACTCAGGTCCCCCCTTGGACCTGACAGCGAAGCTAACGTAACAGTGGGCACAGCACTGCCCCCTCACATCCAGAACCGACCAGGTGTGTGTGCAAGGCTCGGCCTTGGAGCCGGCCACCCCGTCAGACCCTGCCTCTGCCCTGTGACCCTGAGCAAGTCGCCGGCCTCTCTGTGCCTTGATTTCCTCCTGGAGCCCGGCTCCCACCACCTCCGTTCTCAGAGAGGAGGCGCTCCGGCACCCGGGAGTGTGCAGGAGACTTGCCGTGATTGGCGGTTCTTTCAGTGACCGCGTTCCCACGGGCTTCTAGGTGGGCATCTAGCTTAAACTCCAAGTCGATCTACACTGAGCCGGAGGGCTTGCTAGTCACGGAGCCCCCGGAGGCGGTGGTGGGACACGGAGCCACTTTTGCAGACTCCTCTCCCCAGTTCGGATCTTGGTCCCTGTTCAGCCACCATCAGCGCTTTGCCTCCACACGCAACCTGAGTTCATAGCGAAGACGGGGGTCACCCGGTCCAGCGTGCTCACCTCACAAATGAGGAAACTGAGGCAGAGGGAGACATCCGTTCGCGATCACATGGCATGTGGACAGGATAGCATATTGATCCGTCCTGAAGGCCTGTGGGCACCTCCAGGCAGGGTCCTGGACTCCTGCGTGTAGATGGAGGGTGTGTTCTGAGGTCTCCGGCTGAGCAGGAGGAGGGAGGGATGGAGACTCTCAGCCCCTTGTCTGCTCTCTCCCCAGGGTGGCTCCGCGCTCTCCCCCGCCGCTGTCATCAGCCCGGAGCGGGCGCAGCAGCAGGCAGCTGCCTTGGCACAGGAGGTCAGCTGCCCCGCCTCGCCCATCCAGGAAATGACATCCTGCCTCCGCCGGAAGCCCGCCAACGCCCTCAACGACGCCCAGACCAAGGTGGGCACGCGTGTGCCAGTTGGGAAGGGACATTCTCCAAATGTTTGCAAATGGAAAACCGGGCCTGGGAAGGAGACCTGGCCCGCCCGAGGCCACACGCTCCCCGCCCCCAGCGCTGCGCACGGGACAGGGTGCGGTGGGCCACGCGTGGGTGCTGAGCGCAGGCAGCTCTCGGGTGCCGGGGAGCCGGTGTGTAAAGTGGGGATAGCGGGTGGGCCTTGGAGGGTCGGAGACGACGGTGAAGTGACGTGTGTGAGGGCCTCGCCTGGGCGGGGACCGTGCTGAAGGTCACGGTGCTGCTGCCACGGACCTGGGCCCTGGCCCCTGCGCCTGAGACGGGACAGCGGGGTGCTCCCTTCTCCTACCTGCGAGGACCCGGCCCCTCGTCTCTCACTGGCCCTGACATGAGTGAAGGGGACGGCAGCAGGGATCACTGCTGTCCTCTGAGCTGGTGGCCTGGTCCCTTCGGCAATATGCCTGGACTGGCACCCGCACGGGGCTGAGCCCCAGCTCCCCGATGGGAGCTCAATGGAACAATGGCCGCCAACCGGTGGTCCGTGGATCACGAGTGGTCCGTGAGGTCCGAAAGGTTGGCGACCGCTGCACCGGAGAGTGGCCGAGGCGGATCCATTGCCTTGTTACCTCCCGCCCTGGGCCACGCCCCCTCCTCGATCACGGTCTCCTCCACCCTGCTCACACCGGGGCACAGGCTTACCCAGTCCTGCTGGGGCGTGGTCCCCTCGGCAGGGGGCTCTGGAAGCTCCCCTGGACCAGTCATTGCTCAGACCCTGCCCACCTTCCAGCCCCTGCCACTGTCTCCTGGTCCTTTTACTGATTTCCCGGTAAAGCCGCAGGTGGGCCGCTGGCACCGTGTCCGTGGTGGGTTAGCGAAGCGATGCTGCTGGCTGTTTCGGCCCTGTGTCCTTTAAAAAGAGTGATCGCCGTCTAAACAGCGCCATTCCTCTGCACCCACCAGCTCCTGGCTGTGAGCGGCCCCTTCCACTACTGGGGCCCTGTGCTCGACGGCCAGTTCCTGCGGGAGGCTCCGGCCAGAGCGCTGCAGAGGGCGCCGCGGGCCACGGTCGACCTGCTCCTCGGGAGTTCGCAGGACGACGGGCTCATCCGCCGGGCGAAGGCCGTGAAGGTAGGTGGGGGTGAGCCTCAGAGGGCCTGTGGGGTGTGGCCCTGGCTCCGGTCCTCAGGATCTGACCTTGGTCAAGAGTCATGGACTGGCCCTGGCCAGTTTGGCTCAGCGGATAGAGTGTTGGCCCGCGGACTGACGGGTCCGGGTTCGATTCTGGTCAAGGTCATGGACCTCAGTTGCAGGCTGGAGTCGGGGTGTGTGCGGGAGGCAACCAATCGATGTGCCTCTCTCACATCGATGTTTCTCTCCCCCTGCCTCCCAACTCTGTCTAAAAATCAATGGAAAAAATATCCTTGGGTGAGGATTAACCAGAGAGAGAGAGAGAGAGAGAGAGAGAGAGAGAGAGAGAATCATTGACCTATCGCTCATTTACAAAACAATCGCTGACTACTCTGTGTAAAGGCTCTATAAGGAGTGTGGGGGGTGGTCACAGGGTTGGGGTTCAGAAAGAAGACACGTGCAGAACTGTGAGCAGCACACACACAGCCACAGCCACAGCCACAAACGGCTCCGGGAATGGGTCACCGTGGGAAACAGTGAGCATTGGCCAATCAGGGGCTCCGTAGCTCCAGGTCCCAGCCTGCGGACACCCTGTGCCGTGAAGGATGCTTGTCCCGCAGAAAGGGGAGAGGAGAGGCAGCTGGATGGCTAAGGGGCGCTGTTCCCCAGTCCTGGCAAGGAACCCCAAAAAGCAGCCTTCCAAGCCAGTAATTTTAAACCCAGGAAAGCGGGTGCCTGGCGCCTGGCAACGCGGCTTCGTGCGGCTCGTGGTCGACACAGCAGAGAGGGAAAAGTTGTGAGCTCATTTATCGGCCTGAACACACTTCCTGCTCCAGCCAGGCCTCGGCTCCCCTCACTAGGATGCGGCTCATCCTGCATGATGCCAAGCCCATGCTCCGGCCCACCCCGCCCTCCTCGTCACCCTGCTCTGGACAGGCCCTCAAGCTGTCACCCCTGGGACGGTGACCCCAGTGCCTGGCACACAGCGGGGATGCACACACCAGCCCGTCGGCCTGGCTCTGTCGAATATAAGGCAGCCGAACTGGAATGAGCGCGACCACAAAATCATTCATGTGAGCAGGATCTCGCGTTCCCTTGCAACAGCCCTCGGGTGCTGTCTCACCGGGGCGTCAGCCTTCACGGAGGAGCACCGCGTGGACAGGAGAGACACACAGGGCACTTACTGCGCACAAGTTATTTGCGAAACATTGGAAGCGACTCAAATGTCCATTAGCAGAGCGACGGATAAATGAAGGTGCCCGCAAGCCACTAGGGCAGCGGTCGGCAAACTCCTTAGCCAACAGAGGCAAATACCAACAGGACAACGATTGAAATTTCTTTGGAGAGCCACATTTTTTAAACTTCAACTTCTTCTAACGCCACTTCTTCAAAATAGACTCGCCCAGGCCGTGGTATTTTGTGGCAGAGCCACACTCAAGGGGCCAAAGAGCTGCATGTGGCTCGCGAGCCGCGGTTTGCTGACCACCGCACTAGGGGTTCATGGGAACGGAGAGAGGAGGAGCCCCCTCCCTCTCACTGGCCTGAGGAAGGCCTGGGACAGGTGTTCAACGGGAACAAGGACTGAGAATGCAGCCCTAGCTGTGTGGCTCAGCGGGTAGAGTGTCAGTCTGCAGACTGAAGGATCAATTCTGATCAAGGGCACATGCCCTGGTTGTGGGCTGGATCCCCAGTGTGGGGCATGCAGGAGGCAGCTGATCAATGCTTCTCTCTCATCATGGATGTTTCTGTCTCTCCCCCTCTCCCTTCCTCTCTGAAATCAATAAAAACATATATATATATGTTTTTATTGATTCCTGTATATATATACAGGAACATAGAGCAATGTGAAATGAAGGCGGCATTCACATTTTAAAAACAGCCGCCCCGCCCTTGTGTGTAAAGACGGGAGTGTAACTTTACGTGAATTACGTGGAAGGGTAATCGCGTGGAAAGACGCAGCCACGCCGTCTGCACTGCGGAGAATCCCACATCTGCCTGGAACGGACATCCAGTCCAGTGTCCAGCACCCAGGCCCGTTTGCCTACCTCCCAACACTCAGCGAGGCCCCTTACTCTGTGCCAGACCCCGGGCTCAGATACACATGCCATCTGCCCTCCAGGAGCTCACCGTCCAGGGAGGGATAGAACCTGGGGAAAAGCAGTCACTGGGACATAGTTCCTCACACACTGTCTGGAGAGGTGACACCGACTGCAGGACCCTGAGGACGGTGGTGGGAGAGGGTCGCTGCACCCACAGGGCCCTGCCAGCCCGGGGAGCAGCGATGCAGGAGTGCACCAGGACCCTGTCCCCACGCTGTCTGTCAGCAGAGAGGGGCCAGTGCCCTTGGATTGGAATCAGGAGCATCCGAGTTCCCTTAGAGCCTGAGCCTCAGTTTCCCGATCTGTAAAATGGGGAAATAACTATGGACATCCTCAATAGTGAGAGGATTCAGATATGCACCAGCATCTGGCAAATAGGATGTGCTCAGTAAATGTTAGTTTTTTGCACTTAAAATAGGTTTTTATTGTTTTTGTGTGTGTGTGTGTGTGTTTAGAGAGAGAGGAAGGGAGAGGGAGATAGAAACATCGATGAGACAGAAACATCAATAGGCGGCCTCATGCACGCCCCCTCCTGGGGTTTGAGCCTGCAACCCGGGCATGTGAGCCCTGACCGGAATCAAACCGGTGACCTCTTGTTGCCTGGGCCGATGCCCAACCAGCTGAGCCACCCGGCCAGGCTCACTTAGTTCTTTACCTGTGCTATTATGATTAGTGTTCAAAACTATTGTCCCTGATCCAGAGAATTATCCAGAGAAAGCAAGAGGCGTGCACAGAACGTCTGATCACTGAGTTACCTCCCCTGACCGGAGACTGATTTTCCCAGTTGTGGCAGACACACACACACACACACACACACACACACACACACACACGGCATGCTTCCTCCTCATGCCAGCCCCGCATCAATACCAAGTGCAGTCCCGGGACCACCTGTCACCTCGGCAGGGACCCGCCAAACTCCGAAGACCAAAGAGGGCGGGTGAGGACGGCTTCCGTCAAGTCCCTCAGGGCCCTCACTCACCTGCCATCCCTCCCGGCGGTGACCCACCCAAGGAGTCCTCTGACACCCGCCACGTGAGCCACGTACCGTGAGCGTCAGGGCCGCCCGAGACGCGGAGGGGCTCCGTCCTGGGCCCGTGAGCTGGTCTCCTGAAGTGGCAGCTTTCTGTTGGAAGTCTTCATCAGTCGCCTGGTGGGATTTCTCTCCCCTTCTCTCTCTCTCCCTCCCCTGCCGGTGACACTGACAGCCTGCCTACGCTACCCGGCCATTCATTTGCATGAGCAGAAGCACATTTGTTCTTGTTCTAAGACGCGATGTGCCGCCTCCCCCTCCAAGCACGGCATCTTCTAGGAAGGCAGGAAAAATCTGAACAGCGCGTGGACGCGGCTGCCTCGCCCAGAGCTCGGCCTGGAGTTGGCCTGGGCCAGGAGCAGATGGAGAGGGGACCTGGGAGAGGCAAGGGGGGGAGGGCAGAGGGAGGGCCGCCCGCCCTCTGAGGGTTGGCAAGCGGCACCTGGCAGTGCGCGATGCTGGCACCGGCCCCAGCACGGGAGAATCCAGCCTCTGGTGACAGATCTTAGCAGCCGACCAGGCAGGAGCCCAGGGAGCACACAGGTGTCCTGAAAAAAGGCGCTGATGTATGGAACCTGTCAATCAGGGCGTGGGGGGTGGGGCCAGAGCCTGACCCGGCCCAGGACCTGAAATCAGAAAATGGGTCTAAGTTCCTGCCCTCAGCCAAAGGACTGGGCCAAGCTGCTTAACCAGAACTGCAGTCCCTTCTCCTTCAAAGGGGCACAGGGCGGCCAGCCCCGCCCATCCCCACAGTCTTCTGAGAGGACGCCAGGCCCAGGAGACAGTGCCCAGCACTCAGGGGGCCCCGCTCGGCCCCTGGCTCTGGGCTCTCCGAGCACACCCACCACAAACCTGCGGCCAGGCCCTCAGAGATGACCTTCCACACGTCCCCTTCTCTGATGAGCCCCATGGCCCTGCGTATCAGTGGGATTGGCTTCTCCCCCCGCCAAAAACACACTTGTATTCATTATCCACTGCCTTAAATGAGGGCCGTGTTACATTTACTATTTACTCAGCCATAGTTTCCACTGGGGCACTGGTAAAAGGTGAACGTGAGCAGGATGGGTTCTGGTTTGTAATTTATCTGTAATCAGAAGTATTACAGATGTCCCCTGTGGTTTCTTTTCTCAGTGGTCCCCCTCCTTCCCACTCCGACCCCTCCCCAGGCCTTCACCACCCTATTGTCTGCGTCCATGGCTTATGCATATATGCAGACAAGTTCCCCAGTCAATCAGTCTCCACTCACACCCCCAGCCCCGCCTTCCCTCTGAGATTCCACAGTCTGTTCCGTGCTTCCATGTCTCTGGATCTGTTTTGTTCATCGGTTTATTTTGTTCATTAGATTCCACGTATGAGTGAGATCGTGTGACACTTGTCTTTCTCTGGCTCATTTCGCTTAGCATCATACTCTCCAGGTCCCTCCATGCTGCCCCAAAGAGTAAGAGGCCCTTCTTCTTTTATGGAAAACACAGGCTGGATTCTTTATTCCCGTCATTATTCATTCATTTCGCTCTGATTTTAAAAGAAATGAAAAGGAAAGTATTCTCATGGGCCCCTAAAGTTGTGGGGGGCCCCGAGCACAGGCCCACTGTGCCTGACGGAGAAGGGGGCCCTTCCCTCAACACCCACAGCAAGTGGTAGGGACAGGAGTCACCCACACATTAATGCATGCAAGCATCCCACGCACATTCATGCAGGGGCTCTGGGGGAAGGTCGTCACCCAGCATTTAACGCTCCTGGCTTGTGGAATGGTGTCCCCGGGAGAGAACAACGCTGTAAGCAGATACACAGACGGTTTCCGGTCTCGGAAAAGGGCTCTGAGAAAATGAGCCGGTCACGGGCGAGGAAGTGATGCAAGGGAGGAAAGTCCTTAGTCAGGGAAGCCAGGGCAGTGACTGTGCTCTGAGGCCTGCATGAGGGGGAGGGGCAGCTATGGGGCCAGCTGTGTGAAGAGCCAGTGCAAAGGCCCTGGGGCAGGGATTTCCTGGGGGACAGAGGAGGCCAAGGGTTAGAAACCCAGGATAATGGAGGCAGGGGTGGGAGAGGAAGTAGAATGTGTCAGAGGGACATGTAGGATGCGCTATCATTGACCATCAGAAAAGTGATTTTATTCTACCTGCAGTGGGCCGATGCTGGAATGTTGTAAGCTAGGAAGTGATTACATTGATTGATCTTTTCAAATAAGAGCGTTCTGGCAGCTCTGTGGAAAACTGACGCTGGGGGAGTGACAAAGGAAATAGATGCCAGATTACACCGCCGTGAAGTCCAGGGAGCGAGCGCATACATTAAATTGGGGTGAGAGACAAGGTATCGGTGAGAAATACCCAGATTTGGGGTGTGCGTTGGCTTGGCCGTCGGGCGTATGAGTTGGGAGTTCAGGAGAGAATGCCTGTGGGCACAGGAAGGAAGCCAGGAAAATTCTAGGTCACCAAAGCCAAGGAGAAAAGCTTCCGAAAGGAAGCCGCGGTCAAGCGCCGGATGTCACCGAGAGCGGAGGGCGATGAGGGCAGCGATCGGGCTGCTGGACTGGCAGGGTGCCGGTCCTGCGTGGCCCGGCTGAGGGCCGTCCCCGCTGAGTGACAGGCAGGGAAGCTGAGCAGGAGGGGCCGCGGGGCCAGCGAGAGCGAGGAGGTGGGCCCTGCGCTCCCAGAGCCACGCTCTCTCCACTGCGCCATCACCTCACGGACGCAGACACCCCCGTGCTCGGGGGCACTGTGTCCCTGGCAGCTGCACACCACCCGGAGGACGCTGCTCCTGGCCGCTCCTGAAGCCACGCCCGCCGCTCAGCCATCCCCTCCCTCACCATCCACACCCAATGGGCTAGTTGGTCCTTCTCGCCGCCGGACATTCTCTGCTGCAAAGATGTGTCGGGCGTGGCCCATCCCCAGCTCCACTCGAAGCTCCCAAGGGCAGAGAACTTATCTCGTGCTGTCCCCCGCTGAGTCCCAAGTGCCCGCCACCTGTCGGCGCTCCGTGGACATTTGTGGAAGGAGCAGTGGATTGAAGACAAGTCCCCGAAGCAAACAGTTTTTCATTGTGTCTCTCAAGCTGGAGCCGAACGTAACGGCTTCTGCTTTGAATCGTTGACTAACCAGAGGGGAGAGGCAGTCCTGTTTACTGTCACCCGGGTGCGCTAATCACTAAGTCGTTTGACGCAAACGTCAGCCCCCGGCACAGACAGGAATGTTCGCCGAACGAATTTATAGACGGGCAACATGTCTTCGGAGGCCACACACCAGAACCGGACACGAACTGGGGTCTCTCGAAGGCCAGAGTCACGCCCCGTCAGCCGGGCCGCAGGCATTGCGGGCCACCCTGAAGCCCCCCGGAGTCTCTACATGCTTCCGAGGGACTGTCACTTTCCTGTGGACATATGAGTGGCAGTCCTTTAAACACACAGTCAGGCCCGGCCAGTGTGGCGCAGTGGTTGAGCATGGACCTATGAACCAGGAGGTCACGGTTTGAGGGCACAGGCCCAGGTTGCAGGCTCCATCCCCAGTGTGGGGCCATGCAGGGGGCAGCCGATCCATGGTTCTCTCTCATCATGGATGTTTCTCTCTCTCCCCCTCTCCCTTCCTCTCTGAAATCAATAAAAACATTTTTTTAAAGAAAAAAAATAAGTATATAATAAAACCACACGGTAAGGACGTGCCAATTCTGGACTACCCTTCGCGAAACCCCGCCGGCAGCGGGCCCACCTGGGGGGCAGACCTCGCCTGTAATTACAGCTGGTGGATGGCAGGCGGGTGCTCACGTGGTGGCCACTCCCTCCTGCTGACTCCATAATCAAACCCGGGACAGCACCTGTGCTTCCGTCCTTGCCGAGCATAGAGAGATGGGGGTCCCCAGGGCTCGGGCCCACCCTCCAGCCATCTCCAAAACATGGACCAGAGGGTGAGGCCACGCCCACCTCATCTCAGCAGCTCGGATACCCTTCAAGTGTGAAACTCATCGCAAGTTCACGGAAGCGTATTTCAGGGGGTGCACGTGTGTGTATTCTGTATGTATAGATGTCTTTCTTGTAATAGATCATGGTAAAAAAATATCGCAAGTCCCTGACATGATGAACACGTGTTCTCTTTTCGGGTTTAATAGCTCTTCATATCTGGCCACATGTGCTTCAGATCTTCCCTAGGAAATGCGTGTTATAGCTAGAGCGACAGTTCCCCCTTCCTCATCCCCTGCAGCTGTGGGCACACCTGGGGTCAGCCATCCCACCCACTGCTCTGGCCGCTGCTTGGAGAGCCAGGCTTGGCCGCTCTCAGGACGCGCTGAGGGGGTGTCAGCGGGGCTTGCTGCCTGGTCACATCCCCTCCTCCCGTTCTAATCACAGCCCGGCCTGCTTGGAGACGTCCACAGACACAACTTCAACATGCCAGCGAGTCCTGATAAGGGCATTCCACCGCTGACACAGAAGCTGGAAATATGTAAACACACATCCTAGGACCAGGCAGGGGCCGGGGGCCTGGGCCTCACACACACAGCGGTGCCCCTGACATTCTGCCGCCTCCTCTTCAGAAAGGAGGACGCTGAGTCCTGGGGGAGGCGGGAAGGGAGGGGCAGACGGTCCTCCCCAAGTTCCCCCAGTGCAGACGGGAGGGACGTGGGGACCAGAAAGGGAGGCAGAAAGAAAGAGGAGGGGCAAAAGGAGAAGAGAGGGAACAGGAGAGAGAAGGAAGGAGGGAGGGGGAGGGAGGGAGGAGAGAAAGGGTATTTCCATGTGGACACAGGTCCGCAGAGAGCCACCTGACTTCCCAGACCGACCTGTGTAAAATGGCCCTGCCCTGCGGCTCTCACGCTGCAGTTTCTCATCCCTGCACCTGTCCCCTGCTGAGCTGCACCATTATTTGCTTATTTTCCGTCTCCACCCACCGGAACACGGGCCCCACGGGCACGGGGAGCTGGTTTTCCGAGGCCGGGCCCGCCGTGTCCCTTCGAAGGTACAGCCAGCCATCCTGCCGACCGACTGAGGCCTGGGTGAGCCCGACGTCAGCTCTCCCCACAGCCCAGGCGACAGTCCCGGGAGTGAGAGGCACGGGGCTGTGACCGTCAGCTTGCGATGGAGTCTGTGGGCCAGGCACCGTGTGATGCCCCACGGCACTGACCTGTGGTCCTCACACCGCCCTGCACGTGGGCCCCCACCTGCCCATCGCGGGCGCGGGAGGAGGCACCGAGGGCAGCCCGTTGCTCGCGATCACACAGCGGGAAGGAGCGGAGCTGGGATCCACACTCCGGCAGTGTGAGCCAGCACCCACGGGCTGGAAGCCACGTCCCCCTGCTTCCCAGAAAGAAAATTCTAGAGCAAGGTTCTGAGGACTACCTGCAGAATCTGAGTGGGGAATTTTCCTCTCTCTCTCTCTCTCTCTCTCTCTCTCTCTCTCTCTCTCTCTCTCTCTCTCTCTCAGCAATTTGAGGAAAGTCAAGGCCGGACCAGTAGCAAAACAGCCTTCTACCAGGCGCTGCAGAACTCGCTGGGCGGCGAGGACGCGGACCCGGGCGTGCTGGCCGCCGCCACGTGGTACTACTCCCTGGAGCACTCGGCCGACGACTACGCCTCCTTCTCCCGGGCCCTGGAGAACGCCACCCGGTAAGGGTAAGGCAGGAGCACACGGTTCCTGCCGCCACGGCGCCCTGGCGCCAGGGGATGCTCAGGGCGTGAGAGAAACTAGGGTTCGGGACCTGGTGCTGCCACTGTCCTTCGCGTCATTCGGTCAGGCCCCAGCCGGGGTGACTGCCCGCCGGGGGCGAGTGACGTGCTGATGGAGAGAGGCTGGGGCTCAGCCCCGCAGGGCGGACTGCAGCCACAAGCCTGAAGCCTGGCTGCCCGTGAGAACCGCGTGGGCAGCAGCACGGGCGGCGGGCACCGGGCCCCATAAGTGTCAGTGTGTTTCATGGCGCCCCCAGGCGACTCCACGGTGCAGCCAGATGTCCCCTTTGGGGGGAAGGCTTCTGCCTGCTGTCTCACCCAGGCAGGATGCCCACGCAGCCCTGTGCCCGGGATGCCAGTCCCCCACTCCCTGCTGTGTGTCTTGTTGATTGAACTCACTGCTTCAAGCCTTTCTGCCTCCGGGAAGCTGGCCCTGACTATCTCCCCCCCCCCCCCCCCCCAGAGCGGTCAACAGGTGACCCCTCCACCACGGATGTGCCATCCCCAGAACGTGCCCCACCCAGCACCGTCCCCACTCTCACCGGCCAGCTTGTCTCCAGCCCATGGTGGGCTCCCTGATGCCAAGGACTGGGTTTTACGTAAGCGGGTAGTGGGTGCTCGAGAAGCGAGTTTGGATGGAAGCAAAAAACAGCCAGGGTTCCGGTTCCCTGCGCCAGGGCGAGGCCACAGGGGGCGCCAGCTCTCAGTCCCCATGAGCCCCTCGCAGGCCCCCCGACGTGCTGGCTGCTCTGTCTCCCTGACAGGGAGGGCTCCCCTCCTAGGGAAGAGCATGGCGCTGGTTTCCACATCCGCTAACTCCTCTCCTCTCCTCGGAGTCCTGCGCTCGCCTTGGCTCCCTGTCCCCAGGCCCAGAGCAGCACCGAGCTCCGAGGCCTGTGCTGAGCCTGGCTCTGTCAGGAAGGGATGGACTGAAGGGGCCGAGACCCGCTGCCTGGCCGGGTCTCTCCACCCGAGAGTCGGCGGCTTCCCGTGGAGGGCCATTTGCTCAGAATAAAACTTAGTTCTGCCTCCAGCATCGTGGGACCAGAAAGGCCTTGATTTCCACTCTAGTGGAGAGCTCAGCGTTAAACCAGGCAGCCAGCCGCTATCCTGGAGGCCCAGCCTCCAAGGGACCCTGAGAACTCACAGATGCCACATCCTGGGCCCGCAGAGGTTTGTAACCCAGTCAGGACCGACTCGGATCTGTGCTGCAGAAGGAGCTCAGAGCCAGAGTTCAGAAACCTCCTTCCTGCTGCCTTTAACCGGCTTTGAGGACAGTCTGTGCACCGGGCAAGAGCTGAGGTCTGAGGGAGGATAGGTAACCAAGGAGGGCTTCCTGGTGGAGGCAGACTCCAGTCCTCCCTTAGTTCATACCTTTCTTCTCTCCCAGCCAGACTCGGGCACTGGCCTCCGTGGGCCTCCCTGTCTCTGGTCTCCTAGGCAGTGCCCCCCCTCAGCGCGGCCAGCGTGCAAGGCTCCGTAGATCAGCTCTCATCTCTGTCCCGCCCACCACTCTTCCAGGGGGACCTTGGGATGAAGCCCACTGCCTTCCCCTGCCCTTCCAGAACCTCACCACAGCCCCCCCACCCCCACCCCTCAGAGCCTTCCTGAGAACACCGGAGCGGCCCATCGCCAGCTAGCGGGGCGGTGACTCCTCCCTGAGGGACTCTCATGGTGTTGGGCTCAGTTGTTACATCTCTGCAGGGCGGTGCCCAGGGCCCATTTCTCAGCTGAGGCGATGGAGAGTCAGGAGATGCAGGGCGGGCTGAGTGGGACTCAAAGCCTGGAGGCCCGGTGCTAGCCAGGCCACCCCTCCCCAGCTCCCAGCCCTGACTGCCCCACGCAGGGCCCGCTGTGGCCAGCACGGGCTTCTGAAAGCATTCCCGTCACCCCAAAGGGGAGCAGGTGTGACCCATGTCCACCTCCTCGCCGCGGACATGTGGACTAGAACGCTCTTTCTGGGGAGGGGAGGGCTGTGCTGTGTGTCGGAGGATGTTTATTTTAGCAGCATGCCTGGCCTGGCCGACTAGATGCCAGTAGAGACCTTTCCACCTCCAGCTGTGACCACCAAAACAAGTCCCAAACACTGCCACCTGTCCCCGGGGGAGGGGGTATCGCGGCCAGAGGCCCGCGTGCAAGGAATCCTGCGCAGGAAGCACGCTGAGCTCGGCCTTTGAAAACGCGCAGTGCTGTTCTGTTGCGCTCCGTCAGCTGCCGTATTCTTTGGTTTTATCAGGAAATGCTTTGCTCCCACGTCGTTCGGTGATGCTGACGCTCTGAGATGTTTGTCTACGAGTCTCCTGACCCTGGGACGCTTCCCCGTGGACACCAGCGTGTGGTCACGGCGGCCGGGACGCAGGCTGGCCATGTGCTCTCTGCAGGCCCGTGCGAGGGGCTGGGCGGCCGAGGCACCGGTGCCTGGGAGAAGCCTCGGCCCCGCACACTTGTCACTAGGCCCTCCTCTGTCCCCCTTTCTCCAGGGACTACTTCATCACCTGCCCCGTGATCGACATGGCCCGCCACTGGGCCAGGAGGTCCCGCGGGAACGTGTTCATGTACCACGCTCCCCAGAGCTACGGCCACGGCAGGTGAGGGGGCTGTGTGGCCACAGCGGGTGTTGGCAGATGGAGGGGGTCTGGTGGGAGGTCCCCATCGCTTCTGCTTCTGAGATCCGCAGGATGGCTGAGAAAAGAGGGCGGGACCGAGGGACAAGTCCTGACTCAAGGACGGGGGACTCATCCCTTAGCCTCTGTGAGCCTCAGTTTCATCATCTGAAAAATGGGTATAAGAGCAGCAGCCCCTTTATTTCCCGGTATTGTAGGAAGGGAAAGTCAAAGAAAAGATACAGGAAGTGCCTTGGCATTGCAGTGTTAGCTATCGATGGGGAGGAGGCCTTCATCTCACAGGTCTGTGGCTCTGAAAACAGAAGGTGAGGCCACCACCTCCTTTGACAGGTGGGGTGTGGGTCCTTTCCATTCCAGTTCAAAGGCTCCTTGGGGCTCAGTGTTGCCAACTGCAAAATGGGAGTGGACGGGTGGGAGAAGCCACACGCAGTGACCCTTCACTGGGGCTCTGTGGGACCCTGCACCCAGGGCCCTGAGAGGAGGAGGGCAAGGGGGAGGGCCCAGGCTTCCGGCCCTGGCTGGCTGTCTCACACTGAGCCTGGAGGAAACGCCAAGGTTATGCTGTTTAGAGAGGTATAAAAGGGCAGTGCACTCGGTCACCTTTAAGGTGCCGTCCACCTCTCCTCTCCTGTCATTTTGGGGGGCAAGAGGCAGAGATGGTGGTTGTGCATAGAGGCGGAAAGTGTCCTGATTCGAGCAGCGCCTGTGGGCTGACCACCGCGGCGAGAAACCCGCTCTGACCCTCACTAGCTCGGTGACCTAGGCAAGTCGCTTACCCTCCTCGGTGACTCAGTTTCTTCATCTGAAAAATGGGGGTAGGTGTGGGAGTGCCTGCTTCAGAGGGTTCCCGTGGTGACGAATGTGCGTAGCAGACGGGCCCGGTGAACTGTAAGTGCTACGTGTCCCGTTGTTCTTGTCCATCAGGACGCATCCCTGGCAGCGCTGGCGCCTGCGCCTTCTCGCCCCACCACCGCCTGGTGGCTGCCATCTCTGTAGTAGACACTGAATCAATGAATGAATCACAGGAACTGATTTGTTGGCACGTGTCTCTCGCGCTGCCCTGGAGCCGTCCGTCCTCTCATTTGTTCCTGGCTCAGACCTACAGACTGAAAAGAGATGCGTGTGCCTTACGTGCTCAGCCATCTGTCTCGTGCCTCTGTTCTGTGAGTGTGCATTAGTTTTCCTGGCACCGCCACGGCACAAAACACAGTAAATCACCACCTCCTTCCTGACCGGCGTTAATGCATCACAGACCCGCGTGGCTCGGGGACGGCTCACCTGCGTTATGGATGGGAGTTTTGTCCTGAAATTGAGGGACAAACTCTGTGAGGAAGGACCTGACTTCTTTTGAATGGGCAGGGCTCTTGGGATTAAAAATCTACCCAGGATCCACACAGGAAGTGGGACCACTCTTTCATTTTGGGAGAAGTGGCTCAATACAGTGGAAGAACGCGGGTTTTGAGGTTAATTCCATCTTTTTCACTGAGGAGTTCTCTTCAGTTGAGCAGATTCCTGTACCTCAACTTCCTTACCTATGAAATGGGGACAGTTACACCTGCTTCCCAGGGGAAGGTTCCAGTCAGTGGGCATGAAACGCCTGGCGCATCGTAGCTGTTCGCTGTTGGGTATTTTCTCTTGAGGAAAAGTAAGGTTCTGAGGAGAAGAAGAAAAGAGCTCAAAATGACTAAGGACACAGCAGTGTTCCATCTTTGTAAGTTGTCTCAGCCCTGGAAAACAAAGCCATAAATTCTAGACGGAAGACATGCTGTACACCGCATTCTACATAGCTGTGTGCATTCCGGAGGCTTTTAACAGTTCACATTCCAATCGTTATCTTCCTTGTGGACTGTCTTGGTGAGTCTGTTGGAATTAGCAAACCGAAGGAAAGCCTAAGTGGCTGGATTCTTGACTCGGGGCCACTGCTCTGGCCGAGAACTGTGTGGGTGATGCGATTATTTCCCAGTGAAGATGGAAGTGAGTCACTTTCTGAAACGGACCACTCGGGTTTCCTGCTATAGACCGGCTGCGGGGTGCATTCTCTTCGATCCTGATTCATGGAATAGTTGCCTTCTGCGTTCTATGCCCCAGACCCTGTTCTAGATCCTAGCAATGGAGCAGTCCGTCGGCCTCTTGAAACTAGCACTGTAGTCAGGGGTGAGGATGATGAGTGCCCAGGGACGGCGTGCAAAGAACAGACAGCACGCACACAGAGACAAGCAGCGTAAACCCGGAGAACTGCCCTGGGAAGGAGAGAGGGAAAATGCTTGGCATGTTTGAGGATGAGAAGGAGGCCAGGAGCCGGGGCGTCCTGAAGAGAAGGGAAGTGGTTGGATATTCAGGGAGGGGGGGGGGCGGGGGAAAGATGGGGTCTTGCAGTTCGCACAGGAGTTGGTAGACAGTGGCAGGCCAAAAGGTGGTCTGCCATCTGAGTATGGTGCATGGTGTACAGAATGCCCACCGGTCTTTTCTTTCATGTTCAAAACACAGCTCTCTAAAAGCCAACTTAAAAAAAAAAAAATAGAATGTAGACCAGAAACCCTCTTTTCCCCTGCAACCACCAGTTAGTTAATCGGAAAATCCAATTAAAATGGGGACCCGTGGTATGTGGGTAAGAGAGGTCTATGCCGCACCCATTTCATTTTAATGCTACGCCTGTATACACACGCGTCATCGGCATGGTTTCAGCGCAGGGTCAGAGGCTGGGCCGCGATGCTGCTTGGAGCCCTCCCTTTGAATTGCTCAGAAGCCGTAAACCCAGGGCTTGCTCTACCACTGCTGCTTGGCCTTCTTGGAAGTGGGGCCTCTGCCAGCTATGGGCTTAAGCTCTGTGATTACCACAACACACAACGGGCGTAAACAGGTCAGAGGCAGACACGGGGGCTCCGGGAACACACGGAACTCCCTGGTGAGAGTCGGTGCTTCCGACCAGGAGAGCCCAGCCCTGCTGAGCAGCAGCTGCTGAGTTTTGTGCCGGGACTGAAAGGTGCGGTGGGCCCCGCCAGTCCCCTGGGAGCGTCCATGGCGCAGCCAGACGTAAGTCACCGGCTGTGCTGGGCCGCAGGGAGTCATGGGAGTACTGCGAGTGTGTCACTGGCACCGGGGGTGGCATTGTATTATTCTAAGTGAATTGGGGTGCTCACTTAAAAATAATTTTTTGTTTTGTTAATCCTCACCCAAGGATATTTTCCCCATTGATTTTTAGACAGAGTGGAAGGGAGGGGGAGAGACACAGAGAGAGAAACATCGATGTGAGAGAGACGCATAGATTGGTCGCCTCCCGCACATGCTCTGACCAGGGCCTCAGATCACACCTCCAACCGAGGTATGTTCACTTGAGCGGACTCGAACCCGGGATGCTTCTGTCTGAGGACCGACGCTTTGTCCACTGAACCAAAGTGGCTAGGGCTGGGAGCTCACTGTTTAAAGAATTGTGTGATGAACCCTTTTGTAGAACAGAAGCCGTTGTCCATTCAGAACGGACATTCTATCCGTGGGCAGAATGCGGACTTGTGTGAGTTACATGTGTCCAGATAAGCACACTCACAGCCTCTGCATGCGAGTGACCTCGCAAAGCCTCAGCCCTCGAAATAACAGCGTGGGAAGCGGCGGGTTTTCGTTCCTCCTGCTTCCCCAGGTCCCTCCGGAGGAAGCGATCAGAGATGCTAGCTAGAGATAAGGAAGGAGTATAGTTTATGGGGATGAGGTCAACAAACGTCCTCCTCCGGACAGAACAACAGGGAAAGAAACTTCCAGAACAACAGGCTCTCAAATCAGTCCCACCAGAGGGGCCGAGCGCAGGGCCTTCCACAGCACAAACCTCTGAACCCATCATCCTTAGAAGAGTCACTTCCATGATGCAAGAAAGACCCCACCCACTCTCTCCTCACCGCCAGGGGGCCCGGCTCAGCCCCCTTCCCAGCGCAGGTCACTGTCGGCCAAGGTCAGGTGCCTTCCTTCCATGACACCGTCTCAGCCACTGTGCTGCCTAATGAGCCCCCATGTCCGTGAAGGAGGGTCCCTCGTGCGGGAAGCGGAGCTCTAGCTGGAGCTGGTGCACTGACTGTGTCGGCTCTGAAGGGTGGCCCTGGCCTTGGACTTGCTGGAGTGCGAGCTGGGCCTCCCCGCAAGCCGGCGCCAGCGCAATCTAGGTGGTGGGATGGCCGAGAGCTAAGGTGGGGGCATCACGGGAACAGCCAGCCTCTGTCTTTGCTGGACGGCAGCAGCGACCCTGGGACCTGCCACGTCAGACCTCCACTCGGCCACCACCCAGGGCCAGTCCTCACGGAAAGGCAGCTTGCGATGGCCGCTTAGAAACGGTCGACGACCCATCCCCTTTTAGACGTAGCCCTCAGCTCCTCTGGCCTCGGTTCTCACACCTTCCACAGAGCCGGAGCCTGAAGAACTGCAGGACCAGAACGAGCAAGTGACTCTGTGGTTCTGAAGCTTTGAGTTGTCCTGGACCAGGAAAAATCCCAGCCTCACTTAGCAGCCTGATGCGCTTCTCGGTACAATTCAGAGGCCCAGAGGGTCGGTCGGGCACTCGGTTCCCCATCACAGCAGCTCCCCTGCTGCCACGCCCCACCCAGTCTCACCTCCCTGTCCCCTTCTCCACAGACTGCTCCGAGCCCACGCCACGCCACCACACGCCCTCAGGCTCACCCCAGTCCTCTCCCGAGGCCCATGTCAATGTGCTTTCCTCCCTGACGTTCCCCAGGCTCCCCTCCATGTCCTTGCCCAGAACCAGCGGCATCACTTTCTCCCCCTCCTTCGGCACTTTGTGAATATTTCTGTCCTTCGATACCTGTCTGTCTGTCTGTCTGTCTGTCTATTAGTTCACAGCATTTTATTTTTTGTGTTGACATCTTTGCATTTCCTGTTAGACCGCGAGCCCCATGCCAGCACAGCCGACGTCTCCCTCTTACCCCAGCACCCATTCGGGGTGCGGCCCGGGAAGCAGTCAGCCAGGGTGGCTGGCGGATGGGTTCACTCTGACCTCCTGTTTGTCCCCGTCCTCTGAGCTATATTCACATCCGGAAACAGCACACAGCGCCCCTCAGGCTGCATGGCTGTCAGTCCCCCACAATCCAGCTCAGCACCATGTCAGCCGCATCAGCCACTCCGGGGGGCGGGGGGGGGGAGGGGAGGGAATCTGTACGTTGGAGTGGGATCCCCCACCCTTCTCTGTGAGCATCTGATGGTGCCATGTGGGAGGCTGAAGGGGATGAGCAGACCCATTCTACAAACACGAAACCGAGGCTCCGCAAAACTGTGGTGGGCATGGAGTTCGAGCCGAGCCCACTCCGCCCGGGCAGGGGACACCCCAGGCCCCACCACCACCTGGGACAGGGGACCCAGGCCTTGCCTGAGCCCAGGACCAGTCACTATCAGATTCGGGAGAACTTGACTGGACTGTTATGACCACAGACAGCAAATGACAACTAAAAGCCAAATCCAACCAGCAGGACTCCACGCCTACATGACCGCAGTGGGGCTGGCAGTGACCGCACCCAGCACAGAGCAAAGGAACCCGATCCATGCGCAGGGACCATCCATCGCCCCCTGGACTTCAACACACAGCTGTCAAGTCTCCCCTCCACCTGGTCAGGCCCCGTGCCTCCTGTGCCTCCTGCTGATGCTCCTCCGGAGCCCCTCTTCTTCCGCCAGAGGGTCCCGGCCTCTCTGCCGAGGCCTAGACTCACCGAAGGCTCGGTCCTCCCATCCCAAATGCCGTCTTCCGAGGTTCCCACTGTGGCCCCTCCTCCAGATGCCTGCCTTAAACTGCTCACGGTAACTCCAGCGTCCTGATAAAGACCAACCCTGCAGAGGGGAAAACGAAGCAGAAGTCCTCAGACCCAGCAGGCCCTCAGATGAACACAGGGCTGAGCAGGGAGGCCGGGCCGGGCCCGAAGCAGTGCTCCGTGGCCTCCTGGGGTCACAGGCGGCCATGCGCTGGCGCCTTCGTGCAGTGGGTCGTGAGAACTAGGGCCCGTGTCTTTCCCCAGCTCCCTGTTCCATGGCATCACGTTGCTAATTTGACATTGTCTGTGGCGGGAGTATTTACACCACGGAAATTGGCAAATGCTACCGAGGAGGACTTCTCACCACAGTCTGCAGAGCCAGCTGTGAAGTAGACACCAGCAACCATTGGCACAGATCTTCCTGAGGATGTGCTGAAGGCTGTGATGCCTCTTGAGAGAGAGGCTCATGTCCCGTGTCACACCATTTCACATATAATATCAGGGACCTCCTGGTCTTCAGAAACCCTGTGGAATCCCGGGTTAAAGCTCCCTCCCCCCACCACCACCATTCTTAAGCTTTCAGGTGTTTCTCACAGGGAAAATGGAAAAGTAAATAGAGGCCAGAAACTGGGCCAGAGATTTGAAATATTTTATTGTGAAGCCTCATTCACAATTGTACAGATAGCGACACCGAGGCCCAGAGAGGCTAATCCAAGGTTTCGCAGACACTGAGCGATCAAGCTGGGCTTTGAACTGAGGACTCGGGTTTGAACGTGAGTCTGTTCCTCTGGAAGGCAGCTTCCTTCGGAAGGAGCAGTGGACAAGGGCGCTGTGGTAGGAGAACAGCGGCCCCTCAAAACGCCCACGCCCCAGTCCCCCGAACCGTGACTGTGTCCCCTTCCATGGCAAAGGGACGTGGTCTAAGTGATCAAGGTGAGGGACCTTGAAACAGGGACTGTCCGGGATTATCCAGGTGCCCAACCCAATGACACGGGTCCTTTAGAGGAGAAGGGTGAGCGGGGGGAGGGGCAGAAGGAAAAGCCGGCCAGAGGGACATGCGAAGGACGTGACTCACTGTTGCTGGCTTTGAGGACAGAGGAAAGGGACCATGGATGGTGGGCACTGGGCACTAAGAAGGGCCTTCAGGTCATAGCCAGTGGCTATGCCACAGACCTGTCCCACGCGGCATGGACAGAAGGTCCATCGGCTGTTCTCAGCTCCGCACAGGCAGCCTAAACAGAACCAGAGAGCCGTCTTTGTTGGGGAGGCATTCTGGTTGGGGCTCCTCGGTTTTCTCCTGCAGCCCGCTGTTCCTTTAACGCCTGCTTCTCTGCCTTCCCGTGTTCCCTCAGCCTGGATCTGCTGGCCGACGCTCAGTACGCCTTCGGGCTGCCCTTCCACCCTGCCTACGGGGGGCAGTTCACCCAGGAGGAGCAAAGCACGGCGCTGAAAATCATGCAGTACCTCTCCAACTTCATCCGATCCGGGTGAGTGGGCCGGGGGGCCATCGCTGTGCACCCCGCCCCTCCAAACCCAGGGGCCGCGCGATGGACCTCAGGTGGCAGACCAGCTTGCTGGCTCTAGGTCCCTCCCACCAGGCCGTGGACCAACAAGGCACTCCAGAGACTAGCGATGGTGTCCCGATAAAAGGACACCAGCACAGAGAGGGGCACGCGGCCTCCTGAGCGGTCAGACCCCCAGAATGGCCACGCCGGTGTTGCTGGGTCCTGAGCTCACATCTCCCTCCCCTAGAAATGGCCTGGGTGGAGTCAGGGCCTTCCCACCTTTAAGCATTTGGGGTACAGTTAAGGCCACTCGGTCGCCTAAGGATGAGTGAGTGGGTGGGTCCTCAGAGACCAGGTGCGAGCGGAAGTGATCCCAAGTGATGAAAGGAAAAAGAGTTTCCCTCATGCGTGTGTCCTGCTTCTCATTTCCCCAGGAATCCCAACTACCCTCACGAGTTCTCACGGAAAGGGCCTGAATTCGCAGCCCCCTGGCCCGACTTCATCCCTGGCGCCAACGGGGAGAACTACAAGGAGTTCAGCACCCAGCTCCCCAATCGACGGGACCTGAAAAAGGCTGACTGCTCCTTCTGGTCCAAGTACATCCGGTCCCTGAAGGCACCTGCGGGTAGGGAGCCTGGAGCCAGTGCGGGCCAGGGGGAGGGCGGGCGGGGGTGGATCCGCAGCACCTACTGTGCGCACACTGTGCATTAGGCCTGTCTGAGCCTCTGGGAGTCACTGGGCACTGGGAGGCCATCAACACCTCTATCTCCCGTGAGAGCTCACAGGCCGGGGTGGGGGGGGGCTCCTCTCTGCTGAGGCCTCCTGTTCTGTGGGGGCAGGAGAGGGAAGTGAGAGACAGAACACTGGGGGGAGGGGGGTGGGGAGGGCTGTGGGACGTTGAAGGGGGAGAGGAGGTAGGACCTGGCACCTCAGCCTCACTGCCCTGCAAGACTGGTCAAACATCTTGGAGAGTAAGGTCTGGCCAGGGGAGAGGAGGGCATTCTTCCTCTTTCTGTTGAAATGGACTTCCTGTTGAAGAGAACTTCCTGTTGAAGAGAACTTCCTGTTGAAGAGAACTTCCTGTTGAAGAGATGTTACAGAGACGATAAAAGGATTCGTAATAAGGGCACTAGGGATAGTGAGATAAATGCGATGCCCTAAAAGGCTTCTGGGAGTGATGTAACCCGGGGGAAGTCCTTCGGCTTCCTGGTGCATGCTGGGAGCTGCAGGAAGCCAGGGCTCGGGGAGGCCTCCCAGGGCAGGTGGTGCTGGGCTGAGCTCTGCTGAATGACGTCCGGTCTTCGCGGGGAGACCAATGAGAGTGGAGCATTCAGCAGGGAAGTGACCTCGTCCGACATGTTCTAGACTCTCAATCCCACTCTTCTAAGACCCCAAGGCTCTCTGGCGATGACCCCAAGTCCTGTCCTGCCCGTCGCATGTCCCTCCTGCCAGGTGATCTGAAAAGGCCCCCCTGCAGGGCATTTGTAGGGAATGCCCCTCAGAGCCCGGGGTCTCTTCAGGTCAAAAAGAATGAGTGAGGGGGGAGAAGTCGGGTCAGGATCGGACCAGCCTTGCCCCTCATGTTTCAGATGAAGCCAAGGATGGGCTGTCAGCAGGGAGTGAAGAGGAGGACCAGCTGGCTGGCTCTGGCCTGAGAGAGGACCTCCCAGGCCTCCCAGATCCAGGCTCCAAGAGCTACAGCAAGTGACCAATCCTGGGACTCCCACCCACCCAGCCAACCCTCCCTCCCACCCCCCACCCCCCACCCCCCTAAGGCTGCCACCCTGGGCTCCTTGCTCTCTGGAATAGCCCCTGGCTTCCAATAAAGTGTCAGCACCAGTAAAACAGTGGTGACTCTGATGTGTTTCTTCAAGACCGCCCTTGGGAGATGCCGAGCTATGGACTCATCCTCTCATCTTACGCGTCTGACTGAGTTCTGAATCCCGCAGCATCCTCTGTGTGCCAGGCTCTGCGCTGGGGGCTGGGGGAGGTGAGAGCCCTGCCCTCTGGCCGGAGAGGAGGGCAGGTGAACAGAAGTGACACAGGATCTGGAGGTCCATGGAGGGCAGGCCCCGGAGTCAACCTATGTGTTAGGATTCTCTCGTGAAGGTGCTAGGAAGGAGGTAGGAGGCTGTGAGGGAGACTGTGAGCTCTGAATCAAGGTGGGGAGGGTGGAGATGCGGGAGGAGCACATTCAGGAGCCATTCAGGAAGCAGGGTGGGCAGGACTTGGCTGAATGCGAGGGGACTGGTGTAAGGAGATAGACTTAGGGCCCCGGCTTTCGCTTGATTTGGGTTCCCCCAGAAGCAACTGATGTTATCATTCACCCTCTGTGAAGGCAGATCTCCTCTTTACAGCTGTCTCTGTCCATCACACACACACACATACACACACACACACAAAACTAAAAGCAGGTGGAGCTGATCAAGAGTCCTTGTCATTTACATGGCATGTCATACGTGTGTTTACACACATCATCTCTTGAGCATAGACCAAACTCAGGGATGATTTGTGTGTTGGGGCTGTCACCCCAGTTTGCAGGTACGGAAGGTAAAGCTCAGAAGGGTTGAGTGTGTGTCTAAATCCACACAGGGAGGAGGCAGTGAAGCAAAATTCAACTCAGGTTTTCCGATTTCTCTGTTTCCTCGCACTTCTTAGACTTCAAATAGGTCTACAGCCACATGGTTTGTCCTTCCAAACCCCTAGGAGGCCTCTAACCTACACTACAGCCTCTGCCGTTAGGGTGGGAACCCCAACACCCAACGAAAGTGCCTCAACTTAGAGCTCCTCCCAGAGGTGGGTGGTCCCAGGATTGAGCAATGGCTCGCTGATGCCACCCAGGCCCCAGGCTCCTCCCAGCCCTCCTCTGCTACCTTCAGCACAGGGGTGGCACCTCACTTCACTAACACAATGTGGCTGCCACAGCTCCAGATATCGCGT
The DNA here is from genome assembly GCA_026230045.1 of Corynorhinus townsendii. NCBI lineage: Eukaryota > Metazoa > Chordata > Mammalia > Chiroptera > Vespertilionidae > Corynorhinus > Corynorhinus townsendii. The sequence goes on from JAPDVU010000010.1 coordinate 53,231,271, forward strand.
CTCCCTCACCACCGCCGCCCCACAGCATCAGCCACAGGGCTGAAGGCACCCAGGGGAGGGTGCAAAGGGCTGTTCAAACCGTCCTTACAGGTCACAGTGGACACAGGGCACCTATGACATGCCCGTCCGTGAGACGGCGGGAACGGGAAATAGGAGAGATCCAGAGGCCAGGCCGCCTGGTCTCTGCCCATGGACCAGCTCTCAGGAAAATATGGCCGAAGAGACAACATCCAGGACGTCTGAGCCCGCATCGCAATGATGAGGCTGAGAACACGGAGGAGTGCCCACCGGGGGTCCCCCGCCAGCCCTGTCCCGGGGCTGTGGTCAGAACCCCAAGCCACATCGCCTCGCTGATGTGCCCTCCTGCGCCGCCGAGATGCCCCCGAAGGCCTATCCCTGTGCAGAGGGGATGGGCTGCCTGGGCACGTGTGGGGACAGCCTGGAAGACGTCATAAACTCTCCTGCCCCCCGCCCCCTCAGCCAAGGGCAGGAAGGCCACAGTTCACCCAGCATCAGGGCAAGGGTCGCCGGAAAGGCAGGAGGTGACAGGGCAGCGCCTGGTCAGCGTGGCCTTGGGACCAGTAGGGCAGGAGCTGAGGTGTCAAGGGAAGACCTTCGCGCTGCCGCTGGAAGCCACCGGGGGCAGGAGGCTGCGGCAGTAATGCAAACTGCATGTCCTCCTCCTGCCAAGTCCCCGAACACACAGCAGCGTGGCCGGGGCTCAGAGCCGCCTCGGTCGCCACTGGTCCTGGGGTGCCCAGGGCAGTGCCTCCCAGACCACCCCAGGCCCTCAGGCAGCGGTCCCAAGGCAGGGCTGAAGGTATGAAAGTCACCGGGAAAGCTGGTGGGAAACACACACTTCTGTTCCCCAGAGTTTGAGAATAAATGGTCTGAGGTAGGGCTCCCAAAGGTACATTTTCAGGTGAACAAGACCTGCCCTTAAGGAATGGCCCCCTGGGGTACCTGCCTGCCATCACCCCGTTCTGCCAGAGCCACTTCCTTCACCGTCTGCTTCTCCGCTCAGCGGCCCGTGCCCGGGGTGCCGGAGTCTTGCCTCTGTGTGACTGAGCCACTCCGCGCCTTGATTTCCGGTTCACCCGGTCCCACAGCCTCTCCCCGCACACCCCCGAGGCTGGGCAAGGGCAGAGTTCTTATTTCTTCTGGGGGTTACTGTCAACATTCTAAAGACTGTCTTTCCTATCCCATCACTTTTCTCATCCCCTAAGCTTGCTGCTGAAACAGCGAGTGTGTGTGCACCCCCTTACAGGCCCCCCCTTCCTTCTTCTTTTCTTTGGACGTCCATGCTCTCCGATCTCCTTGGTGCTGCAACCTCGCCTACGCCTTCCGTGGGTGCTCCGTGGGGTGACCCCCACACCTGCAAAGCAGTTAACTCGTTCCCCGCCTCAGACCTTGTGCACGCTGCTCCCAGGCCGAGCAGGCGCTGGAACTCCGCCCCGTCCTCTCCTGGTCCATGAGACGGCCCTGGGTCTTCAGATCAAACAGAGACTCTTTTATTACAGCTCCTTGTTGCTTAAAACCGTGACCTATGCTAGGCTGGAATACCACAGTGGGGCTGCCCGCTTCATCTAGCGTTTCTAGTGGCCTTCTCCTCCTCCTCCTCCTCCTCCTCATCTCTCTCTCTCTCTCTCTCTCTCTCTCTCTCCCTCTTTCCTGCTCTTCCCCCTCCCTCCCTCCCTTCCTCCCTCCCTCCCTCCATTCTTCTCCTCTCTCTCTCATTCCTCTCCCTCTTTTTCCTTTGGACTCTGTGCTTCTATCTTCAAGAAATGTGTGTATTTCTGTCTCACCCTAGTGGGTCTCACGACCTGAAAGGAAGCAAAATATATGCTTTTTCGAGTGAGACGGGACGGGAGCAGCAGCTCTGACTCAGCAGCTGCCCAACTGAATGACCTGAGCACCCCTGCCGCCCCCCGCCCACCCAATCCGGGCGGCAGAGGTTTCAGGAGCCAGAAGAGGGCACCCAGGTCAGAGCAGAAAATGTTCTCCAGGAAGGGGACTCCAGGCTGAGTCACAGGACACATCCCACAAGCCTGGCCCAGGACGCCGCGGCGTGCGGGTGATATTCTAGGCCCCCCGCGTGGGCAAGGGCCGGCTTGTTCCCAGGCGGCGTGCGGGAGCCTGAGGCGGGACCCCCTGGGTGAGCTTCCACAGGCCCAGGGCCGCGGGTCCCTGCTGAGGACCTTGCTCCCAGGACGCCTGGGGCCTGCCCGCCCTCCTCTCCTCTGAGAGCTCTGCCTCCCCGAGCCAGGCACTGGGGTCCCAGCCCCCAGAGCCAGATTGCGGAGTCCAGCACTGTGCCGAGGGTGCCCATGTGGGTCAAGGTCCTGGGGCTCCCCAAGGTCAGAAACCCAGTGCAAACACAGTGGGGGAACAGACAGGGGAGGGGAGCTGACCAACGAACGGGGGGGAGGGTGCGGTGGGGGCCATGACCAACATCCGGGCTCTCCCAACCTGGGGCCCTGCCTGGGCACAGTCTGTGGTGGAAGGGAGACGGGGCGTGTCTGTCACAGGCCTTTGTGGTCCTTTTCTAAGGTCGCCCGGGATCCCCTTTGCTTCCTTGTATTTCAAGGGGAGCTCAGTGGGTGCCCCCTCCCCCTGACAGCGACTTACCACCTTCCCTGCTTGCCCTTGTCCAGCTGTCCCCAACATCTGCGAGTCCAGATGTGGGCCCGGCGGGGGCGGGGGGTAGGGGTGGTGAGAAAGTAGGGTCCCTGACCCCCCTCATGAGCAGATACCACCTGTCAGTCTGACTGAGAAGCTGGAGCCGCCATGCAAGAGCGGGGAGGGATGTTCTGGGTGGGGAAGGAGCAAACAGGGACCAAGGAGAAGCCAGCGCCCCTCCCCACCCTCAGCAGACAGAGGAGCAGGAGCCCGGGGAGCATCCTGTGACCTCAGACACCAGTCCATGCGTCTGCACCAATGTGGCCCCGGAGAAGGGCCGCCCAGCGCGGACCCGTCAGCGCGGCCTCGGATGCCATGCCTCCCTCCTTCCCGCGTGCTGCTGACCGTGGCCTTCGCCAGTCCCTCCGGCCTTTCTGAGGCGCCGCGTGTTTAACTGTGGGACAGGGCAGAAAACCAACTGCACGAGTGTCGTAGGGACACGGGGAGGTCCCGGGCTCCCGGCACTGCGGCTCCGAGGGCCCCGGTGGGAGCAGCTTGGCTGAGAGTCGGTGGAGGGCACATCTGCCTTTGAACGGAGCTCTGCACCTGGCCAGCTCGCGCTCCTTCTGGCCCTGGGCCTCCTACCCTGCCGAGGGCTGCGAGGAGTAAATACACGGATACACGTCCCTCCTCCATGAAAGCGGCTGGGAATCAGCACCCCCTCCAGGGGCAAGGGTCATCATTAAGGACGCTATTCACTACCGGGAACTGGAGGGACTGTCTCTTAGGATGGGTGGGTTCTTATTTGGATTTGTCTGCGTTTTGCCACGGCCCTTCTCACTTTGCTCACCAGCCTGTGTTAGCTCCTCACTTGTTGCCGGTTCTCTGTTAGACCGTAGTCCGAAGCCGCAGCTCCATCACCCTCTGAGGGAAGATCTATGAGCTCACGGGGTCGTCGAAAAGGGGAAGCAGACACCTGGGCAGACAGCAGCATGTAAATTCCACCGGAGGAGACTTTCGGGGCCAGTGCCCACTCGTCGCTACAGTCTCCCCTGGTTTCTGCAAAGAACTCGGGGCAACCAGACCAGGGACTGCAGGCCACCCAGCTACCCCCTCCCGCTGCCTCAGGAAACCCCCAAGTCCCTCCGGAAGGTCACAGACGCAGACAGCCTCCCCTTCTGGGGGAAGAGGGAAGCTATCCCTGTCGGGGAGGCTCCAGGACATGGTCCCCAAAGGTGTGGTGTTGCCCTCCGTGGACTGGGGGTGTCCTGAGTGTCTCAGACCAGAGAGGAAAGAGGGGGCGAGTCTTGACTGAAGTGTGTAAGCTGGGTGACCTTGGGCACGTTATGCAACCTCAGCTTGCTCATCTGCACAATGGGATGGCCTCAGACATTAGAGAAAATGCATGAAGTGCCCCTGACACATAGTAGGTTCCACAGTTGGTGTCTCTTTCTCCTCTTTCCTCACAGTGATGTCAGCATTTCTAGTTTATATACCAAGTACTCAGCGAGTCCCCAGCACACCGCGAGTGTTCAATGAATGCTTTTTGAAAGAATGGACAGCTCTGTTTTCCCAGCTCAGAGTCTCCCTGAGCTGGAGTTCCCCCAGTGGGACAGAATCCACCGCAGAGTGTGGGCGACTGAACAGTGACCCTGCAAACGTGTCCCTGCCCTGACACCTGGACCCTAGGAATAGGACGTTACCTGACAAAACGGGCTTTGCAGGTGTGGTGAAGGCCAGAGAGCTTAATCCAGGAAGACGTCTGGATTCTCGAGTGGAAGCCCGAGGCAGTCCCATGGTCCCTTAAAGCTGGGAACTTCCTCTGGCTGAGGCAGAAAGAGCTGTGGCAGGAGGGGAGGACGTGGAGATTCAAGGGTGAGCAGGACAGAGGCCACAGGACCTGCGGTTGGCCTCCCTCTGGCAACCAGCCAGGAAATGGAACATCAGTCCTACAACCACAAGGAGCTAGGTTCTGCCTACAACCTGAAGGAGCTTGGAAGTGATGTCTCTCTTAGAGCCCCAGTAAGAAAAGCAGCCATGATGGCACCTTGGTTTTAGGCTGAGGTGACGATCTGTGCCAGACTTCTGATTTACAGAAACGCTGAGAGAATAAATTGGTGTTATGATAAGCCCATTTTTTTTTGCCAGCAATAGAAAACCCATTCACAGAGCCTCCAGGTTGTGAAGACATCAGAACCACCCAGCTCTTGGCTAATATACGCATTCACCAAGTGAATCGGAAGTGCAACCATCACCACCATTTGGGGGTGTCCGCTGAGAGCCAGGCACCATGCCAGTGGTTCCCACATACCTCTCCTCCTTAAACGCCACGCCACCCTTTAAGATATCCTGCTGTACGGCTACCAAGGCCCCAGGGTGCCAGGCAGGGTAAATTAAGACCAAGACCTTTTAACTGGGAGACTCTTGGGGGAATTTTATTGGGCATTTCATGCAAATAAGAATTCAGTAACGTTCCCAACAAAAGTCAAGATGCCCGCCCCCCCATTCAATGAGCCCCATGTTGCACCCCCTCACCCCTGGGTGATGCCTCACACCCATGGATGGGGCACAGGGGCGGGAGTAGATGGAGGAAAGTTTACTGGGGAGAGAGCTCGCTGCTCCTTCCACCTTGAACTTAGACATGCCCCGACCTCGGGGTGCAAATCTTCAGTTGTGGTTTCCCACGCCACGAAGGTAGCAGCCCCCATCCTCCTTTCTCACCCCACTTCCTGCTCACAGGGGCTTAATCTGGGTCAACGCTGCAGGCTCCTGATGGTGTGGACAGAGACCTGGCAAGCTCCGTCCGTCAGCTGGGCCAGAAGGAACCAGAGCATTGCCCGCTCACAGGGGTCCCCTTGTGAAGGGCCTCCAGGTGTGTGCGGGGAGGGAGGCTGCCCACGTGGTCTGCAGTGCCCAGAGGAGAAGGTGCGGTGGGACACGATGGCGGGGGGACTGCGCCGTGCACACACGACACCCGCCAGCGGCCGCGCCCGGCAGTCCTCATGTCATTTCAGGGGGAGAATCCTTCGCTGTGGTTTCCATGCCACAAAAGTAGCAGGTCTTCAGCCCCGAAATGCAGGGGAGGGAGGAATCCTGCCCAGGCCGCCGCCTGGAAAGGGGACCGGGACCTAGAGCTCTGACACCAGGGCTGGAGCCCCGAGCGTCCCTGCGAGGCAGCCCCTGTGTAATCCGAGGACCAGGGGACTCTCCAGCAGCTCCTTGAAGGACGGCTGATGTTAACCACGCAGGGGTCACAGGGGCTGCTGTTGGCAGAGGGCCCATCATGGGGCAATGTTAGGGTCCACCTGCAGGGGGCGCTGGAGAACAGTCAGAGCTGACCTTGACCATCTCCAGCCGTGTCCAGTCAACACAGTTCTGCTATGGGCCCCTCCGTGGTCCAGGGGCAGCAGGGCAGCAGGCTAGGCAGGAAAGGAGGGCCTGGGCATTCCAGCCCCTCGGAGCGTAGCCCTCAGGCCAATCCATCCCCCATGCCTCCAGGCCCAGCCTGCTGCCCTGTGCAGCCCTGGCTTCTCAGCTACCCTGACACATCGCTGTGGACCCGGTCCAGGCGAGACAGCTCCGCGCAGGGGACAGGGGAGTCTCCAAGGACGCCTCCTCCCCAGTGACTTCCCTGGCCACAGAGCCGCCCAGCCAGACGGCAGATGACATCATAACCACAGCCACAGCTGGCTCGCCGGTGACGCCACAGGCCCCAAATAGCTCTAACATTTGTGAGCAGTTAGCGAGTGAGCCGCCGGGCCACCGTGTGCTCCAACCTCGCTGTGCTTCTGGAATCGCCCACAGGCCTTCTTCCCGGCTGCTGCTGAGATTACAGAGGCGTGGCCACCATGATGGAGAGCAGGCCAGCCAAGAGCAGAGGCAGGAAATACCCCAAACCCTATACCACAGGCACTGGCAGCGCTTGGGGTCTGCCCTTTCCTACGGATGTAGAAACACGTGGACCGGGTCCCAAGCACGTGGACCAGGTCCCAAGCACATGGCTATGTCGGCGTTTAACAGAAGCGGCCCACAGGCTGCATGCTGTTGTAGCTTACCTTTTGAAAAGCCTTGCAATCCTATGTGTCCACTTACTGTGTCATTAGTTACTCTTCTCAGTAATTTTTAGTTGCCGTGTATTGCACAAGTACGGAATCTAGTAGAGTACTAGCACTAGCATTATTGCTCTCGTACTGATTCTACTACTAGTTCTAACACTCGTATTACTCATCACTCTAGTACCGGCACTAGCATTAGCATGGACAACCCTCCCGCACCCCCCAGACATGGGATTACGCGGAACCGTCGACCTGGGAATGTCACTGAGTCTAGTACTGGCACTGGCATTCTCACTCAGGCACTGAGTCTAGTACTGGCACTGGCATTCTCACTCTGGCACTGAGTCTAGTACTGGCACTAGCATTATCACTCAGGCACTGAGTCTAGTACTGGCACTAGCATTCTCACTCTGGCACTGAGTCTAGTACTGGCACTAGCATTATCACTCAGGCACTGAGTCTAGTACTGGCACTAGCATTCTCACTCTGGCACTGAGTCTAGTACTGGCACTAGCATTCTCACTCTGGCACTGAGTCTAGTACTGGCACTAGCATTCTCACTCAGGCCCTGAGTCTAGTACTGGCACTAGCATTCTCACTCTGGCACTGAGTCTAGTACTGGCACTAGCATTCTCACTCAGGCCCTGAGTCTAGTACTGGCACTAACATTCTCACTCTGGCACTGAGTCTAGTACTGGCACTAGCATTCTCACTCAGGCCCTGAGTCTAGTACTGGCACTAGCATTATCACTCAGGCCCTGAGTCTAGTACTGGCACTAGCATTCTCACTCAGGCCCTGAGTCTAGTACTGGCACTAGCATTCTCACTCAGGCCCTGAGTCTAGTACTGGCACTAGCATTCTCACTCTGGCACTGAGTCTAGTACTGGCACTAGCATTATCACTCAGGCCCTGAGTCTAGTACTGGCACTAGCATTCTCACTCAGGCCCTGAGTCTAGTACTGGCACTAGCATTCTCACTCTGGCACTGAGTCTAGTACTGGCACTAGCATTCTCACTCTGGCACTGAGTCTAGTACTGGCACTAGCATTCTCACTCAGGCCCTGAGTCTAGTACTGGCACTAGCATTCTCACTCTAGTACTGAACCCAGTACTGGCACTAGCATTGCTCTAGTATTACTGCGGCCCTGAGTCTTGCATTGGTGGAGGGAGGTTGCTCTGATGACCTAAGTAAAGCTCATACACAGTCCACTTTACCCTGGGGATCTCCAATAGCATCCCACAGCCGTACGGTGCAGACCCTGTGAAGTCTAACCATCGGTTTTCCTCGGATGTCGGAGCACATCTCTGTTACTTTGATCACAAAAGAGAAGTAGGTGGCTTGCGCTGGTAGGCATTTGACTTTTTAAATGGCTATAGTATCGCCTGCCATGTTCTTACCATTTGCCTCGTGCATAGAGTGAGGTAGTCACAAGTTCAATGCGAACTGGGTGCGACTTCCGTTTCTACTCTGTCGGACACTCCTCACTGGGGAGCACGGACACCCCCCCCCTCCCCCAGACGTGGGATTATGTGGAACCGTCGTCCTGGGAATGTCAGAGCGTGAAGGGACATCTGGGATGACCTGTCCCCTCTGCCATTTTCTAGATGGACACTGAGGCTCGGCGAGAGGAAGGTCGGGCGCCTGCTATCAGGGCCTCCTGCAGGGCTGGCTGGGACACTGGGGTGATGTCACGTGGCCCCAGCAAGCGGCTTGGCACAGGGTCTGTCGGTGGCCGTCTCCACCTCTGGCCTCCTCGGTGCAAGTGCTGCCTTGTCGTGCGTGCTCACAGGGCCTGGATTGTCTCACTCGGCTGCGTAGGCCAGAGCACAGGTTACTACCCATTTTACAGATGGGAAGACCCGGGCTCAGAGAGGGTGAGCGTCTTGTCCAGCATCACAAAGCTGATCCCCGGGGTCTCCTGGGAGTCGTCATCCGACACCCACTTTCTGACCAGTGCCCACTCTATTGACCACGCAAGGTGCCAGGTCCGGGGGCCCCCTGGTCACGGGTCTTCCTTTTACACAAGCACAGTGTGAGTGAGAGAGTGACCCTAGCTCTTCATGTGTGTGGTGAGGAGTGTATTCATACGTTGGGGTTGGAGGTGTGTGTATGTGTCTGTGTGTGCACACGTGTGTGGATCCAACGTGCTGCGGTTGGAGGTTGTATATGTGTGTGTGTGCACACGTGTGTGGATTCAACGTGCTGTGGTTGGAGGTTGTGAGTGTGTGCACACATGTGTGGATACAATGTGCTGCGGTTGGAGGTTGTGTGTGTGTGTGTGTGTGTGTGCACGTGCGGACACATGTGCTGGGCTGGAGGCAGTGTGTAGTGCTGACGGATGCTGGGCCTGGAGTCCGGGGTGTGGGCGGGCAGAAATTTGTATATGATCTGAGATTTCTCAGACTGCCTGGGCCCAGTGGTTTCCTCTGCCGCTCAGAACCAGCCCACAGGGCCGGGGTGGAAAACACCACTGTGGGCCGCCAGCCCCTGACTCATTCCGAAAGCCCGCAGGCTGCCGGGGGCGACCGAGCCTCACACCCGGTCAGCTCGGCCCCGCCGGCAGGCTGTGCCTCCGAGGACCCGTGTTCCATCCCAACAGCTCCGAGGGGCCCCGGAACTCTATATCACACCCATCGCCCCGGCCCCCTCCTCCTGCCGGTCCTCGGCCCTTGCTGTCCTGTGTTCAAAGATCTCCCCTCCTCGCCCTGGGGGTCCTGGAGTGTCCTCCACACCCCACGGGCCCTGCTGGCTATACCTGCCCTGCCGTCGCTTTCCGGCTGTCCTACCAGCCAGCACTGCCTGCAGGGACCTGCCACCAGAGCCCCGGCATTGAGGGGCATTGGATGGGCACGTCCCCAGGTGTCCCCAACGACGCCTGGCGGATGTACATGCTGGTTCCAGGATGTGGCCTGTGTACATCGGGGTCTCAGAGCCCGGTGCCCGGAGGCCTGGCCCCGCCCGGCTCCCTGCCGCAGCCCCCGTGCTTCCTGCTGACACCCGACAGCAGCGAGTGATGGGGCATCTGGTGTGGAGCGCATGCTCGTGTCCTTGCTGGCTGCCCTGCACTGTGACCCCTGGAAGTTTCTGGAGAACAAGACTTGAACAACCTGTCGAAGCTGTTCCTTGGTGCGTGGTGGGAAGGCGGGCTCAGAGAAGACAGGTGCGGGTTTGCAAATATGAGTGTGAACTCCCGACACATAAGAACTCCATCGTGATCCAGAAACATCCTCGATGGGGACGAGGACCGGAGTCGCAAAGAACCCCCATTTCGCTGGGGCCCCTCCTCTTCCCGGTAAAGCATTCACTGCCTTTTTAGTTGTAAAAGTCGCGGGGAAGCTTCCACATTTGTATGGACGCCTTTTGAAATGTGAAAATTACATAAATAAAAAACGAAAAGTTACCCCGCGGTCCTACCACCCGTTCCAGACATCGCCACCGGATCTCCTTTGACGTGTCTCCTTCTGGCCTTCGTCTCTGCGTGTGGGTACGCTAGGTGCACAGAATCTGCTAATTCTTTACACAGGCTGTGCGTCCTGTTTTACTGTTTTCTTACACACACTCTTATGGCATGAGCCCTTTGAGTGTTCTGCTGAAATATGTGTGAAGCCACCAAAGGGCAAGATGAAAGAACCTTTGTAAGCATCTCCTTTGCCTTGCGGGCAGGTTACACGCCAGGCGCCGTCCGCGGGGCTGCTAGATCTGATGTCACCTGCCCTCTGCACAGCGCGGGAGGGACATGCCACTTGGTGTCCCGTTTTACAGATCAGGAGAGCGAGCCGGAGACGGGTACAGTAATGCTTATGAGGTAGCAGGTAACACGTTGTGGAAATAGGACGGAACCGATGCCTGTGACTCCTAAAGTCAGGATCTTAATCACACCACACCATTCACTCATTCACTCATTCACTCATTCACCCATTCACTCATTCACCCATCCATTCTACAAATGGTCAGCGCTGGTTCTCGCTCAGCATTGCTCTCAACGCATCAATGACGAGAACAGGCAAAGAAGAAATGACCTCACGGGGTTGAAAAGAGTCGCGAATAAAATAAACACAGACATTTTGCTGCCCAGGACACGGTTGTACATGCTACAAAGAATAACAAAACGGGGAAGGGAAAGGCGGTGAGAGGGAAGGGCATTGCAACTGGGAATGGGATGTGTCAGGGAGACCTCGCTGGGTGGTGATATTTGAGCAAAGTCTTGACGGTGGTGAGGCGCGAGCAAGTGGGTCTCTGGGAGGGAGCATCCAGGCCGAGGGAACAGCACGTGCGAAGTCCCTGAGGTCGGAGGATGCTGGACAGCTGGAGGAATAGGAGGGACCAGAGTCTCTGTGGGGGAGTAAACAGGAAAGGGAGAGAGAGGAGGTGAGATTTGAGATTTGGGTCAAGGGGCCCAGGCACTCATGTGAGCCAGTGGACACTGTGGCTTTCCCTTTAGATGAGAGGGAGGTGTAAGAGGACGGCGTAGAGGAGGAGATCTGACCAACATCAGGAGAGGACCCCTCTGGCTTTGGGGGCAGAGAAGACTGTGAAGGGAGCAGGACCACAGAAGAGCAGAGCTGGGAAGCTCTCGCAGGGCTCCCAGCCAGAGGTAAGGGGGCAGGGCCAGGGGACGGCAGGCGGGGTGAGGAGGGTCAGGTCCCAGGTCTGTTTTGAGGGAGGCAGAGCGGACATAAGGGTGTGGAAGCCCCGAGGGTTGCTTCAGATGATCCGCAGAGCCTTCCGATGCCATGACATCACCGAGCGGTGTGTCCCAGCCTGCGAACTGGGCCCGGGCCTCCAACAAGCGGAGGAGGAAAGGGAGGAAGAAGGTTTAGGTGGCAAGACGGGAAAGGGACTTCTTCTGAGAGTCACCTTAGCAAGTTGTCGGTGCTGACAATCCCGAGTCTGCCTGTAGTTCATCTCCACTCCCGTCTTGTGGGACAGAGTGTTCTCCCATTTCACAGGTGAGGCAAGCTGAGGCTCAGGGAGAGGAAGGAATTAGCTGGGGCATCCACGAAGGAAGGAGCAGAGCTGGGAGGAGCCCTTTGTGGTGTGGATGTCACGGCACGTGCCTTGGCCTGACTGTGTCCTCCACCTGCCTGGCAGACGCGCTCATGAGCAAGTCTGAGTTCCTCTTCCTACACTGGCCCTCAGCCCCGACGGAAAGGGAGCAGCATGACACGTACTCCTGCGTCCCGCCCCCTCCGGTGGGACGTGTCCTGCACGCTCGCCCTCAGCTTCCAGTGGACTGGGGTCCTGTGGCCCAAGGTCCCCGCTGTGGGTCGATAATGTCCCTGCCTCCCGTGTCCATCTCTCAGTGGCATTTCCCCAACCACCCCCCAAATAAATCCCTGCCCTGGAATTCTCCCCTCGGGGGCTGCCTCTGGGGGACCCCCAGCTGTAGCAGGTCCCTGGTATGAAGGACAAAGGCATGGCTCTGCGGGGGGATCAGACCCATTCCCAGGGCACCGCTGCATCCGTGGTCTGTGGTGTGTGGGATGGCTTCCCCCGCACACGGAGCCTGCATGTGGGAGACACATGTATCTGGGCACGAACCCTTGCGCGCACGTGGGTGGCTGTCCACGCCGGTGGGCCAGCTCATGCGCTGAGAACAGGAAAGGAAAATGCAAGAACATTCTTATGTAAATATCGGCAAGCAGCATAGCTGTCTTTTGCCTCTAGTCACTCAGCATGTCTGAGCCCGGGCCGGCCGCTCCTCTCCTTGGATGAGGGTGGAAGTGGAGGTGGGGAAAATGAGGCTATTTTCGTCCTGGGGATTTCAAGGTCTCTCCCCTTACACACGTCTCCCCTTCTTCTCCCGCCCACCTGAGCCCCCCCGGGTAAGATGGGCTGCAGGAAGGCTCACCTGCTAACACCCCGGCCACCCAGCCCCCAGGCTCCCATCTCCAGAGGAAAGGGGTGGGTGGACACTGAAGTTGAATCAGCTCTAGATTTGGTGACGGGAAACATCAGTTTTCCTACCTCGTAGGTGACAAAGTCAAGTCATTCAACCCCTCTGCGTCGAGGACGGGGAATGGGCGAGCCTGCCTCCATCCCACGGGGTGCCTGGGGGCCTCCAGCCCAGGAACCCTGGGGAGCCTTTGAAAGAATAGGTGTTAAAACCAGACAGACACAGGTCCACATCTTGACGCTGCCGTGCCTGTGACCTTGGAAAACACTCACCGCTCTGGCCCTCTTCTTCCTTATCTGGAACATGGAGGTGAAGATTGTGAATCCCAGTTAAACACGGGGACATACAGCGCGTGCAGCCTGTTCTCTGGCATGTAGAATGTGCTTGTCGGTGTCCGTGTCCTCCTTCCTCCCCGCCCAGCGCCTCCCGGGGAGGGGGAGGAGAGAAAGCAGGCGCAGACAGAGAGATGGGAAGGAAACAAGAGGCTGAGGCACGGAGCCCTTCCCTTTGGGGGGATCACGCACACCTCTTGAGAGCGGCCATGTAACCCATTCACAGAAGGACTGCAGCAGATCCCGGAGGACGGGAAGAAAGGGTGAACGGCCGGCATCCACCGCGATCTCTACTTACAGTCACAAGGAAAACACACGCCACTGAGCAGGAGTGAGTAGACGTGTAGGCTAGAGCAACCCTAATGAGCAAGCAGCGTATTAAAAGGCATTTACATTCACGGGACATTGGGAAGACAGAAATGAACGTGATGATGAGCCACCAGTTTGCATCCACCTAACTAGCAGATCTAAAAAGACCGGTCACGCCTATTGCTGGCGGGAATGCGAGTGGTCAGAGCAGTTTTACGAAGAACAAGGCGACATTTGTTAAAACCTTTAAAACTTATACTCTTCAATCCGGCAATCCCACTGCGTTTGGGACTCAATTCCATTGAAATGAAAGAATCAGCACATTAGGGTATGCACACACACACAAAAGAGAGAGGGAAAAGGAGAGAGAGAGAGGGAGAGGGAGAGGGAGAGGGACTGACTTATTTGAAACTAGGTGCATGACATTTGTGCACTGGGGCGGGGCGTCCCTCAGCCCGGCCTGTACCCTCTCGCAGTCTGGGACTCCTCGGGGGATGTCTGACTGCCAGCTTAGGCTCACTCTCCCTAGGCCTAAACGGGCAATTGGATATCCCTTGAGGGCTTCTTAGCGATGCCTTGGAGGTGGGAGAGGCTCCTGCCACCACCACTGCACTTGCCAGCTGTGAGCCTGGCTTCTGGCTGAGCGGCGCCCCCTCCCCCCTGCTGTGGGAGCACACTGACCACCAGGGGGCAGCTCCTGCATTGAGTGTCTGCGCACATCATAGCGTGCATCAAATCAACAGTTGGTTGATTTGCATATTAGCCTTTTATTATATAAGATTAACAGGCATATAAATTCCATTCATACAAGTGTATCCTGGGTCCAAATAAACTTCCAAAGAGGTCCCCATCCTTCACCCTGGGTCTTAGCCAAGCCCCCAGTGCTGGTTCTCTTCATTCCCTCTGCGATCGGCCAGGGAGAAGCTGCTCTGCAGTGGGGAGGGAGCCGGGTCAGAGTGGCAGTGTGGGGAAGAGCAGGGCTCACCAAATTCACATCCATGTAAGAGATGAGTGCAGAGGATGCGTCGTCAGACAAGGGAATGAATGCCCCCATCTTTCTGGCGTTAGCCAACGAGGGGATATGGTGTCTTTATTAACAGAGGAAGGCTGTGGGAGGGGCGTGCTGGTCCCACTGAGCGCTCGGTGTTGAGCACGCTGTCCTGGAGCTGTCTGAGGCATAGTCCTCAGACACATGAGTCTAGGGCTCCCAGGAGAGGGTGTGCACCTGGGAGAGGCAACATGCAGTTGGTATTCAAAACAGCACTGGAGCCAGGCCGGTGTGGCTCAGTGGTTGAGCGACCACCTATGAACCAGGAGGTCCTGGTTCGATTTCTAATCAGGGCACAGGCCCGGGTTGTGGGCCCGATCCCCAGTAGCGGGCATGCAGGAGGCAGCCGATCCATGATTCTCTCTCATCATTGATGTTTCTATCTCTCTGTTCCTCTCCCGACCTTTCTGAAAGCAATTAAACAATATTTTTAAAAGTATAAATAAAATAGCATTGGAGTGTCCACGCTCACAAGTGAAGCGAATAAAGACCCTTAAAAACTTCAAAAGCCAACTCAGTTATTTACAAACAAAATAACCAGATACTTGAGGATTTTGTAAATACAGGATTTCCTCTGTGGCTCTCGGTCCCACCGTCGTCTTTGGCCGCAGAGGGGATGTTGCTGGCCCACAGGGTGCAAAGCCAACTTGGACCCCGTGTCCTCTCCAGTGGTCCCCGTGCCAGGCCCTGAGAACCACTTCCTCCCTCTTCCTCCTTCCATTCCACCCGCCCCGAGACAATGGGACTTT
The DNA here is from genome assembly GCA_026230045.1 of Corynorhinus townsendii. Lineage (NCBI taxonomy): Eukaryota > Metazoa > Chordata > Mammalia > Chiroptera > Vespertilionidae > Corynorhinus > Corynorhinus townsendii. The sequence continues at coordinate 53,246,281 of JAPDVU010000010.1, forward strand.
GGTCTGAAAGTTCTAGAAGGGTTCTAAGGATTTCACAACCACGTTTTTTTATTAAGGTTTTTTTAAAACGTATTTTTATTGATTTCAGAGTTAAAGGGAGAGAGAGAGATAGAAACATCAATGATGAGAGAGCGTCGTTGATTGGCTGCCTCCTGCATGCCCCGCACTGGGGATCCGGCCCACAACCTGGGCCTGTGCCCTGACCGGGAATTGAAGCGTGACCTCCTGGTTCATAGGTTGATGCTCAACCGCTGAGCGACACCAGTTGGGCACAGTTTGCCTCCTTTTCCATTCGCTATAGCTTCAGGTAATATCAGCCACAGATGTGTGGAATCAAGTGAGCAAGCCGAGCCTGCGGGACTTCATTTTGGGGAGGCCTCGGAACCGGATGAAGGGGTGATGGAGGAGGACCCGCCCGCAAGGTAGAGGTAGAACTGGGCGAAGCTCTGATGTCAGGGCAGGCAGGGTGTCCTGCCAGGGAGGAAGGTGGCGTGAATTGCATCCCAAACCAAATTCTCAGATGCGTTTTTTTTTGCCTCTGAGGCTGACCCTCATCTAGTCTTGCTCAGCTCTGATAATGACATCATCATTCAGGAAACTGCGGGAACCAGAAGGAAAGATGAATCATCCATGGGCTTCCCTCTCCCAGATCCGTGCAGTGGCCTAAGGCCATGGGTCTCCCTTCAGGATGCAACAGCCAGGAGACGGTGCGCTCTGACGCATTATCAGCCAACTCGGGCCTGGCCCTGGGTAGGCCCCGAAGGAGGAAGGCGGCAGGAGGCGGAGAAAGGTAATCTCGCCATCGTGGATTTGGGGCAGTGTGGGAAAGGGGCTGGTGGGAGGGTACTGCTTGAGTTCTTACCCCGGCCTGATCTTGTCCGTTCTGATTGATCTTTCAGACCCGGCCTGTGGGCATCCAAGTTCCAGCAACAATTGGGCCCCGAATCATTCTTTATGCAGCAGAATAAGTTTTTGAAAGGTTCTCAGATTTGGCACCATAGTCGCTTCAAAGCATGTATGTATTCATGTGTGCAAAAAAAATATCCATTGAGCCCCTGTGATGCGGCTACACTCTTTGGTCTTTGTGGATTTAGTAGTCAAGATTACAAAGTCCCTGGACTTCTCAAGTGTAGTCTGATGGGGAGAGAGACAACAATAGACATGGACAGTATGTGTGGTATTAGGTGGGTTACAAAAGACAGGTAAAGGGGCCGAGAGGAGGGGGTGGGCCATGTTTGATATGATGGTCTGAGACGTATCTCTGGGAAAGTGACAGACCACCACACATGTTTGTTTAGGAAGTGACTCTGCTTAGCAGCTTGAGTTGCTATTGGAACCTTGAGGGCATAAATGAATAAGAGACAAGGGATCGAGAAGTGTTGGGAACAAAGACGAATTTAGAATCGAGGGGAGGGGAGAAGTGAGAGGCTAAGCCACATGATGGAGAGGCTGGTGACTGGGCAAGAGGAGAGAGGAGTAGAATTCCACCACCTGTTAAGTTGTTTGTATTACTGTGAGTAAACTTCCTTCCGAATCCTTCAAGCCTAATGGTGAGTTTACCAATACAGAGGTCGTGTGTGTGTGAGGGAAAGAGCTGAGTCCCAAGTTGGAGTCCATCTCAGGACAAGTTGCAGAATAGGGAACAAAAACGCAAAGGTGGCAGGAGATGACTCTTTGTGGGAACGGAAGTCTGAGGCTTGGAAAACCCAAGAAGCTCCCAGAGGAGGCATTTCAGGTGTCGATTGTATAAAAACCACCCCAGTCAGTGTCGTGGAACAACCGTTTTAATGTTCTCACAGTTCAATGGCTTAGGAGCCTGGGAAGGGCTCAGCAGAGCGGTTCATCTCCGATCCACACGGCATCAGGCGGAACAGCTGGGGCTGCAGAACCCGCTTCCTGGACAGCCGCTTCGAGATGGCACCTTGGCCGGGATGGCTGGAGGCTGGGCTTGGGCGGGCACCTCTGCCTCTCCGCCAGGTCTCAGGGCCTTTCCAGTTGGCTGCCAGGAGGAGACATCCCATCCTTTTAACGGTAAGACCCCAAACAGTGATACCTTCTGCACTCTTTTGGTCGAAATAGAGACAGGCCAGTCCAGATTCCAGGAGCAGAGAAACAGACTCTACCTTTTACTAGAAGATTATCAAAGAATTTCCAGCCATTTATGATCTCCCAAAGGAGGTGATGCCCGAGGTCGGACATATTCTCGCGCTCATGGAACGCTTGCTAGGTGCCCGGGCACTGTTCTGAGCAACTCACAGGTAATGGCTCCCTTAACCTTCACCGCAAACCCCTGAGGTAGGTATGATGATTGGCTCCATTTTAATTTATGAAAAGTGAGACTCAGAGAGGTTGAGTCACTGGCCATGTACCAGACTGCCTGACCCACCACCCACCCCAATTAGAATCTGGGGGGCAGCCAGGTGAAGGGGCTCCTGAAAGAAGATCAGATCAGGGATGTGTCTTCTGGGCCAAGAAGACAGGACGAGCCAGGTCTGGAGGAAAAGACGGACAGGACAGACGGTAGGGCTCTAGAAGTTAGGGGGGTCCCGGGGTCAGGGGACAGGGCGTTCAGAGTAGGCCCAACGCTTCAGGAATTCAGTCACACTTCGAGGACAAAAAGAAAACAGTGTGGACTGTACTAAAGGGCGGGCAATGGTCAGGTTTCTGTGTGAGGCCCGTCACTCTGGCCGCTGGGCGGGCGGGGGCCCTGAGGGAGGCAGCTCCTGGGGAGGCTGGGTGCTTTGACCTCCACCAGCACCTGGACTGGGGACATTTCAGGACAGCCTGCAGGGCAGGGAGGGCTCCGTCCAGCACACATCCTGCCTGGACCTTGAGCCCTTCCCAGCCCCTCGCGGTGTGTTCTGAGATGCTGAGTAAACGGATTCGGAAACAGGACACTGGGCTTCTCCCACTCGGGCAAACAAAAACAGAGAGAAACTTCTGAACCCAGGCTTTGAAGCTCTGGGCCAAACCCTGAAAGACAAAAAAAAAAAAAAAAATTCTCAGCAAATAGCATTCTTTTCGCCCATGTTTACTTGGCACCTTCCCTTGGCCCCCCCTTGTCCCTAACTCCCCCCTCCGCCCCTCCATCCGGGCAGGGCAGGCCAGAGGGGGAGGAGTGGGCATGTGTGGCTCCCCAGTGGCTGCGCAGAGGGCCTCTGGAGGGAGATGGAGGCGGAGCCACGGGTGGCAGAGGTGATGGATGGCTGTTGAAGCCTGGGCCCCCTAGGAGGGCATCATGGGTAATGCAGTTTTCCTGGGCTTTGGTCTCAGACAGACCTGCGTTCGGTCCCGAGCCTGCACTTCTCGAGTGGGGAGAGCTCGAAACAAGCACAGTGCCCAAGGATGGCAGCTGCTCTCATGAGACTCAGGGGGTCCCCACCGGGGGTAGCAGACAGCCATTTCCGAACAGGCCCTCCCAGCACATCAAGAACGCATCGGTGACGCAGCATGACCTCGGCTTCTAAAGATGCTCGTAACATAGTGTCTAAAAAGGGCCTAAAGTCACTCAAAACGGTAACTATGCTTATCGCTGGGGGCACATCTTTGTGCGGCTTTTGAGTTCCCTTTCTACAACATTTCTTTGATAAGCAAATACTACTTTTAAAGTAAGACAGATTATGTATTTGCATACGTACATATACACTCCCACGCACACACATACACACATAAGTTGGTATTAAAAGAGGCAGCCTTGCCCGGCCGGTGTGGCTCAGTGGTTGAGTGTCAGCCTATGAACCAGGAGGTCACGGTTTGATTCCGGGTCAGGGCACATGCCCGCGGTGCGGGCTCCATCCCCAGTGTGGGGCGTGCAGGAGGCAAGCTGATCAGGGATTCTCTCTCCTCATTGATGTTTCTCTCTCTCTCCCTCTCCCTTCCTCGCTGACATAAATATATTTAAATAGCCCGCATTGCTCCATGCGCCTGACATTAGTCCAGACTCTTTCTACATGTTCTCACTCTCACCGGAGCCCTTTCTGCGCTGTTATGAGTCGTTGCCATTGACAGAGGGAGAACTGGAAGGTCGAGGGGCCTGCTCAGAGCACCAGCGAATGTCCGTGGTCCCCCAGAGACGTCCCTCCACCCTCCCCTCCAGCCCCGCGCGCCCAGCGCTGAGCATCTGCCCCGCATGCGGCCCGGGGTGAGCTGTGCTGGAAGCCAGCCCGGGCTGTTTGTCCCGGGGAACATCACATTGTGCTCAATGTGTTGGAAAAGACCAGGTCCCCACTGACCTGGCAGCTTTCTCTGGGGCAGGATTTGCTGAAACTCCTGGAAAAGAAGGAGAAAGAAAACAGCAGTCGGTTTATCTAACCCAGATCTGCAAGAGAAGACAGGGCGCATTGTGTCCCAGGGAGGCGCGCAGGCTGGGGACAGCGGGAGCCAGGCCCCCGCCCTGGCCAGGCTGCCCACGGAGAGCCCAGCGTGCCCCGGGGCATTCAAGGCAAATGGCCTTGGTGCCATCCCACCAGGGGCTGAGGGCCAGCGGGCCAGCGGGCCAGGGGGCTGTCCCTCCTCCCCTCGCCCCGAGGAAGGAGCCGAGGTGGCCAGATAAGTCGGGGGCAGAAGTTTCCAACCCCTCATTTTATTTATTTATTTTTAATGTATGTTTTTATTGATTTCATAGAGGAAGGGCGAGGGAGAGAGAGATAGAAACTTCAACGATGAGAGAGAATCACTGATCGGCTGCCTCCTGCACATCCCCTACTGGGTGGGGATGGAGCCTGAAACCCAGGCATGTGCCCTGACCAGGAATCGAACCTGGGAGCCTTCGGTCTGCAGGCTGATGCTCTAGCCACTGAGTGAAACCGGCTAGGGCCCAACGCCTCATTGTACGTGACAGGAAACGGAGGCACAGAGAGGGGCCTCACTGTGAGGCAGTGGCCGGGTGTGCTGCAGAAATGAACGCCCACGGCCTTCACCCTAAGGGAGGGCACTGATCTCGGTGCCAGGCCCAGGGCTGCACGGGCAAGACCACAAGCTTGTGGCCGCGTGGATGCCGCCACCGGAAGGATGCCGTTTAACGGAAAGGAGCACGGCGTCCTGAGCGATGAAGACTTGCTCCAAGACCCCATAAGCGGGGCTATTTGAGCTCTTCCCTGTGGTTCGTACACATGCAGATGCACAAATAGAAATAGCCCTCAAGCCCGGCTGGCGTGGCTCAGTGGTTAAGCGTCGACCTATGAACCTGGAGGTCACGGTTCGATTCCCGGTCAGGGCACAGGCCCAGGTTGCGGGCTCGATCCCCAGTAGGGGGCGTGCAGGAGGCAGCGGATCCATGAGTCTCTCTTATCATTGATGTTTCTATCCCTCTCTTCCTTCCTCTCTGAAATCAATAAAAATATTTTTTTAAAAAATAGCTCTCCAGTCAGAGCAGGAGTCGGGTTTTCGGGCCCAGTTAGGTCCTCCCATGCCAGCCGGGTGCCCCTAGCCTCCCGGGCACCGTGGCCTGGGCCACGTTGACGCTGCCCTTTTGATTGCTGAGTAGCGTTCCCCGGCGGCTGGGCAGCTGTCGAGTGGGCGCTGGCCTGGGAAAGGGCGTTGGGCTGCTTCCCACGTGGGCTCTGCCCGCACACTCAGCTGCTTGAAGGGCCCTGCGCAGCGCTTATGCAAACACGCCTGTCCCTCCGCGCCTCTCCTCATCCTCCCTCCCCCACCGCTTCCTCCTTTCTCTCTCCTCCGCCTTCTTTTTCTATTTCTCTTAAATGTGTGCCGCTGGCTGCCCGGGGTGCACACGGCGAGGCAGGCGGGATTTTCCAGGCCAGACCAGGGATCTCTCCCTGGGACCATGTCATTCCCCTCCTCCCCTGCCCCGCCCCCTTCTCTCCCTCCCCCATGGCAGCCTCTCTAGCATGTGCCCTCGAACATGTGCATGAATGTGGAGCTGGGGAGATCAGCTGCGGGCACCCAGTCTCGCGCACAGCGTGGTGCCGGCTGGTGGCCTCGCAGCTCTGGCTGGAGGGGCTCCCCGCCCCGTGCTCATCTGTGTGCTGTTTCCATGTCCCCTGTGTCCCTCCCGCCCCCCCCCCCCCCCCCCGAGCTGGACGCCAGCTGCCTCAGCTCCTCCCCGCAGCCAGCGATGCCGCGTGGAGTCCAGGCATCCAGACCCAAAAGGGCATGAGCCGGAGGCAATGGTGACGGGGCCCTAGCTGCACACATGTCCTCAAAACGCGGGTGACATGTACCCAGGGAGCCGCTGAGAGGAGGGGGTTTTCCTGGAAGTTGGACGCGAATCGCTTTAAAAGAAGAACGCGCATAACCCGTCTGTCTCAGGCGGCCGTGGGCAGGAGACCCTGCAGGACTCGGCCCGGGTCAGGAAACCACGACACCCCAGAGTCTCTGAGTCGGGCACCCACACCCTGCAGGCCCAGCGGGAAGGGGCCTCCGGGTGGATGTGTTTAGGACGCCTGCGCATGGGCACCCAAGGGGTCTGAGGGGAGCAGAACCCATGTCCCCTTTAGGAGACGCCCCGCCCCCTGCCAGGGACTATGGGGTGTGAGTCAGAGCAGGTGGCAGTGCTGTCTCTGTTTGGGCTGGGGTCTCCCTCTCTGGCTCAGGGTCCCTGGCCCAGCTGTTCACATGCTTCTCAGCCTGGGCCTCCTCCCAGGCCCGCCCCCCTGCTCCCGGCCCCCGAGGGCAGCTGTAAACATTCCAGAGGGGCTGCGCAGGGGGTCAGGAGCAGAGCCAAGCGAGAGCATTCCCATGCCAGACTCAAAGCCCCTTGACCAGGGCCAGATGTGCAGAAGATTCCAGAAGCTTCCAGGACCAGGCGCCTGGAGGATCCAGACCCTTTCACAGCCCGTTTGCTTATCAGTTATCTGTCTCAGGAAGGCACAGGGAGCCCACCCGGGGCAGGCGGCAGGGCGCCAGGTCCCGCGGCTACTGAGACACACAACATAGGACACACCTGTCTGGCCACAGAGGCCGCTCCGCTGAGACACCCGGCTCTCCGGCGGGCAGAGCGTGGGCAGGGGTCTGTGCATTCCTCCGCCTCCTGCCCTGCTGGCTCGGCAGCCCAGTGGGGCTCTGCCTTGCTGCCCGGGGCCCAAGTAAGAATGAGAGACCATCTAAGGGGGTCAAGGTTCATGTCCCTCGTGTCCCAGTTCATACACGCGCTCCTCCGGAGGCTGTGGTCCCTGGGCAGCCCCTGGAGGGATCCCCTGCCTGCTCCTCGGTTCTTGAGTCACAGCTGACTCGGACAGGAGCACCCCTCAGACGTCAGCCTCGGGCACAGGTGGGCACCTCTACCTGGGCAGGTAGAGGGGAAAGCAAGGGCTTTGGGGTGAGGCTGGCCTGCGTTGAACCCCCACTTTGTTATGTACCAGCGGGGAGACCTTGGGGATGCCATTGTACCTCTCTGGGCCTCGGTTTTCCCATCTGTAAAATGGGGGTAATAATAAATTGCCAAGAACAATGGGAATAAGTAAGGCTGTGTGATGCCCTGGCCTCAGGCCTGGGGAAATGCAGGCGTCACCCCTGCCCCATCCTGCGCACACCTCCTGTGCACCAGGCCCCAGGGGCCCCAGCTCGGCTCCCATCTGTCCCTGACAACCTGTTTCCCTCTCAAGTGGTCTCTGAAGACACACCGTGGGTCCCAGCGTCCCAGGGGCGCTCAGAGGAGACATAAGGAAGGAAACCACAGGACAGAGTCCCACCGAGGCCCAGAGGCGGCACCCACTGGGGTGTGAAGGCACAGCTGGAGGCCATGGTGGCCAGGAGGGGGCAGAACAGACAGTGGGTGAGAAGTGTCCAGGGAGGCAGCTGGCTGCGGGGCCAGGCCACGCTAGGTCAATGTGCAGACTTGGGAGCTGCATCAGGGAGAGAGCTGTGGTCCTAGCATGACCTTCCAGGGGTCCCTCTGGTGGCTCTGAGAAGCAGGGACTGTAGATAGAGGGTGGGACCCGGAAGGCTGTCCCCGAGATCCACATGGGGATGCGGGGTCTGGACAGGGCAGAACAGGACCCACGGGAGACCCCTCCCCTGTGCGGCACGTGTCCAGCCGGGGGAGAAGGCCAAGACACCCCAAACCCAGCCGGGATAACAAGTGCCCAGCCCGCAGGCTGGCTGGGAGCCGGGAACGGCAGCCCCTGGAAGTCAGTGACGCGGCTTCCATTTGTGGGGAGATAATGATGCCACTCGAGCCAGCGCCTGGTTCATCGGCGAACGCCTCTCATTTCCAGATGGCGAATAGAAGCCACCCCTTTGCCGGCAGCCGGGCGAGCGAAAGGTGACAGATGAAAACCAGAAGTGGGCGCAGCCTGCAGAAATGAGAGGGAGTTCCTTTCCCCCTGGGAGAGCGTTCAAAGCCCCTCGCCGCCCACGGGTAACTGGATCCCCGCCTCCGCCCGGCACCCTCCCGGGGGACCCCCGCCCCACCTCTGTGAAACACCCCCTGGCGACCCGGCTCCCTCTGTGGGAATCTGCGTCCCGGCCCCCGCCTGAAATCAGAGCCCGGCAACTTTCCCTTTAAGACTGTCAGAGCCTGGGAGGCGGCCAAGCTGGGCTGGAGGTGGGGACAGAGGGAAGAAAGAAAAAGAGAGAGAGAGAGAGAGAGGCAGGAAAAGTTTTTTTCAGAGGAAAATGCAGGGTTTGTCCTAACCCCTGACGTCAGATCTCGCTTTCATAAAACTCCCCCAGGGCGGCGGGAAGAGCAGGGCTGGTGCTCCTGATGGGCCGCCAGTCCGGGCAAGCTCCCCGAGAGGCGGAGATCTCCTGGGCTGCTCCGTCGATGCCTTGGCCACTGACCCCCAGGCATGAGGTGGTTCCTGCCTTGGACGCTGGCAGTAGTGACCGCAGCCACCGCGGGCAGCGCCCTGGCCACGGTGAGTCCCGCCTGGAGGGGCTCAGAGAGGGGACCGGCAGGATGCGAGGGGCTGGAGGGGGGGCCAGGGGCGAGGCCCACCCGGGGTGAGGAGGAGGGCTGCCTGGGATCAGCGGATTCTGTCCGGGCGAGGAGCTGGGGCAGCACCTGCAGAAACACGCGTGCAGGTCCCGCACGCCTCCTTTCACACCTGAGGCACTCGGAAAGGAAGGGGCCCTGGAGCCAGGGCCTGGGCTCCAGACCCAGCGCTGCCGAGACTGGCTGTGTGGCCTTGGGCTAGTCTCTCACCCTCTCTGAGCAGCATGGCTGTGAGCAAGTTGTCAGTTGACTTCTTGAGTCTTGGGGATTGGAAAACATGAGTCTCCAGGGGCTGGATATGCTCGGGAAGGGGACATGGAAAATGCCGTGAGAAGCTGGAGAGGAAAATGCCAGCTTTCAACACAAGGGCCGCTTGGGTAACGGCTCCCGCGATGCTTTCTAACCTCCAAGGGCGGGAGGAAGGTCTGCACCTCCGAGAAGCCAGGGGAGCAGACACGTGGCAGACGGAGCCAGCCCGCTGGGGCTGGGCGTGGAGGCAGGCGCGGGTGGGCAGGGGGGCAGGGGAGAGCTCTGAATCCAGTGCCCCCCAGGGCCACAGGGAAAGCCAAGTTGGGGGGGGGCGGGCAAGAGGGGTTTCTTCCCCTCACAGGGCCAGCTTCCTTAGGGATCAATGTGCCCCATTCATGGATGAGGAAACTGAGGCTCGGGAAGCAAGTAGCTTACCTGTGGGCTCTGATCGAACGGGATCTGGGGCTGAGAGCTGACAGCCAGCTATTGGCCAGCTGCCCCACAGGAGCTGGGCGACGGGTGCTTCCCCAGCGCGGGGAGCGTCTGTCTGGTTCATTGTTCCGTCCCCCGCACCTGCACAGTGCCTCCTGTCCTACAAAGAAGGACACTGACTCCATTTGTACAAACGAAAAAAAGATGGAGACAAGAGCAGGTAAGGGACTTGCCCAGGGTCCCCTGACGAAGCGGTGGCCAGGGCTCAAACGTAGATCTTTTCCTGCCAAAGCCGTGCTTTCTTCCAGAGCTTTCCAAGTTTGGGGAAATGAGTATTTCCTGCAGACCAGAGAGAGCCAAGCCTGCTGGGAGGGCAGGGGCTGGATGGAGAAGAGGTGAGGGTGTGGGGCAGCGAGCCTGAGGAGGCGGGGGCCGGGGGTGGGGGACAAGTCTGCCAGGGCGGGGGTGGGGGTGTCCCAGGACACTGGAGCCCCAGGAGCCTCCGCGAGCCACAGGTGCCGGGGAAGAAGGGCGCCGAGCCTTGGGCCCGGCGGAGGGGACACACACAGGACCCAAGAGTCCAGACGGTCCCCGACAGCAGGATGGAGGCGCAGTGTCTCTCCTCTGTGCAGCCCCTGCCTGGGGACCTCCTCTGGGAACTCTACAGGACCCAGTCCCCACTTGTTCCTGATTGGGGAGCTCCCCACGAGGCCCAGCACTGGAGTCCCCAGGGCCTCCTTCCCCGCCCCCTGCAGGGCTGTGGGACAAATGGCAACCCGCCCTGCTTTATAGCGAAATCCCAGACACTAACACATCAGCGGGCTGCCCGTCCGCTCGGGGTCCCAGCGGGATGTTAACGGAAAAAGTGACTCTACGTGTTCATATGGAAGAAGCAGCCGGTGCAAGCTGCCAGGAACGCTTTGAGGAAGTGGGCTTGTAGGGGGACTCGCCCTGTCGAGGGTGAAACATTAGCTCAGGGTTCTGTGACCGAAGGAGGAAGAGAGAACTCAGACAGCGAGACGGGGCAGCGGGTGCGGAACCCGAGCCGCGCAGACGCAGGAGCGGGGTGAGACAAAGGGGCAGCCCGCAGTAGCGCGCCTCCCGCTCTCGGCTCTTCTTCCTTCTACGGGGGTTCGGTGCCCACCCGCCACTAAGAGGAAGGGGCTGTATTTGGTGAGCCACATCCTGGGCCAAAGGCTAAGCCCATCCTCAGACATTTACGAAGGGCCTCGCCAAATCCTCAGAGCAGTTAAGTCATTTGCCCGAGGTCACACAGCTAACGCTCAGGGAGCCGAGGCCCAGCTCTAGGCAAGACAGCTGCTGCCTTCGTGGCCCATGCTCTTTGCAGAGATGAGAATCACGTGCCCCTAGAAGGGCTCACGGGCTGGTGAGGCAGGTGACAGTCACCCATGGGAGAGATGGCCTCCAGGAGAGAGGCTGGCGCAGCTCCGCCCCTGGCTGTTCCAGCTGCCGCCAGTCCCTTCACCGCTCTGGACCCCCCTGTCCTCGCTGGTTCATGGGGCCCCCAGCTCCCTGCTGCGGGGGTGAAAACACAGCACCCCTCAGGGGTCAGGGGTCTGGGACTGGGGCGACCAACACTGTGCTCATACATTCCTGGGCCAACGTTAGGTCTCGGGTCGCCCATATCGCTTCCCGTATAAATGCACGCAGGGTGTGCACCTGGGCACGTGTGTGCACAGGGGCACGTGTGTGCACGGCATGCGTGAGGTTGCATCCTGTCTGAGGCACAGATCCCCATGGTGCGTGTGAGTGCGTGAAGATGGTGCGCTGAGCATGAGGTGCAAACTTGCCCTCCCCTCCGAGGACCCCCTGTAGAAAGGTATGGACCCCCCTGTGTGGCATTGCCCTTTTTGAAGAGTGAGAACGTGGGCCCTAGCTGGTTTGGCTCAGTGGATAGAGCATCGTCCTGTGGACTGAAGGGTCCCGGGTTTGATTCCCGGTCAGGCCACATGCCTGGTTGCAGGTTCAATCCCCAGTGTGATTCCCTCTCATCATTGGTGTTTCTCTCTCTCCCTCTCCCTTCCTCTCTGAAATCAATAACATCACATTTAAATGAGTAAATAAGTCAATAAAGGAGCAATGACAGGAACAATAGGCTGGTTACCCCTCCCAAGCGAGCATTTCCAGCCTCACCGCAGCCCCCACCCGCGAGCCCTGCTTAGAGCCTCTTCCCTCCACTTGGCCGCTCTGCTCCCACCTCAGGGCCCCTCTGCCCACGGCTTGTCCGGGGCGCTGGTGGGAGCCCGGCAGGGTCGAGCACATGGTTCCACCTGGCACGGTCCTGGCAGCCTCGCCCTCTGGAATGTGGGCTTTGGGAGACCCAACCCTGACCTCTGACCTCAGGCTGGGCGTCTCCCTGGGCCCCCCAGCAGCATGGAGGAGGGCGCCTCCCTCAGGTTTCGGAACCCCCAGCCCCTCCAGCGGAGCGGCCGAAGGCCAGGAGACTACCCCTGACTTTGTAGGGACAGAAACCCTGGGATTCCTCCCAGGAGTCACCACAGTGGGTTCCGTATGGCCCAGGTGGGGTCCTGGGAGGGAGGGGCCAGGCCGGATGCCAATTGCAGCCCGGAAATCAAGGGAAGGGCTCCATAGCGCCATGTCATTCATCCTGCTGATGTCTAGGAGGGGGAGGGGTGAGGACACGGTGCTCACTCAGTCCTACCACCCACGGAGCCCCGTGTCCCAGAGGCCGAGTGCTCAGTGTCTGAGCAGTGTCCCCAGCGCTCCGCATGAATCAGCTCACTTGCACACCACACGCCTCCAAGACACGAGCATCCTGACAGTCTAGACCAGTGGTTGGCAAACTGCGGCTCGCGAGCCACATGCGGCTCTTTGGTCCCTTGAGTGTGGCTCTTCCACAAAATACCACGGCCTGGGCGAGTCTATTTTGAAGAAGTGGCGTTAGAAGAAGTTTAAGTTTAAGAAATTTGGCTCTCCAAAGAAATTTCAATCGTTGTACTATGGATATTTGGCTCTGTTGACTAATGAGTTTGCCGACCACTGGACCAGCGCTGTCCACTCGGAGCCACTCCCCTGGAGGCTGCTGAGCATGGCACAGGTGCCCGAAGTTGCCGGAAGCGGAAATACACACGGATGTCTGAGACTCAGTGTGAATACAAGAATGTCAAACTCTCATTACAATGGCCCTAGCCAGTTCTGCTCAGTGGACAGAGCACCGGCCTGCGGACCAAAGGGTCCCAGGTTCAGTTCTGGTCAAGGGCATGTACCTCGGTTGCAGGCTCCTCCCTGGCCCAGGCCCTGGTCAGGGCTCATGCAGGAGGCAACCAAGCGATGTGTTTCTCTCACATCGATGTTTCTGTCTGTCTTTCCCTCTCTCTTCCACTCTCCCTAAAAATCAATGGGAAAATATCTCGGGCGAGGATTAACAACAACAAAAAATTCTCATTATAATATTTGATGGTGACAATGATGGTGCTGATGGTATTGATGGTGATGGTGATGGTGATGGTGATGGTGATGGTGATAATGGTGATGGTGCTGATGGTATTTATGGTGATAATGATGGTGCTGTTGGTATTGATGGTGATGGTGATGATGATGGTGCTGTTGGTATTGATGGTGATGATGGTATTGATGCTGATGGTGATGGTGATGATGGTATTGATGGTGATGGTGATGGTGATAATGGTGATGGTGCTGATGGTCTTGATGGTGCTGTTGGTATTGATGGTGATGGTGATGGTGATGATGGTATTGATGGTGATGGTGATGATGGTGGTGCTGTTGGTATTGATGGTGATGATGGTGATGATGGTATTGATGGTGATGGTGATGGTGATAATGGTGATGGTGCTGATGGTATTGATGGTGCTGTTGGTATTGATGGTGATGGTGATGGTGATGATGATGGTGCTGTTGGTATTGATGGTGATGATGGTATTGATGGTATCGATGGTGATGATGATGATGGTGCTGTTGGTGTTGGTGGTGATGATGGTGATGATGGTATCGATGGTGATGGTGATGATGGTGCTGTTGGTGTTGGTGGTGTGATGGTGATGATGGTGATGGTGATGGTGATGATGATGGTGCTGTTGGTGTTGGTGTTGGTGGTGATGATGGTGATGATGGTGATGGTGATGGTGATGATGATAGTGCTGTTGGTGTTGGTGGTGATGATGGTGATGATGGTGATGGTGATGGTGATGATGATGGTGCTGTTGGTATTGGTGGTGATGATGGTGATGATGGTGATGGTGATGGTGATGATGATGGTGCTGTTGGTGTTGGTGGTGATGATGGTGATGATGGTGATGGTGATGGTGATGATGACGGTGCTGTTGGTGTTGGTGGTGCTAATGATTCTTGTAGGTGAGGCTTGTGTCCTACAACCCTGAGTCAGGGTCCCTGGATGCTGCCGAGGACTTCAGAGCCCAGCCACACACGTTTCCATGGAAGCCCACAGCCCTGGGAAGTGCCCAGCCGCTTCCTGTCCTGGAGGCGTGGTGGTGGTAACTGCTTGGCTCTGTCCCCACCTCGGAGTTGCCTGGCAGGTTGGGAATGGGTTTTATCCAGCAGAGAGGAGTGTGTTGAGAAATCAGAGGGCTGTGGGGGGAACCAATTCCAGGGCCCTGGGCCTGAATTCCGGGGGTGACTCCCAGGTACGTGCACGTGAAGGGGTGCCCTGAAGATTTGTTATGCATGCTTGACTTAAAAACCCTTGAATTAGATTATTTTAACCTGGCAATTCTCTTCCCCCTCCTCCTCCCCCTCCCCCTCCCCTACCCCCTTCTCCTTCCCTTTTTCCTCCTCCCCCTCCCCTGTCTCTCCATGAGGGAAGGAGGTGGAGGATAAGGGAGATGAAATGGGAGGAGAAGGAGCCAGGCTTCTCAAGACCTGAATAATGGGCATTCCAGAGGATGATAAAAGCTGTGCCCGCCCATCCCAAGGCCCCCAATCTGGAGGCAAGTCCAGACTTGGGACGACTGTGGATCTGCTAGGCTTTGATGTGGGGTTGAGGGGTGGGGTGTGAGTGGGGTGGAGGGGGAAGTGAGATAAAATGAGAGGAAGGCCCAAAGGAGAGGGAGGGAAGGGTCCCCCTGGCTCTCTGGGAATCCCCGTGTGGTATGGAGTCTAGGAGCCTGCCCAGGGCTGGAGTGGGAGGGGAAGGGTGGGATGAGGGAGAGGAACATTCTGAGAACGGGCACTCACAACCCCACCCATCGGGCAGAACAGTAGAGGAACGCTAGCTCATTGCTGGGCACCCGAGGGCACCCCACCGGTACCCGGGCAGAGATCCCAGGGCCTCACCCAGGGGGGTGCTCTTAAAGAGATGTCCACCCTCTCATACTGTGGCTGCCCCAGTCGGTTCCACCAGAAAAGTGAGAAAGAAGCAGGGAAGTGCATGGGGAGGGTGGGTGGGTCACAACCGTGTCCCTGGGCCTCGGCCTGGGGCCACATTCCCCCACTTACCCCAGGACCCCTCATTTCAGGAAAGGGGTGAACTCACCCCACTTCCAGACAGGGCAGCCTTTTCCTAAAGCCCCCAGGCCCCATTGGGCTGGCTGGGGCCGTTTCTGTCTCAATGCTGCCCCCTTGTGGAGAATCTGGGTGCGGCCTCCACTACTCAGGCAAGCCAGGTGCTGGGACCTCCCCTGCTGAGCTGGGAGAGCTGGCCCAGGGCGTGCCAGGCGCAGTGCTGGCACTGAAGAGGCACCTGTGTCCTCCCAGAGGCTCCTGTGTCCTTTTCTGGGACCCTCGTTAGCTGGGGCCGATCCCGCGCCCCTTGGCATATGCCGTGTGACCCTGCGCTGTGGCATCCTTCTCCGGAGGAGACCCCATTTGGGAGCTGCTGGGGAAGGGAGCCTCTGGGTAGATGCCCGGCTGCCTCCTCTGTTGCTGCTGTTGACACCGAGATTCCTCCAAACCTTCCCGTGTCACTGCCGACCCAAGGGCGCCTCTGGGCTTATGGGTTTTGCCAAAGTACCTATTTTTTTTCCTTTTTTAAAGATATTTTTATTGATTTCAGAGAGGAAGAGAGGGAGGGAGAGATAGATACATCCATGATGAGAGAGAATCATGGATTGGCTGCCTCCTGCATGCCCCACACTGGGGATCAAGTCCACAAGCTGGGCATGTGCGCTGACCGGGAATCGAACCGTGACCTCCTGGTTCATAGGTCAACACTCAGCCCCTGAGCCACGCCAGCCGGGCGAGGTACCGAGTTCTTAAACAAGAACAGGTGTACTGCTTTTAACTTAAAAGCAGAGCATCATGGGAGTTCATTCTTGTTGTCCGTGGAGATAGGACGCGGCAGAGGCCCGAGCTGTGGGTGTCCTTCTATGCAGGCACCACCGGCGGAGGTGTGACCCTAAAGCCACTGGTCAGGGAGCAGAGGTCAGGGTGACCTCATGGGGTGACCTCGGAGCCACAGCTCTGACATGAGGCTCACATTTCCTCAGGACAAAGGTGGGGTTCCGAAGTGACCAGAGACACACTCCACAAAGGGCCCGGGCCACCCGCTCGAGGTCAGCACAGGTACGCGCTACAGCAGGGCCTCCTGGCCCCGCGCCGAGGGCGGTGCTGCCGCTGGCCTCCGGAGCCAGAAGGGCCAGTGAGCCTGGGCCTTGGGAGCTGGCTGACTTCTCCGGGGAATCAGTGAATTCTTGGGCCGAGATGCTTCTCCTGCTGCTTTGGGGGTGAACAAGGAGAGTCCATGTTTCTATGGCAACGGTCCAGGTACCAAGGTGAAGGGCAGGTGGACCTGCCACGGCCCCTGGACTGGCTGATGTCCTGTGTGTGTGCACCTACGCGTGTGAGCCTGGGAGGTTCTGCACCACTAGATGGCGCCAACAGCACGGGCCTGGCTCAGAGGACCCCGCCCATCCCTCCTATGGGCCAGGGGGACCCTTTACCGCTTGTCTCTGTCCGGGGTCCTCTCTGCTGTTTCCTTCTGGGCCTCTTTTTTAAAATATATTTTTATTGATGTCAGAGAGGAAGGGAGAGGGAGAGAGAGATAGAAACATCAATGATGAGAGAGAATCACCACCGATCAGCACACCCCACACTGGGCAGGTAGCCTGCAACCCGGGCATGTGCCCCGACCGGGAATGGAACCCTGACCTCCCGGTTCATAGGTGGACGCTCAGCCACTGAGCCACGCCGGCCGGGCTGTGGTTGCTTTTAATGATTTGAGGTTTGAGGTCATGCTGTGCTTTTGAGGAAAAGCAAACAGGCCCAGGCGCAGGCGCACACCTGCCCCCCAGGTAACCGTGGGCCGGCATTGCCAACCCCCAGGGCAGTTGGGTCCCGCCAGCAAGCCTGCCTGAGAGCACGCCTGGAGGGGACCCAACCTCAAATCAAGGCTTGTCTGTTTGACTGTCAAGGCCCTGTACCTATTGAATCAATATTTACTGCACTTAGGATGTACCAGGCCCCGAAAGTGAGTCCAACCGATCCGCATCTCAGCGTAGACCATCGCTCCGGGCTTCTGGGCCTGGCAGCCCAGCGCACAGGGTAGCTCGCTCACCAGGCGAATGGGAGTACCTGGGAGCTTCGGGGCTCCCCAGGGAGGCCCAGCACCCCGCACCTGGCCTCGTGTTGTAATACGTCGCCTCTCCTCTGAGCTGTGGGTCCCCTAGGCGCAGGAAATTTTCAGGTTCCTCTTGAAATGCCTAACGCTTAAGAGAGACTGAGGACTCGCTGTGCAAATGCCACTGAGTGGCTGAGAGGCCGGAGGAGGCAGAGCGGGGAGAAGAGGGAGTGGAGAGGGTCGTTCGCGTCTCTCGCGTCTCGCCCCGACGTGGACTGGGTCACCCTGGGCATGTCCCTGTCTCTTTGGGTCTCGGTTTCCTTCTTAGCCAAGGGAGGCAGAATCTGCCCGGATGTCTCAGCATCTGCTGTTCCAAGAACGCAGTGCGGCCCTGGCCGCTGGGTCCGCTCAGTTGGTTAGAGCATCGGGCCTGAGGACTGAAGGGTTGTGGGTTCGATTCCTGGTCAGGGCACGTCCCTAGGTTGCAGGTTCGATCCCTGGTTGGGCAACATATGGGAGGCAACCAATCCATGTTTCTCTCGCACATTGATGGCTCTCTCTCTCTCTCCCCCCCTACCCCTCTCTCTAAAAGTCAATTTAAAAACATATCCTCGGGTGAGGGGGGAACATGCTAGAAAAACGTAATGGGATGCGAGCCTTTTGAACACCACAAAGATGGGAGGTGATGGCAGCCCCCTCATCTCTGCCATTCCCCCCCGCAGGCGCTCTCTGCAGCCCCCACGGCCATGGCCTTCACCCCCGCGCCGCTGGAGGACACGTCCTCACGCCCCCAGTTCTGCAAGTGGCCGTGCGAGTGCCCGCCGTCCCCGCCGCGCTGCCCGCTGGGGGTCAGCCTCATCACAGACGGCTGCGAGTGCTGCAAGGTGTGCGCCCAGCAGCTCGGGGACAACTGCACCGAGGCTGCCGTCTGTGACCCCCACCGGGGCCTCTACTGCGATTACAGCGGGGACCGCCCGAGGTACGCAATAGGAGTGTGTGCACGTAAGTGACCCTTCCCTCCTTCGCCACCCGCCCTCCCCCCCACCCAGCTCTGCCCGGGCCCTCACCTGGAGCCCGCCCCTGGCCAGGCCCCTGTTCTGGAAGGGGTGCCCCACACACCCCAGCCGATCATCAGAGGCCAGAGGCGGGGCTACCTGAGGAGGGACCGATGCCAGCCTCCCTCTCCTCTCCAGACCAGGCATCCGGCTCGCTCTCAGACCCGGGACACATCCAGGCCAGACTCCAGGGAGGGCTCAGCCTGGTTTCATTCTCTTAGGGCAGGGGTGGGGACCCTTGTCTCTGCCCAGGGCCATGTGGATATGCATAACATCATGCGCGGGCCATAGAAAATTATCACTTCAACATTAGCCCGCTGTTTAGGGTCAAACTTGCATTAACTCGCCCCTAATGCCTTGGCAGGGCCCGAACAAAGGATTTTGAGGGCCTTATATGGCCCGCGGGCCGGGACGTTCCCCATCTCTGTCTTCATGGCAGGATCCCTTGCAGGATGCCCACGGCCTCCGGGGCTCTAGGACCCTGCAGGGCTCCAGCTACCTTAGTGATACATAAATTAAAATAACATAGACTATAAAAACTCAGTGGCCTTGAGAGAATAAAAGCCAGCAGCCTGCTATCATTTCTTCCTCTCTCGCACCCACATCCTTCAGTGAGCACGGCCCCTGTGAGCTGTTCGCCCTTTCTTTGGGTAATTACGACTGCACAACGCCTATCTATTTGTTGATCTCAATTGGTTGGGAATATCGACTTGGGGTCATCTGTCCCTGACCCTGTATGACAGCTGCTGCCCTAATGACTTCGCTCCTTGATGCCACTTCCGGTGTCGTTGGCGTACCATTGTTTATACAGTCCCCACCATTCGCAGTATTCCGAGTGTGTCAGTGCCCTTGTTTGAATTTCCTTGCTTATGAAGCCTTTTGTCTTTCCTGGAGTTTCTAGTTGCCTTTGCTTTTGTTTGGTGTGTGTGTGTTTTTCCTTTTGGGGGCGGGTGTGTGTTTGTTTGTTTGTTTTTGCTCTTGGTCTTTATAATATCCTCACGTGGGGAAGGGCTGTGGTATTTGTGGTCTGTTTTCTCTTCAAGTGCTACATCGTGTCCTTTTTGTTCCCAGAGACCTCCTTTCTGGGATTATCTGATCTCCTGCTTCTATCTGGACTGGTATTCATTTAGCCTGCACCATCTAAGCATTTATCAGAGACACACGACCCAGCAGGATGCGGGGGTAGGGGGGAGGTGGGGTGGGGGGACCAGGCCTATGATGCAGCAGCCTGGCCTCTGAACAGTTCCAAGAGAGCCTCCTCTCCCCTGAGCCGAACCCAGCCCCGCCCTCCGGCCATGGCTCACCCACAGCGGTCTCTCACCTCACCTACTCCCCTGCTTCTCCTCGGGAGGGTAGTGATCGACTGTGCACACAGATCCAAGTCACACAAGCCTCTCGGAGCCTCGTGGTTCATATCATTGGCTCACGCTTCCACTTTCATAGCAAGTCCTGTGTCTTTAGCTTTACCCTCCCACCCTTCATCTTTCATCCTTTCCTTCAGACTCACCGTTAGCCCCACAGGACAGTGTGTGCAATCAGGACTTACACAGAGTCACCTACGTGTTGGTTACGCCCGTACAGAAACACCTGTGTGTTGGTTACGCCTGTACAGAAACACCTGTGTGTTGGTTACGCCTGTACAGAAACACCTGTGTGTTGGCTACGCATGTACAGAAACACCTGTGTGTTGGCTACGCCTGTACAGAGTCACCTGTGTGTTGGTTACACCTGTACAGAGTCACCTGTGTGTTGGTTACGCCTGTACAGAAACACCTGTGTGTTGGTTACACCTGTACAGAAACACCTGTGTGTTGGCTATGCCTGTACAGAGTCACCTGTGTGTTGGTTACACCTGTACAGAGTCACCTGTGGGTTGGTTAAAGGTGTTGTTCCTGAACCCCACACTTTCGGCGGTGGGGGTGAGACCCACACCTTTAACAAGCTTCCCAGGTGATTCTTGTGCATGCTCAGGTGAGACCGCTGATATACAGTAGCCCCCCTTATCTGCGGGGGCCACATTCCAGGACCCCTCATGGATGCCCAAAACGACGGATAGTGCTGAACCCTATGGATGCTATGTTTTTGGCTGTGTGTACTTACCTGTGATAAAGGAATTTACAATTAGATGCAGTAGGAGATCAACAATCATAATAACCATAAAATGGAGCAATCACAACACTCTGCTGGGTGAAGGGAGAGTTCAGTGGCTGTGGTGTTATTAAGTAAAATCAGGGTGACTTGGACACAAGCCCTGTGATACCATGAGGGCAGCGTCGGCCTCGAGGGCGTGCTGGACAAAGGGGTGACTCATGTCCCGCGTGGGAGGGGCAGGATGGCGTGGGGTTTTATCGCGTTATCCAGAGCAGCCTGCAATTTAAAACCTATGAACTGTTCATGGAATTGTTTATTTCTGGAATATTCCCTTGAATATTTTCAGACCGTAGTTGACCCCGTGGGAAACAAAACCGTGGATAACAGGGGGCTACTGTATACCGTCAGTCAGGCACTCTCTCCCCAAGGCCAGCTTCGGGAGCATGGCTGAGCCTTCCTGCACCAAGGCCCCTCCAGGCAGAGGAGACCCGCGCCATTTCCCCGCGTCCACGGCTGCTCTTCAAGGTCATTAGGAAGGTTACTCAGTTCTCCGTGACTACACTCACCTCTCAGGCTGCACAGACACCTCACCAGGCGCCAGGCGCCGCGCCTTGTAGACATTCTCTCCCAGACTTGGAGATGGCACAGCCCGAAACGCCTCTCCTGCCTGCCCCTCCCCCCAGGGGCCTGGAAACCACCTTCCCACCCACCCCCAGCCCCCTCGGTGTCTCTCAGGCCCTGCTGCCCTCACTGCAGCCCCAGCACCCCCATCTCCACTTTTGCACTCCCTCCTTGCGGCTGTGAGAAAGCTGGTCTGCAGGGGTTTTCACAGGCCTCACTCCCAAAGGCTCCCTGGTCATGGAGGTTTGCAGACAGTGGAATAAGTCAAGTTCAACAAGTGTCAGAGACCTGCTCCGGGGCTGTAAACGCCATGCCCACGGTCACACCCCGAAGGACAGCTGTCGGTAGAAGCCTTTGCTTTTCAAACCTGTTTGCACAATGAACTCTTGGGCCGAGGTAGAGTTTTACCCACCTCAACATACACACACACACACTCACACACACACTCACAGATACACATCTCATGCATACATATGTGTGCGCACACACTCACAGATATGCATATTTCATGCATACATGTGTGCACGCACACTCATATCTGTGCATGCATGTGTGCACATACATGCATGTGCACACAGCATGCATACATACATATGTGTACGTACACACTCACACCTCGTGCATACACATGTGCACACACATCTCATGCATAAATATGTGCACACTCACACACATCTCATGCATACATGTGTGCGCACACATTCTCATTTAATGCATACATGTGTGCACACACGCATGCACATCCACATCTCACGCATACATGTGTGCGCGCACACACACACTCACATCTCACGCATACATATGTGCACACATGCATACACGCACACATTCACACACACACTCATTAGTGCTCTTCTGACCATCCTCCCAGAAGCGCTGCTCTGGCGTCTGAGTCCATGAGGCCTCGTCCAGGAAGAAGAGCCCAGGCCTGACCCTGGGAGAGAGGGCGGCCCCGGGGCCAGAGGGGAGAGAGAGAAGGAGCAGATCCCTACACAGAAAAATCCGTCAGGTGGTCAGCTCGACCCATGGCGTCCCCAGAGGCTGAAACTGCCTGGAGACGTGCCCACAACTAGTTCAGGACGAGGCGGAAGGTAAAAATAGTGTAAACATGTGCGACCTGGGACGGAGAAGCCGCAGGGAGGGTGGTGGGGCAGCGGCAGCGTGGCCACGGCGGCGAGTGGTGGTGGCAGAGTGGGCCGGTCCTGGGCACCAGCCACCGTGGCTGGCAGAACAGTGAGCCTGGTCTTGGCCATTCTGCTCAGTTTTCAAGAAAACCCAAAAATCCAGATTTGGGTATAATTTGTACATGTTGGCAGCGTTTTAGAAAAGATGTTTGAAGTGCCCTGGGCGCCAAGCTAAACACCGGATTGGCTCCTGGCTATTTCTGTTGCGCAAACACGGGTGGCCTGTGATGTGGCCGCACAGGCGCGGGCGGGGCGGCTGCGGCCGGGATCGCAGAGGCTCAGGCGGGCGTGGGCTTTGAATCCTGGCTCTGGGTTCGCCTGCTACGTGCCCTTGGGCACATCACTGAAGGAGCTTGTTCAAACCAGCCCCATGTGGTTGTTGCAGCCCCAGACGTGAGGGCTGCTGCACCGCTGTGTTGTACCTCTTCCACGTGGAAGTCACTCAGCCCTGTCCCAGGTCGTCCTCGGAGGAGGGGCTGGTCGGGGTCCAGGCTCAGACTCCCCCGTGCGAAGGGGAGGGAGGAGAAGACTTGCCAGGCATGGTCTTTGGAGCTAGAGAACTTGAATTCCAATTCTGGCACCAGACCTAACCAGGGTGATGACGTTAGGCTAGCTACGCAACCTTGTAAGTGTCGCTTTCCAGGGAAAAAGTGACAGATCGTGCCTCTCTCTTGAGGTGTGTGAGATGCTAAGTACCTGATCCACGGCAGGAGCCCAATGTAAAGCCCCACCTCCCACCCTTCATCCATTCATCCATCCATCCATTCATCCATCTATCCATCATCTATCCATCCATTCATCCATCTACCCATCAATCTATCCATCCATCATCCATCATCCATCATCCACCCATCTATCCATCCATCCATCTATCCATCAATCTATCCATCCATCATCCATCTATCCATACATCATCCATCCATCCCTCATCCATTCCTCATCCATTCATCATCCATCATCCATCCATCCATCCATCCAACAATCTATCCATCCATCATCCATCCATCATCCATCCATCATCCATCCATCCATCCATCATCATCCAACATCCATCCATCCATCATCCATCCATCCATCATCCATCCATCATCCATCCATTCATCATCCATCCATCATCCATCCATCATCCACCCATCCATCCATCCATCCATCCGTCCATCCATCATCCATCCACCCACACAATGATACAATGACTGGGTTACGACCAGGCATGGCCCAGTGTCCCTGTTCCCATGCAGCTGACAGTCCAGGGGGCAGGTGAGGGGATTGGAGGTCTGATGGCAGAGCAGGGGGCGCTGACTCCCCACAAGTCCTTCAATAAGAGGAAGGCTGGCCAGGCCACCTGGACTTGCACGTCTGAGGTTAGACAGAAGATGGGGAAGGAAACTCCCCCAGATTCACGAACGCTGGTCCTTCCTTCCTTAGAAAGTGGAGGAGGAGGGGGCACCAGAGGCCAGGGATGGCCCACCCCAGCCATCATACCTACCTCCATCTCTAGCTGAGGCAGCAGGCGTGTCAGCGCCACCAGCACCACCACCAGCACTGCCACGGCACCTCCCAGGAGACAATTGGGTGTGGACTGAATTCGCCTGGGAAGCTTTTCAAATCTGCCAAGGCCCGAAAGCCAAAACACTGAGTCCTGGTCTCCCCCCACCCCCCCACCCCCGCCCCCCCGCCCCATCAGGCATGGCATGGAAATCTGAATTTTAATTTCTCTCTCTTTTTCTTTTGCTTGTATTCCTTTTTTGTTTTTATTTTTTGGGCATTCGAGTTTTAAAGAGCTCCCCCGTGGGGCCCCAGTGCAGTGCCGGGAGAACCCCACTGCCAAGGCTCCCGGGCACCCAGCACTGTCTCCTCCATCCATGTTCCCTCACACAGGGCAGAGGCTAGGCTTCAGAGATTCCCAGCAGCTCTTCCTGTCAAATGCCTCCAAAACCGAGCCCTTCTCCTAGCGGCTCTCTGTCCCTCCCTGGACTGAGCACCACCCCCTGCCGCCTGGATGGCTGGGGCGGCCTCCTGACACCGCCCTTACCCGCCCCACTCCCCCTCCGTCCTCAGCTCCACGCGTGCTCCCGACAAGTAGAACTCATCTCATGGAGTCAACCGTGACCTGAGCCCTCTGGGCACCAGGCACCGTTCCAGGCTCCAGGCTCCAACCGCTGTGCGCCTCCCAGTGCACCTGCAGGGAAGCCACTCCCCCCTGCCTCCTGCCCCCTGGGTCCCTGGCTGCCCCACCTCAGGGGGCTCCTCCCCAGCGCCTGGACCGCTCACCCCACACCTTCCGCCTCAGGGAGGTCCTGCCTGCCCACCTCGTGTAACTCGGGGACTCCCCGCTCCCAGCGCCCCCTCCTGCTTCACCGCTCTCCCTGGCCCGTGTCCCCGGCGGCGTTCTGTCATCTGTTGGTTCTCCCCGGTCCCCGCCCCCCTTCCCCCCCCCCCCCCCCCACTACAAAGTAAGCACCGTGAGGTGTGGGTTTTGCCGGTTTGATTCACGCCTGGCTCTTCAGCGCCTCGAACAGCCATCAGTCCGCATGGGCTCGGTGGGACCTTTGTTTCCGCGTGTTCCCATGGGTTCTCCCCGTCTGCCCCGCTGACAACCATGAGCTCAGGGACACATACGTGTCAGTACCAGGTTCTGTGCCAGGTGCTGGGGAACAGGAGCAGGAGCTGGCTGCCCGGATCCCCCCTCCCCCCATGCTTTACCCTCTGACATTGGCAGCCGGTGTGTCTCAACCAGCAGCAGCTGAAGCTGTGACCGCACCACCCGCCTTCTGCCCAGGCCCCTCTCGGGTTGGGCCCTGCCCTTGCATCCCGCCTCCAGCGGGTTTGGGCGTGCAGTGCACCGTGGGAGGTGGCCCTGGGTGGGGGGAGAGGGGGGCAGGCGGCCTAGGCCTGACCGCGCCCTGTGTTCGCAGAGGTGGTCGGCGTGGGCTGCGTCCTGGACGGCGTGCGCTACGGCAATGGCGAGTCCTTCCAGCCCAGCTGCAAGTTCAACTGCACGTGCGTGGACGGCGCGGTGGGCTGCACGCCCCTGTGCCTGCGGGTGCGCCCCCCACGCCTCTGGTGCCGCCACCCGCGGCGGGTCCGCCTGCCCGGCCGCTGCTGTGAGCAGTGGGTGTGCGACGACGAAGCCCGGAGGCTGCGCAAGACCGCGCCGCGCCACACGGGAGACCTAGGTGGGTGCTGCCGTGGGAGGGCGGGCCTGGGGAAGGCCGTCTCCTCTGGACCTGCCATCCCGGGGTAACCTGGGAACGGCCCCGGCTCTGCCTGTCCCGTGGGGTCCTCGGAGCCTGACCTGAGGGAGGGCTTTGTGGAGAGCAAAGCCAGGCAGGTGCGGTTCATTACGATCCCACTTACAGACCAGGGGAGGGTGCAGGGGGGGTACCTGGGGAGGCAAGGCCTTGGCACCAGATAATCCCTTGTGACGGGCTGTGCCTCGTGCACTGTGCGATGCTAAGCAGCACCCCCGGCGCCCACCCACTAGATGCCAATGGCTCCTGCCACTCAAGGAGTCCCAGCCCCAAAGGCTAGCAGACCTGGGGGACACAGGGTCCCCCTGAGCCACCACCACATGTGGCGAGGGAGAGAGAGCAGCTGAGGGCGGCCGATCCCAGAGGCAGGCAGCACAGGAGCGGTTTGCAGAGGCCAAGAGAAAAGAGTTTCCCAAAAGAGCAAGCGGGAGAGCAGAGGAGCAGGGGTACAGAGGGGCCTGGGGTCTGGCTGGGCCAGGCAGGAGGGCGGTCCCCCCACCCCCTCCTCTGCTGGGGTCCAGGATTGCACAGCCTCTCTGGGTGGGGCTGGGGTGCCCTGGAGGCTGAGCCAGCCCCAGGAAGGAGCAGTCTCTGTGGGGAGGACGTGACAGGAGAGCTGTGTCCCTGACAAGCCCAGGGCAGCAGTTCCACCACAGGGGGGAGGGGGTGCGCTGTCTGCCTGCTGTGTGTGGCCCAGTGACCCCATTCTGACCAAACACCAGCAGAGCCCCTGCCTGCCGAGCTGGTGACCCAGAAACCAAAGCCCTTTATCCTCTCAGGCAAATCCCTCCCCTCCATCTCTCCCTCCACCTCACAGCCCAGCTCACCCAGATCCGTCCCTCCTCTCTCCCCTTCCTCCTGTCCCCTCCCTCCCCCTCCCCACCTCTCCCCCATCCATCCCTCATTCATGCATCAGTGTTCCCTGCACACCTTTAGCCTTGAGGGGCGGGGTATGAGGCCTCACCATCCCCCTTTCTGATCCTATCAGATGGCTTTCCTTTCCTATTTTTGTCTCACGCCCCCCCCCCCCATTTTTATCACCTTTCTCTCCCAGCCCCTTTCTCTCTCCCTCTCCCCCCCTCCCCCCCACTCTCTCTCCATCTGCCTTCCCCCCTTCCCTCTGTCTTCCCCCCTCCCCTCTGCCTGCTCTTTCTCTCCTGCTCTGCAGAGTGAGACTGGCTTCCTCCTGGGGTCTGTCTGGGTACCTCGGCCCATCCTGCCGTGGGCTCTCTGCCTCGCCAGCGTGCCACCGCCGCCAGCCCTAGCTCACTGCGTTCTCCATTTCTCAGGCGCCGGAGAGCATTCTAGGTGCCAGGAGAGAAACATTAATGACCCACCCGAGAGCTGGTGTTTGTTGGCCGATGGTTAAGAATCCACGTGAGCTCACAGCACCTGAGGGCTCACTGAGGGCCAGGCAGCCTGGGAGGCCACGTGTGCCAGCCACCGTTCCACCCACAGCCCAGGAGGGGGTACTACCATCACCCCCCCACACACACACAGGTGGCCCTGCTCAGACCTGCACCCACGCACTGTGTGTCCCCTTGAGCACCGTGCCCTCAGCCTCACCCAGACGACATGCGGGATCCGGGGGTAGCCACTGGCCTTTGACCTTCCCCCAGATAAACGTGACCTCTGAGGGCAGGAGCAGGGTCGCGTGGCTTTTATTCCCGGCCACAAGCAGACGCCGGACACGTGCTCTGTCAGAGTCTAGATCACCTCCATCGTCCCCCAGCCCGCGAGGCCGCTGGTACTGCTTCAGTGAGGAGGCGGGGCCGGGCCCAGATGTCTAGGGTCACGCAGGGGTAGGCGGTCGAGCGGGATTTGAACGCAGGTCCACCTGTCCCAAAGATGGCCTTCCGTCCAGAGAAGAGGAGGGACTCAGAACCAGGCCTTCTGTCCCCGGGGGACCCAGGACTGTTAGAATCTGACTGGCCACCTCCGTCCTCGCCGAGTTTCAGGGCCCTCCGGTGGCGGTGGCGAGGGTTGGGGGTGACGGAGGCTGGAGACTCACGGCGTCTGGTGTCTGTCCGCAGCGGTCATGGGCGAGGCCGAGCCCTGGCACGGGAACTGCATAGCCCACACCAGCCCCTGGAGCCCCTGCTCCACCAGCTGCGGCCTGGGCATCTCCACGCGGGTCTCCAACGCCAATGCCCGCTGCTGGCCCGAGCAGGAGAGCCGCCTCTGCACCCTGCGGCCCTGCCACGTGGACATCCGTCCGCTCATCAAGGTGGGTCCCCCTCCCCGGGCGGAGCCAGCATCTCGGGCTCCACAGAGGAGCTGGGCTCTGAGCCTGGCACCCCAGCTTTCTCAGAGGGCCGCTGTAAAATGGGAATAAGGAAGCCCGCCTCCTAACCATTATTGGGGTAAGGTGTGGGCGTCTTGTGAATTTCACTGAACGGAAATGACGGTGGTCACTATGTTAATAGCATCAGGATCTCTCTGGAGAGAACCCAGGGACCTCAGAATTGGTCCCCTGATGATTCCAGGGGACCCTCGTGACTGCCATTCTCCTCTGCCCCTGTGCCCACGCCACCCGTGTGCACCTCACACCAGCCACGTGACGGAGGCTGGGGATGCTGGCATCAAATGCCTGCCTGCTGCTGACTGCACATGTTGGTGGCCAATGTCCCCGCATCTCTGTGGCCCAGGCCCCATGTCCATAACATACCGGGGCCCTTAGACCTCCCTTCCAGCACCTGCCATGTACCAGGCGTGGAATTAGACCACAGACGCCCCGAAAGAGCCCTGCTCTTGAGTGGCCCAAGGGAGAGACAGAGCAACTTTTATTTTTTTAAATACATTTTTATTGATTTCAGAGAGGAAGGGAGAGGGAGAGAGAGACAGAAACATCAATGATGAGAGAGAATCATGCATAGGCTGCCTCTTGCACGCCGCACACTGGGGACAGAGTCCGCAAACCAGGCAGGTGCCCTGACCAGGAATCAAACTGTGACCTCCTGGTTCATAGGTAAATGCTCAACCACACCAGCTGGGCGAGCTACTTTTAAATAACACTAGCCCGGTTGAGTGAGTGGGTGTGAGAGGCTGTGGGGAGCAGAGGAGGGGGACGGGGGGTAAAGCATGTACCCGGTCACTGCTAGCTGGGCACTTGGTTGATGGGGTTGCTGCAGGGGTGTCCTGTGGGCGGGGAGGTGGGGGCAGAAGCAGAGGGAAGGAGGGACACTGCAGACTGTGAGGCAGGACCTGAGCAAAGCCATCCCGTCTGTGGGCCTCAGTTGATGCCTGCATCGCAGTGGGGATCTTGCTGGATTGGGGCCTTCCCAGCTTGAAGATGCTGCAGATCTAAAAGAAAGGGGGTGAGAGCAAAGGGACCGTGAGGCTGGGAGGGCAGAGGTGGGGGTTCGTCCTCTGAGCATCCCAACCGACACCCCTTTCCCGCAGGAAGGGAAGAAGTGTCTGGCTGTGTACCAGCCGGAGGCGCCCTTGAACTTCACCCTCGCCGGCTGCGTCAGCACACGCGCCTACAGGCCCAAGTACTGCGGGGTGTGCACGGACAACAGGTGCTGCATCCCCTACAAGTCCAAGACCATCGACGTCCCCTTTCAGTGCCCCGACGGGCCTGGCTTCTCCCGCCGGGTCCTGTGGGTCAACGCCTGCTTCTGCAACCTCAGCTGCAGGAACCCCAACGACATCTTCGCTGATCTGGACCTCTACCCTGACTTCTCAGAAATCGCCAATTAGGCGGGCACCGAATGCAGGGCTCGGGCTTGGCCCAACACGTGCCAAGCAGCCAGCCCTCGGCGGCCCACAGTTGGCCCTCCCTAGTCTACTCCCCATTCATCTCCGGTGACCCTGGCCCAGACCCTTGGCCCCTTCCCTGGCTCCAAGCACCCGGTGGCCCACTGTGCGGCTGCTCCGGCCCATCTGTGGGTCCTGTCCTTGGCAGCATCCTGCATGCCCTCCACAGAAAGCGCCTGTCTCCATGTGGTCTGGGCCACCCCAGCCCGTGTGAGTCACTGGGCATCCTGAGTCCCATGGAGTGACTCAGCTGGACATTTGATCTCGCTAATTCCCCCTGGAGGTGCCAAACACGAGACTCCTTGGGTCCACCCAACAGGAGCGATGGGATTGAGGACAACGGATCAATCTATTGCTCAGGCCCTGCTGAGTGGCCCTGTGATTTACAGTTCTGACCACAGCAGCCCAAAGTAGCTCTGATCCCAAAGATTTACGTACCCCAAAGTCACCAAACATCTGCCCAGGGATGTGAATGGCTCCTGGGCTTGGATTTGTCATGGAAAACTGTGTCTATGAATCTGGCACTGCTGAGGTTAAGTTCCTCTTCTCTCATGCACTGTGAGGAGTACACGTGGGGGTCATTTCCGTTAGAAATGCTATTTGGTAAATTTCATTCTTGTTCCAGGGCAGAGTCCCCAGTCAAGGCTCCAAGGGCAGAGCAAGGTCAGCCAATTTTCAGACGGAGCAACAGACGCAGCACGCATCTGCTGCTGACCCCCAGGACGTCCACCGGGGAGGAGCCAGGCTCTTCCCCAAAGCCAGACCCCCACCGGCCTGGGGGCTCAGGGCAGGTGGGGGAGCCCCTGGCCTCGCCAACCCCTGAGAGAGGTGTCCAGGGACATTCCTCTGCACTTAAGGAACCTCCACTGACGTCCAGGCCAGATCTTCCTGCAGTGACCAAGGTCCAGGCTGGGTGGGTCAGGCCAGGGGGTGGGACCAGCCTGCATCAGCCTGGGTGGCAAGGGCCACTGGGCCCAGGACAGATCGTCTCTTCCTGCCTCAGTGACCCATGTCACACAACCGTTCTGACCCACACGACCGAGGGTTACCAGTTGGTTGGAAACAGAAACCTACTTAACAGGGACCAAGAGCCAAAGGGGTGGAGCTAATAGCACGACAAGGCTGTCCCCCGTGGAAAGGCGGCCAGTACTCATGCTGTTAGTGAACTAGAACCATTTGCTGTTCTCTTCTACTCTGTACCTGCTACGTGCCGTGTTCCCGGTGCCCCCCATGCACGGGCTCACGGACACTTCAGGGCCTGTTGAGACGTGCCCGTTACGATTTCTGTTCTTACAAATGTGAAATGGAAGCTCAGAGAGGTGAGAAAACGGAGCCACAGCCGCCCAGCTGGCCCGTGGGGGGTCAGGATTGCAATCCCAGCTGACGGGCCTGATCACCCTGATATGTTTCCCAGTCTCAGAGCTTCCACGCGAGTCAGGGCAGGCAAACACGCCCAAGTCCGTGACTCTGTGCTCTCTCTCTCTCTTTTTTTTTTTTTTTTTTTTGCCCTTCCTTGCTG
The DNA here is from genome assembly GCA_026230045.1 of Corynorhinus townsendii. NCBI lineage: Eukaryota > Metazoa > Chordata > Mammalia > Chiroptera > Vespertilionidae > Corynorhinus > Corynorhinus townsendii. The sequence goes on from JAPDVU010000010.1 coordinate 53,276,851, forward strand.
TCTCTGGGGCCTTTTCCAAGAGTGGAGACCCTGGCATTCAGATCATTTAGGTGCCGAGGGCCCAGAAACATACGAGATGGACAAAATCCCACGCCTGTCCCCACCTTCCCCCCGTGGACCGTCCCTCCTGCGGATCAGAGCCCGGGCCCTGCACTCACGGGCGGTTTGCTTTGCCCGGCACTGCACACCGTCTGATGTTCAGCGAAGGGGATCTGTGTGGGTTGCAGAGGGATTCCCACCCAGGACAAAAGGACCAGACTGTGTCCTCCGTACTGCGGCCTCCTGAATGCCTGGCCAGGAAGGCATCCGCGGTGCTCACACACCGCTGGTGAATAAAAGCAATTGCATGCGTTCCTACCTTCCTCCCAAGCCCTCCTCTTCCACCAGTGCGCGACGATCTCCCTTTATCTGCCGAGTCTTCCTTTAAGTGCCACAGGAGCAGAGACATGGAAAGTGGGTTATTGGGGGGAAAAATCTGTGTGAGGAGAACTGACCCCATGAATAATCTCTAAGTCTGCGTGGACCGCGTTGGGTTTTCTTAGGGGGAACTCACCTGCCCTCTGCAAATCACAAACACTCCGTGACGGGGAGCCCCATTTGGAATTCAGCAGAAACCCAAGAGTGCGGTTCTCACTGACTGGACACTCAGTCTGGGAAACGAATCATAGCTGCCAGGGCCATAGGAAGCCTGGTTGGAGGAATCAGGGGTTACCCCGGGAGTGGGCCTGAATGCCCCAGGTAGCAGTTGTGTCGAGAAACGGGCCGGTCCTCTGCCAGCCCCCCATTGGAAAGTCTCAGCTCCGTGTGGGGACAGAGATGTGGGCCCAGGAAGGAAGCAGGCAGAACTACCCCGCGGTGGCATGCCTCACGTCAATAAAAGCGAAGAATAACCATCGTAATGATAAAATGTCCCTGCACTGAGTGGTTACGTGGTGCCAAGCAAGTAAGTGTTCATGATCTTACTCATGATCACCGCAACTCAGAGTACGTCTCTCTTCTCCATTTTATAAATAGAACAGCCGAGACTCAGAGAGGCTCAGAAATCAGCCCCGAAAAGCTGAAGCCCGAGTCTCAGCTATCCCACTCTGCCTTGCTCTTGGGGCGGCCTGCAGGCGCAGCGTGAGTGACCCCTCTGTCACCGCGGCAGGGGAGACAATGTCCCTCAGAGAGGTCGCCTCGCCTGCCCCTGTAGCTCCGTGTCCTCGGAAGAGGGGAAGAGACACCCAAGACCGGAACCTCTGAAGGAGGAATTCACGTTGCCGCCTGGGGTGGACTCTGCTGGCGTGCTTGGGTGTGGGAGGGGAAGCGAGCGCTGTTTTACCAAACCACTCATTCTTGCGAAACCTCACCGCCAGCATCCGAGGACTCTCTGTGCCAGGCCTGCGCGGGGTGCCTCCCTGCCATCTCTCATTTAACAGAAGGCCTGGCATGTCCCCATTTTAGAGATAAGGCAGCTGAGGTTCGCAGAGGCTCGGTCCTTTGCTCCGCATCTCCCCAGCTACTGACCTGCAGACCAGGATGGCGAACCAAGGTTGGTGGGGTGCCTGAGCGCTTCTCCCAACAAGAAGCCCAGGACACGGCAGGGACATGGGAGCCCTCACAGGAGACCGGCCCCGACGACATTATTGTCTGCAACCTCATCAGCATCGTGCCGCGCCCACAGAGGGATTGTGGGAAGCGATGAGGTCTGTCTCTGTCCTGTTGCGTGAGGTCATTGCTTCTGAAGGACTTACCTTGATCTGAACTAACTGCCAGGACCACCCAGCCCAGCTGGGACTCATGTGTGGTCGAGCAGCTCAATGGCACGTGACTGCACATGTACGCGTGGCCTGGATATATATGTATATACCGATTTTCAAGCTGTGACATAATATTTCAGTATTCCTCCTGCCTGGCTTGTAAGTGACTAAGAAAACATACAGAGCCCTGACCAGTGTGGTTCAGTGGACAGAGTGTCGGCCTGCGGACTGAAGGGTCCCGGGTTCGATTCCGGTCAAGGGCATGTACCTTGGTTGCGGGCACATCCCCAGTAGGGGTTGTGCAGGAGGCAGCTGATCGCTGTTTCTCCGTCATCAGTGTTCCTAACTCTCTATCCCTCTCCCTTCCTCTCTGTCAAAAATCAATAAAGTATGTTAAAAAAAGAAAAGAATATACAGAAAAATGCCTCGGCCTTTCCAAGCAGAGAGATACGGCCTGTGGGTGTCTGTCACGTTTGACAGCATTCCTCACTTTCCTCGTGTGACCTGTGTTGCGTAAGCGTCTTTGTCCAACCTGAAGGACGCCACGTGTTCGTTGCTCCAATCTCCCGTTTATGGCTTTCCCCCTTCAAGCAAGAAACCACCAGCAAAGCGACTTGCTGGACGTGGTGGGTTTCCTGGTGCAGTCGGTGACCACGAGGCAAGGACGAAGCCTCGGGGACGGTCCCCCAAAGGCAGGCGGCGGAACTCGGGTCCCAGGCCTTTTGTAGACGGCCGCGGAAACGGCTGGAAGTGAGGAGGTGCGCCTGGAAACGGGGATCGTGGCATTCCGAAGAGAGCAGCGCTGCCAAGTGTCCAGACACCTCACTGAAACATAAACTGGAAATGTGAGCCTTCATTCATTCATTCGCTCAGTCACTTGCTCATTTATTCAGCACTTTTCTACATCCCCACCGAGACCTGGGACTTGGGGTCAGGGCCTTGGCTGCGCCCTCTGAGCCGAGCACAGCACCTGTTGGGAACGGGGAAGACACGCGGAGGGAGAGATGAGTGGATGAGCAGCTACTGCCGCTGCTTTAGGAGCACAGGGGACCGAGGAGGCGTGTGGGCCGCTGCATGACACCATGAACGTGGTTCTGACTTTGAGTCAAGTAGGTCTTGATGTACTTTCTCTTTTTAAAAATACTTTATATTGATTTCAGAGAGGACGGGACAGGGAGAGACAGATAGAAACATCAATGATGAGAGAGAATCATGGATGCGTTGATCAGCTGCCTCCTGCACTGGGGATCAAGCCTGCACCTCAGGCGCATGCCCTTGAGGGGAATCCAACCCAGACCCTTCAGTCCGCAGGCTGACGCTCCACCCACTGAGCCAAACCAGCTGGGGCCTGATAGGCAGTTCCTCACTTCACTTCACTCATCCCGGTCGCAGTTCCTCGGCGGCGTCTGCTGGTGGTGACGCAATGATTCCGATGCACGTGGCATGCGGAATGTGAGCCTAGAGCGTGGCGAGCACCCCACAGACACATCTGCTATCCACCGAGCCTCCGTTTCCTCGTGACCCGGGGGAGGGGGGAGGCGGGGGGGGGGGCAATCAGCAAAGCTACGGTGAGAACTGCAGTCAGTGTATGTCTGTACTTGACATTTATTTAGTTATTTCAAAAGAGCCAACACGAAGCCAAAGTCACCAATAGTCGAATGCTTTTCTACTTCAATCCCGTGCTGCCTGATCCCTTAACTTTTTGCTTCTCATGTTTTCATTGGACGCTGTCATGCCAGTTAACACCCAGCTCCTCGGAGGCGGGAGGGTGTCATAGTTTCCTGCGTCTCCCACGTCAGCACAAGGTCAGCTGTAGGACCGGACATGCCAACGGCTGGAGTAAATGAAGGGGAACACCCACCACCCCTCCAAACACATGATGCTATTCTCATAAAAATCAAGGGGAGCATGAATTCCAATAAAAAGTAACCGCCACACGTGTTCCCGAGAACTCCTCTGTCCTAGAGCGTGCTTTCCTCCGAGATTTCCACCCTGTGGATGGCGGGAAGGGGGGAGGGGCGGGGGGGGAGACATCTGCTGAGGTCAGGTGCTTGGCGTTTTGGCAAAATGAGATGGGAAGTGTCAGAGACATGGGGGGCACCTGTGCTGAGCCGCCTCCCGACCTAAGTCCCAAGCTAACAGCAGTGCCTGCCTCTCCCCAGAGTGGGGTCTTCCGTGAACGCGTCTGGAGTTTGCCGGTCAGCACCGGTGAGGTCGCCTGTCCGACAGGACCCCTGCCTTCCCCTAAAGGAAGCCGAGCTGGCCAGAAATGATCCACTTTTCAAAATCCTTTGTGTCTCACCCTCTTTCTGCCGATACAGACCTTCCCTCTGTCCCACTCCTGGGAGCGCCCTTCTCCTGGCTAGATAGGATGCTGCCTCGCTCACGAATCGTTTCACAGAGCCAGTGAGACCCTCACCTTTACTCGGCGCAGCTGTGTGCTTTAGCAGAATGAAATGGCCGGAGCATTTTATTCTGTAGCTGAGATGCCCCTGTTCTCCACCCCCTGCCCCCGCTGAGAGAAAAAAAAATGCAGAGGCCTCTCCTGCAGTCGAGATCCACGTTCTAGGTGAACCTGGCTTCCTTCCAGATGTAGGACTGAGCCAAGCCGACATCTAGCCCTAGCCACCTTGGCTCAAGGGGTAGAGTGTCGGCCCGTGGACTGAAAGGTTCCGGTTTGATTCTGGTCAAGGGCGCACGCACACACACACACACACACACACACACAAACACTCTAAGGAGATGGGAGACTGGACACCCAGCCCCTGAACATCGATTATGTTCCGTAAAAAGCGTTTCTGGACCTCCACGCTAAACCTGAGTACTCGGGCCTTGCCCGCGGTATTAACAAAGTGGATCTCTTAGTCCATCCCATAGAAGGGGAGAGGCAGCTGCTGGAATAGAAGCAGGCTTGTCCATAGCGGTGAGAAAACCTAGCTCACCAGCTGAGGAAACAAAGGGACTGAGAACCAGACAGAAACCTCGGGAAGAGAAAGTCACCACCAGGGCGGGACTGTTTAGTGGGGGTGGGGGGGGAGGGGGGCAGGGACAAGCCCCCTGCAGGCAATCAAAGCCCAGGTCCCCACAATGTTAGTCCCGGGAACTCACAGATGCTCTCATCCCAGGGTGTCAGTCACGTGCCCCGGAGCTGTTTTAAAGGCAGGAGGGTGTCATCTGTTTTAGAAACGGCTGGGAAAGCCCTTTCATCTCTTAAGCCTTGGATTTATTTTAAGCTGTGAAGCCAGGGTGACTCAGTCTCACAGCCACAGAGAACAGGGGGGAAGAAACGAACACATATGCTAAATATTACTATTACCCGGGGAAGTGTTTATTCCTTGAATACCAGCCTCTTGCTGTGCGCTGGGCACTTGCTGAAGACGCAAGAGAACTGCTAGCGATGGGGCAAGGGAAGGGACAGTTAGGGAAGGGGATGCACCTTATAAAAGCCAGGTGTGTCACAGGGCCAGTGCTCTCTGGGAGGGAGGGAGGGAGGGAGGGGCATGCAGGAAACGCTGCTCCGAGCAGGGATGAGGGGGGCCCTGACCTGCAGCAGAGTTTGCTGCCGCAGGATATAATTCTGCAAAGGACATAGCAATTCACCTGCCGCAACTACATCCATTCCTGGGAGCCCTGTTGCCTGGATGGCGTGGGGGTGGGGGGTGGGGGGTGGGACTAGAGTGAACCCAGTCGTAGTTGATTGGACAGTGAGTGGACACCTGAGCCCAGCTGGGCCAATTAGATTCTTCCCCCTTAAGGCACACCAAGGCCCATCTGGTTCTGAGTCCAAGGACCGAAGGGCCTGTAGTCCTCAGATTAGGACCTCCACTTGGTGCTTGAGATGCAGACCAACCTGGTTTTAGGAAAAAGGAGGCTAATCTGGGGAGGACCCCTCCCTAATCCCATCTGCAACCCATAGGGTCAGGCTTTCCCTTCTGCCCTTGCGTTGCACGGGGGGCACAGGTGAAGGGTCCCATGCAGCCTGGGAAGCCCAAGGCAAACGGACGGATTGGGACTGCATCTAGGAACCAGCAGAAGGGATGCCTGGCACTGCCAGGCTGCGTCTGAGACGGGCAGATGGGGATCTCGCTGTCCACACACACCCTGCAGGTGGCTGATCTGGGAGCACACTTGGTCTCCAGCTGCTGCTGAGACCCACGGATCAGGGCACGAAAGCAAAACCAGCAGCCAGGAGAACAAAGGTAGATCCCAGCTGGCAAAACAGCCTCCGGCACAGCGTCTCCAAATAGCAAACACCTGCACACGCCCACACTCGCTCCCTCCCTTCCTCCGCAGAGGCCTGAGCCCAGGGAGCTGGTGGGGGCAGGTCCAGGGTGTCTGTGCCGGCCCCTCCCAAAGCTGGTGTGTGTCCCACTGTGCGGCCCAGCACTCGCTGGTGCTCCTGTCACCTGCCTCTCCTTGGCTCCGACTCAGGAGGAGACTCAGGAGAGGAGGCACTTACTGTGAATGCTGAATCATAGGAGCCTGCGCGCTGCCCACCCGGGCCTGGAGCCGGGCTTCCTCACCTGGGCCTCCGACCAGGAATCCACGGACAGAACTCAGGGCCACGGCCTCGGACGGGAGAACATGCATCTTGGTGCTCGCTGCCCTCTAAGCGCCATTCAGCATTTTGCTCTGTCTCAACACAGACGCGAACCCGGACCTCACCAGCGGAGTCCCATCTGTTTTCTTAGCGCAGCTGTGGTGGGGATCCAGGGTATTGTGCTCATCGCTGCTCGGCAGTTCCGCGGAGCCCGCCTCCTCGTTACTAATTTGTCCGTAAAGAAGTACCCGTTGTGCCTGGCGGGCGTGGCTCAGTGGTGGACCTTTGACCTATGAACCAGGACATCAAGGTTCAATTTCCGCTCGGGGCACATGCCCGGGTTGGGGGCTCCATCGCCAGCAGGGGGCGTGCAGGAGGCAGCCCATCAGTGATGCTCTCTCATTACTGACCACTCTCTCTCTCTCCCTCTCCCTTCCTCTCTGAAATAAAAACATTTAAAAGAAAAGGCACGTGTTGCTGTGTCCTCCGATCGCCACATCCGGGCAGTTCTCCTTCACTGGAAGTGGTCGCTTTTGGCATCCTAGGGGTTTTTATTTTAGGCACCTAACCCTCTCCCTGCCTGGCTTCCGGCCACATACAACACGCACAGTCACCCGCCCGGGTCTGGACCGCGGGTTTCTCATGCCTGCACACGCCTCCCACCCATGCTGGCGTGCACGCGGGCCCCTGGGCTGGGATGCTGTCTCACCCTCTGCGCGGAGTCAGCAACTTCCAAACGCATTTCCTGAACCACGGGCTGGACTGCAGCCCGTCCACTCCGCACCCGCTGCCGGCTTCGTGTTTCCCGCTGATGACCCACTCGGCCACTCCTCAGCGTACGTGAAGGAAAACCAGAATAAGTAACTGCATGATGCGGGTTAAGGCGGGCCGGGAGGTGACTTGCCCGGCGGGTATTGCTCAGTGGTTGAGCATCAACCTATACACCAGGAAGTTGCTGGTTCGATTCCCCGTCAGGGCACGTGCCTGGATTGCGGGCTCGACCCCCCGGCTGGGGCGCGTAGGAGGCAGCTGATCAGTGATGTTTCTTTCACAACGAGGTTGGTCTGTCTGTCTGTCTATCGCCCTCCTTTCCTCTCTTTCTAAAAATCAATAAAAACATTTTAAAAATGAAATAAAAGGGAGGGTGTCTGAAGTGTGGGCTGCGTTCGGTGCCTCTCTTGGAAAGGGGCATGGAAAAGGCAAGGACAGTGGAAAACCCTGCCAAAGGCTGCCTGTACCAGGGGATCCAGGTTAAGCTCATCAGCGGTAAACGAGGCTGACTCCTCATGAGAAGGGCCTCCGGGGTCTTCATTCCGAAGACTCAAACTCTAACGGACCAGAGGGGAGCATCGTGCACACCTCCAGGGAGGGCCGCCTACAAAAGGCTGGCCAGGCTTCTCACACTCTCCCGGTCGCCACAGCCAGTGAGAAAGGGTCCCAGGCCAGGCGCTAAGGAGGCGTGACTGCGGGCCCCGGGTGTCCTGGGGCGGGTCCTGGGGCAGGAAGGGACGGTGGGGCACAATCGGTGCAATCCCAATAAAGCGTGGGCCTTAGTGAGAAATAATGTGTCAGGGTCGCTTTCTTGGTCGTGACCAATGTGCCACCATAACCTAAGACATTAATGAGAACAGGGGGACTCTGGCCGGGCAGCTTTGTTGCTTAGAGCAGTGGTCGGCAAACCGCGGCTCGCGAGCCACATGCGGCTCTTTGGCCCCTTGAGTGTTCTAACGCCACTTTCTTCAAAATAGACTCGCCCAGGCCGAAAACCGACTTCTGCGCGTGGGCCACGAAGTTTCAATCGCACTGTCCGTGCGTGCCCGCACGTGGTATTTTGTGGAAGAGCCACACTCAAGGGGCCAAAGAGCCGCACGTGGCTTGCGAGCCGCGGTTTGCCGACCACTGGCTTAGAGCATCAGCCCGATACACCAAGGTGTGGGTTCCGCCCCGGTCAGGGCACACATAAGCAGCAACCAAGGAGTGCATAAGTCAGCGGAACGACGCGTCTCTCTCTCGCATCTATTTAAATGTAAAAACAAAATTAAGAATACTAATAAGGGAAACTGAATGAGGGGTGTGGACGAAAAAGGGCCACATGCTAACCTGCCTAACTCAGGGAGGGCCTGGGTGGCGGCCTTGCAAACTCAGACACCTAAAGGATGCTCTGTCCATACAACTTTTGAAATTAAAAAGCAGTTTATAGTGGGTAGTCCTGTCCTAGGCCAGTATCTCCCCTGACAAAGAGCACCTATGAGTCTATGGTCTTTTTGCATCTAACGTAACATACCTGTGGAATGTCGGGGTAACGTGTAAGTTCCCTTTTCCTGGACCCCTCAGGGCACTAGGGCAGAGACCACAAACTCCCTCATTGTTATCCTGTTCACTGTTCAACTATCCTGCATCCCTGCCCCCCGAGTAAAAGAAGCATGTGTCCATCATCTTCCTTTTTATCCAATCCCAGAGGTTTCCTGCTTTGCTTCCTCCCGCCTCCCTATTCTATCACCAACGGAGTTCGTCTAACCCACTTACATCTCCTCCTTTGATTGCAATGGATAAAACATGGAGCGAAACTACCCTTCTCCAGAACGTTCTCTCAATACAGGGAGATTCTGCTTCCCAGCAATTGTCCCAGCAATTTGGCTCAAATAAACTCAAGAGTTTTTAATGTTTTAACGTTTTGAATGTTTCTTACGTTAACGGGGCTCCATGGGAGCTCACCGTGCTTTGTAACCGTTTTGTAAATTTTAAACTGGTCTTAAGTCTAGATAATAATGAGAGGCTGTACTAAAACCCGTTGTATTTACTTCTTTCTTTCTCAGTAGGAAGAGTGGTTGTGACTGGAAGTGAGGAAGGGAGTGTTCTTCCCACAGACCTTCCTAAGAGGAAAAGGGGCTGGAAAGGGCTGTTTCCCTCAAGTGCAGGTGGAGCAGTGCACCCACCACCGCTGTGCTGTCCAGGCTGCTGAGCACTGGCCTGGGGCTGGGCGGGCTCGAGGTTGCTCGTGGTGTGAATTACACGCTGGTTTGGTAGCATAAAGAAAGAAGTACCTGAATAATTGTTACACTGAGTCTATGCTGAAACGGTAATATTCTAAATGCATTGGGTTACATGCATTGCTAAAATTAAGTCCACCTGTTTCTTTCTTAACGTGGCCACCAGAAAATGGGACGCTGGCCGGCCAGCGTAGCGCAGTGGTTGAGGGTCAACCTAGGAACCGGGAGGTCACAGTTCGATTCCCGGTCAGGAGCACATGTTGGGTTGCGGGCTCCATCCCCAGTGGGGGTTGTGCAGGAGGCAGCCGATCCATGATTCTCTCTCATCATGGATGTTTCTCTCTCTCTCCCTCTCCCTTTCTCTCTGAAATTAAAAGGAAATATATATTTTTTTAAATAGAAAGAAGAAAATGGGAAGCTCACGTTGCATTTTTATTGGGCAGCGATGCTCTGTGAAGCCGAAGGTGAGGGAGCTGTGGCCAGGGCCCAGGGCAGGAAAGACTGCCCTTAAACCACGGCACCACACGCACGCACCCACGCACGCTCTCCGGCAGAGAAAAAGGACACCCCACTGCAAAGTTACAAATTTATTGGTCTGGAAATAAATACAAATATCTCGTTAAGAAACTCCTCTGGAGAGATGTGTACACAGCAGTTTTCCATCTGGATCCAGCCACTCCTGCCCTGACTCCTGACCCCCTGCTCGAGGTCAGGGGAAGCCTCCCACAGAAGGCGGCAGGTGGATGGAATCGTTCATGACCCCTCACGCTGCATGCAAGGCCTGATTACTCCCTTCCACCGACTCCAGGGTCCCGCAGAGCACGGGGTCCAAGCAGCCGATTCACAACGTCCCATTCCCTCTGATCCAACTCCCTAGCAGATGCGTGGTTAGCTGGGATGAAAACTGAAAGGCAGTGGTACGGGAACTTGACCCAAAAATGTCAGTGGTGCCGCCCCATTCAGAGAGAGGAGGTTAGGGGGGGCAGGGAGGAGCAGGAGGCAGGAGAGGGAAGGAGGTCTCAGGGGATACACATTCCAGAACCCTTACATCTGCCCCCCCACCCCCCCCGAGTCCCTACCCCGTACAAAAGCCAACAGGTCTATTTGAAGATCCAGGAATGTAACCGGGTCAGAAAGGTTGGGCTGTCAAGCTCAGATTCAACCAAGATGGAACTCGATCACAGAAGGTCTCTGGAAACCAGGACGAGATCCACAGAAATCACAAGCACCCTGGATTCCATCCCAACCACAAGGAGTCTGTTATTTACATCTGGTACCCAAACCCCAGCCCCGCCCGGCCCCGCAGCATGGAGATTCCTGGCAGCCGGGGGACACCTGTCGGGAATGTCCCCTCCATCTCCAGGAAAGCACCCCTGTATCGAGAGGCTCTACCCCATGAAGGAAATAACCATTCGCTCACGTCTTGGGGGTGGGAAGCAGGGGCTGAGGAGGAAGAGGAGGAGGAGGAGAGAGCAGAGCCAAAGCCTTAAATCCATGATGCTAAGCACGTGTCCACGGGTTTGTATGTTGTTGCTGCAGCAAAGCCAGGAGGATCTGTCCCCGCCTTGGTGTTCATTTAGAAAGAAGCCAGGAAAGCAGGCCTGTGTGCGTCGGCATTGCGAAGTGTACGTATGCACAAGCTCTAAACATCGATTTCAGGTGAGCTACGTAGATTTGCTTTTCCAAACTCTTGGAGCCTCCCCGTAAGTTCCGCCTCTTGTCCCCGCTGCCTGCTTCGCCTACACCAGCCACCCCGGGCGCTGCTCCCTCCTCCCCAAACCAGGGGAGGGTTTGTTTCCAGAAACTGGGTGGGCTTATCTTTAGGGGTAGAGGAAACAGAAGCAGGTGGGCTGACTCCCCCCAAACGCCCCCGAGAGCCCGGATGCCCTCGGTCAGCCTAGGCCTGGATGAGGACCTGTTTCCTGTTCTTGCTTGGGGTGGTTTGGCATCTCGGAGGCAGGGGAAGCCAGCGGCCACCAGGCCACTTGTCAATGCACACAGGACTCTGAGATGCTTACTTTCCTTTGGTCCGCCCCGCCCAGCCCTGGAGGGGGCGCCCTGGACAAATCCCATCTAAAGTCATGGCCAGAGCTCCCTCGTACAAAACAAGCTTGGGGTTAATACCGAGTTGCGTTCGGCGTGGCAGGCAGGGGATGGGGAGGGGCGGAGGAGGGGCAGCTACTGTGGTCCCATGGGCCAGGGGGCGGCGGTACGCGCAGGCCGCCTAGCAGGACACCTCCATGGACTTGGGCCCCGCGTTGTTCCCAGTGGCACCGGAGTTGGGGGTGATGTCCAGGCGGGCGCCCTCGCTGGTGTGGGAGCGGCTGCGGGTGCCCTCGCTGGTGTGGGAGCGGCTGCGGGTGCCCTCGCTGGTGTGGGAACGGCTGCGGGACCCCTCCAGGGACGTGACACTGGAGCCCGAGGCCGTGCGGGACCGCATCAGGCGGGTCATGCTGGCAGAGGGCACTGGGGAGAGAGGAGAGAGCTGTTAGGGTGGGAGGATGCTAGGAGCAGCCACATGCCAGCCTCGGGGCCTCCTCTGTGCCCGCCTGGCCGAGCATCTTTCTTTTTTCTATATGTTTCTATTGATTTCAGAGAGGAAGGGAGAGGGAGAGAGAGCAACATCAATGATGAGAGAAAGTCACTGACCGGCTGCCTCCTGCACGCCCCCTACTGGGGATCAAGCCCACAACCTGGGTCTGTGCCCTTGACTGGAACGGAACCTGGGGCTCCTTCAGTCCGCAGGCCGACGCTCAATCCACTGAGCCAAACCGGCTAGGGCCAGAATACACTTTCAGAGCAAAAATCCGAGCCCAGCAGAGGCCCAGACAAAGGAGTCGCGGCTCGCGCCCTGCAAGGTAAGCAGGGGCGGCGCTCTTCCCACTGCCCTTGCCTGCGCTTTCCCACGGGGAGAGGCCTCAGGCCCGCGGGCAGCTGATCTGTTGGCAGAGGGCACCTGGGGACACGGATCCCACCCACAGCTTAGAAGTCAGCTCGCTATCCGCTCTCAGCCTCACAGACACCAAACATGGCTGAGGCCCGCCTTGAGACTGTGGTCAGACGCACCGGGACTATTTTAAACGAGCAAACAGCTGAAGTCTCAGAGAAAAAGGGAACGACATCAGACGTACACAGACGTCCCTGTTCAGGTGGGCACGTGGGTTATATATAACCGGGGCAGTGGGCAGGAGAGCCAGAGACGCCACCTCAGGCCAGGGCCGCAGGGCATGCACCTCGGAGCACCAGCCGCAGGGCGACCCGGTGGAGTGTTTGGCTCTGGCCTTGTCTGTCCGGGTCCTGGGCTGCCTTTCTAACAAGGACTGCATGTGTCTGACGAATACACGTTAACATGACACAGGAAGCAGCCGTTCTTGAATCATGCCATATGTACCCGTCCACCCCCAAATGTAACGGGATTTTTGCTGTTGTTAATCCCCACGCGAGGATATTTTTCCATTGATTATTTTTAGAGATTGTGGAAGGGAAGGGGACAGACAGAGAGGGAGAAACATCGATGTGAGAGAGACCCATCCATCGAACAGGTCCAGGATGGAGCCTGCAACAGAGGTAGGGGCCCTTGACCAGAATCGGACCCCGGGCCCTTTGAGGGCCAACGCTCCATCCACTGAGCCAAACCGGCGAGGGCCCAAACCTAATGTTTTAGCAAAGACACGCTCGGTCCTAATTAGCAGCAACTCGACCACCCGCTGACTCAGCGCTTTACAGTTGTTTGTTTTTGTTTTTTGGAGCTTTGTATTTTTTGAAGAACTTCCACAGACCCCTGCTCTGCCCCCTTGCCTCCGTTGTGTCACTTGTAAAACGAGAATAAGAGTATCTCGTGGGATTATGGGGATGGTTCCACAAGAAAAAAAAAAAAAAAGGATTCATTCGTAATCCTTCATGACCATCAGCAGCAATCTCATCGTCCCCATCTTCACGACCACAGAAGGTCTCTTCAGAGAGCAATAATCAAAATTAAAGAGACGTCCATGGTCTCACTGCTGGCTGTCTTCTTGGTGCCTAGAAGGCTGGCCTTCACCTAAAGCTAAAACGTCTGCTCAAGCCTGCAGGGAGAACGAGCACCGTGGTGCCAGGGGGCCGGCCCCGCTCCCCACTCCCTGCCCCTCTCTCTCCCCCGACCCGCCCGTGTGCAAAGAGCCGCCGCTGGCCAGGACGTCACAGAATTCTCATCCGAACCCGGGTCGTGGCATCGCATTCCCAACTCCCACCTGGCCCCGGCCCCGCGCCCGCTGGGCAGTGCCAGACTTACTGTATCCCATGCCCTGCACGAAGTACTTGAAGGCCTCGGCGAGCTTGGCTGGCTGCGAGAGAAAAGGGGACAGGCGAGTCAGTGCCCGGGGGTCCGGGTCACGACTGGCCACATGAGCTGTGGCCGTGGTCACCTTCGGGAGAGACCTGGGCCCAAGAGAGGAGGCCCAGCTAATTTCGGTCCCTACAATGACCCCACACAGTAAAGGAAGGAGTCTGGGGTCAATCAGCTCTGACGAGGGAGGAAAAGTCCAATTCGCTGGGCTGCGGAGGGCCAGGGAGGTCTCCAAGGGACCCCGGGGAACAGGAGTGCGGGCTTGGAATGGGGGTGCCTGGGCCCAGATTGGGGCCCTCTGGGAGACGGCGGGCAATCTCTCCCCTCTGCTGGTCTCACTTTCCTCGTCTGTCCGGGACAGCGACTCAACGCTTGCTCTTCCCGCCTCTCAGGCTGCCACCAGGATCAAGTGGGAGGAAAGTGTAAACACCACCCACACCCAACGCGTCTGGGTTGGGGGTTGGGGGTCGGGGGCAGCTGCATGGTGATGGCCTCCTGGGGGCTCCTGGCCTGGACCCTGGGCCGTCCCGGCTCCCGCCGGGACGGGTAAACCATGTTATCACTATGGCCGGGGCAGCCCTGTTCTCATTTCAAGTAGAGAAAGAAAGAGAAGGAGGCAGGGAGGGGAGGCAGGAGGGGAAATGGCACCCCTTCTCCCCATCACCCTCAGGGGCCCTGGAGGCGGGCTGTCTCAGCAGGTGGCCCAGGGTCGGGCTGGGAGGGTAGCAGGTGCCATCACCAAAGGCAGGCGTTAACTGATGATCACAGCTAAGCGGGCCCCACCGGGCGCCCATCTGCTCCCCGTCACATGGGCAGAACATGGCAACAGCGGAGACATTGAAACTATCTTGGTTCTAGTCCAAGGGGAGCGGGGGGCACACGGGCACAGGTGCAGGGAAGCTAAGAGAGCCAGCAAAGCCCCAGGCCCACGCCTCTGTGAGTACTGGGTACGAGGCTGGCCTGAGGTGAGGTGGGCCCAGAGCAGCGAGCCGGGCAGGTGTCTGCCTGATGCGAATCGGCCGGGACTGCCCGAGGCCAGCAGCCTCTTGGCAGGCGCCCGGTGAGACACCCCTTACCCCGCACGGAGGCCGGTCCTGTCAGGACAGGGCACCTGCTGAGATTTATTCTGCACCCGTGGACCTCAGAGCCAGCGTCCACTCGCTGGGGCTCAGAGCCCAGACTTGCCCTTTTCTTCCTTTTGTTTTTTTAAAATATGATTTTATTGATGTCAGAAAGGAAGGGAATGGGACAGAGAGAAACATCAGTGATGAGGGAGAATCCGTAATTGGCTGCCTCTTGCAGGCCCCACACAATGGGGATCAAGCCTGCACCCCGGGCATGTGCCCTGATCTGGAATGGAACTGTGACCTCACGGTTCATAGGTCAACGCTCAACCGCTGAGCCACGCTGCCCGGGCATGACAACCCTTGAAGTTAGCGGGGCCCCATGAATCAAAGAGCTGGTCCCTTCCACACAGGGACGCTCCTAGCAGCACGTGGACACGTGTGGTCGCCAGGTCGGGCGGACCTTGACCCCGGCCCACGATTGCCCAGCTGTGTCCGCTGGACGAATGCCTCACCCCGGGGCCCCTGTCATCTCCTCCACAGGGGTTTCTAGGAGGCCAATGAGTCCTCACATTCAAGCGCTGTGTAAAAACGGTAACGTGCGCCATCAGAGGTCATGGGCGGGGGAAGGGGCGAGCAGGGAGGGAGGGGGAAGCAGTGACAGGTCTCAGAGGCACAGCCTCCACCCCGGGGGCGGCGGCAGGTGCGACTCACCTGGGAGATCTGCGGGAGGCCACCACAGTCCGCCATCTGGGAGAGAGGATGCTGGTTAGTGCCATCACCCAAGCCGAGCCCATCCTCCCTCTGCGAACCGGCTCCAAGTGGCACCGCCCTGCCCGCCGCCTGTCCTGCTGAGGGGGCTGGCACATTACAGGGGGCAAACGCCCAGCCCCGCCCAGCAAGGCTGCTTTTACTTCTAGGGCCCTGGCATTGTCTTTCTTGGCCCATGACTTGTACCTGCCGATATGTCCATCGACCATTTCACTCTGCTCCCCGAGAACCCAGGGAGGCCCTGTCCCACCTGAGAGGCAGAGCTGGGCCAGACAGAGCTGGCAAAGCTGGCGGAGGCCCGGCACTCGTGGCCTGCCCAGACCCCCCCCCCCCCCCCCCAGAAAGAGACTGCCAGGCTCGAGACCTCGGCCTCACGGGGCTCCCGATGGGCCACCCTGGGGAAAGGTGCCCACTCCCCAAGTGGCTACTAACTCACCAAACCCAAAGCCCTCGGCACTTATTAAAGCCACTGCAGCCACATGTGGCCTTTCCCCGGGAGGGCGTGGAAAAGGGCCTGGTACAGGTGATGCCCAGCCACCCTATAGCTCACGGTCAAGGTCAGATCCCAAGGGCGACAGGCTGCAGCCCACAGACCCTGGGGTCCCATGGAGGGATCCTCTCCTCTGACCTCTCACCTTACCAGCCAGGACCCAGGAGAAGTGTGTGAACAGATAGCAAATCATTATTTCTATCACGTCTGACCACCAGCTTTGCCTAAACCAGGCATAACTCAATTTTTGCAGAAAACCCAGCAGTTTCGAAGGGCGCGTGCCCACCCTCCTCACAGTCCCTGTACCTTGAGGAGGGTGGTCTTGGTTGGGTCCAGTTTTGAGTTGCACTCCACCTGGACAAGGAGAGGAAGGAGAAATCTGTTAATTTTCTACTGGAGCCCAAGTCACCACCTTCTCCACCCCCTGCCACCCCGCCCCCTCATCCCCTCCGCCACCATCCCCTCCGCCACCATCCTCAGAGACTCCAGTGTTCCCTCAGGCATAGAAGAACGAACATAGGTTTCGAGATTAAACAGGTGTGGCTTTTGCCCGGCTGGCATGGCTCCGTGTTTGAGCGTGGAGCTATGAACCAGGAGGTCACAGTTCGATTCCTAGTCAGGGCACATGCCCGGGTCGTGAGCTCAATTCCCAGCATGGGGCGTGCAGGAGGCAGGCAGCCGACCAATGATTCTCTCTCATCATTGATATTTCTGTCTCTGTCCTTCTCCCTTCCTCTCTGAAATATATATATATATATATGTATGTATGAAATACATATATATATGTATGTATGTGGCCTTTCCCCGGGAGAGCGTGGAAATGTCCTTCTCCCTTCCTCTCTGAAATATATATATATGTATGTGTGTATATATATGTGTATATGTATATGTATGTATGTATGTATATGTATATATGTATGTATATATATGTATGTGTGTATATGTATATATGTATGTGTATATATGTATATATGTATGTATACACACACACATATATAAGTAAAATAAACAGATACGGCTTTCAATTCCAGCCCTGCCACCACTGGCTGTGTGACAAGTTACTTCTCTGAGCCTCGGTCTCCGCGTCGATAAAAGGAATTGCTATGGTTGAGGGGTGGTCAGGAAGACTCCCTAGTATGTAGAAGGTGCTCTAGAAATATCCACCAAATGAGTGGCCTTCTTCAGCCACCGAGGCCGGCGAGTCTAGAGGTCGGACACCCCAGCCCCAAACACCCTTCCTCACACGCGATGCCCTGCGCCGAGCGGCTTGCTCTCTTCTGTGTCCTGACCCTCCTAACGTGCCTCCCGCGCGGGGCAGAGGCCAGCTGCGTCCTGTGATGTTCCAAGCGCCTGCGGTAGAACCTCCTCGCCCTGATGGGAACAGCGCATCTCTGTGGATGCTTCTAACTGCGGGGCAATGACAGCAACGCCGGACGTCCTCAGAGGCACCGTGCACGCCACGAAGTCACGTTAGTAATGGGAGGATGGAGACAGAGCTCCTGAGCTCACTTCTGGCCCCTCTGGGGGAGCCGGGGAGCGCTGGCTCAGCAGGCTGAGCGACTCCCTGAGATTCCAGAACTTCGGGCTCGCCCCTGTGGCCCTGAGCTGCCCCTCCTCGTGTGGAGCTACAGACAGGCACCCAGTTACGGATTGGAGCCTGTGTCCTTGCCAGAGGCCGTGTGCAGGCATTACTTATGACATGACCCAGGCATCACTCATGACATGACCCAGGGCGGAGCCTGCTCTGCAGTCCCCGGTGGGAATTAAAGGGTGAAGGAAGCCGGGAAACCGTGCTTACGCCCAGCTCCCAGGTGCCCCTTGTCCTGCCAGACAATCAGGCACCAGCCAGGTCCCCCAAATGGGAGGAGAGCGCCTTGGCCAGGAAGCCAAGTGGAAAACACGCGCATAGAAACAAGCCAACGGGAGGCAGATGGGCAGAGGAGAGGTGCTGGGAGGGGAGACGGAGGGCCCACTGCCAAGCACCCAGGCTGACGGTCACCAGGGCAAGAGGCGGGTGGCTGGGCCTCTGCCCAAGGCCAACGTGGCAATGAGAAGATGTGACCTGCCCGGACGAGCGGAGGAAAGGAAAGAGATGGGGAGGATGTGGATGCTGAATTACGCACAAAAACCAGCGGGCGGTGTCTACGTACCACAGCATCCACGGCGGGAGAACTGTCCCCAACCACCAGCAGCACCGGACACCTGGGGGCAGGCAGGGAGGAGAAGGGGAGTTAACACGGTTCATTAAAAGACCCGCACGCTCCCAGGCCTGCCAAGGTCCTAACAACATTACTTTGCTTCCTCCCGTGCCCTCTGCTCCTTTTCCTCCCTCCTCCCTCCATCCTCTGCTTTGTTCTTAGAGTAATATCCATCGGTAAGTCATTTACACTGTAGTATGAATTTCACCAGAGCATTTCTATGCTCTGATGTTCTTATATTTTGAACACCCTCTCCTCCAGGAAGGCTGGGTGGGACGTGGTCAGCAATCAAGCTCGGAGACACCAAGGACGAAGCTGGCGAGGAAATGGCACGTGCCGAGTCCAGGTGTGGGATAACACGGCTCACTCAAGGAACCGAAAAATGACTGTCACTTTCGGCGGGACACAGCTGCTGGTTTCCGAGACCGTGTTCTCCCCCTGGTTTAAGAGGGCACTTTAGGGTGGGTCCCGGGCCCCCTTCATCCCCAGGTGCTGTGCGGCAAGGCAGGCACAGGATTCAACGTAAAGTAGGTGCTTAATAAATTCTGCCCCAAGTGCAGTCAGCACCTCTTCTCTGAGCTCCAAGCTCCACCCTGGGTCTCAGGGCCGCCGGGGAGCTGAGCACCTGCACAGGGAGAAGAGTGAGACTGGGCGTGCCCAGCCCTGGGGAGGGTGCACATCCGGTGCTCACTGATGGTGATGTCCTGGCACAGGGCAGTCCTGCCAAACTCGAAAAGAAGGCCGTGTGGGCACCTGGGCACCAAGCAAACCAGACAGAGATGGGGAAGAAAGGAACTCACTGCAGGGTGACTGTGGGCACGCCCGGCACCGGCCGCTCAATCTCCAGGTCCCGCCGGCTGCAGAGGACAGACGGAAGCACCATTAATGACATCAGCAGACCTCCCCCACCACCGAGGAAGCCCCTCCCACTGAGCAAAGCCAGGAGGTCCTGCCAGCGGCCATTCTGCTCTGGCCCCGGACGCTGGACGTCCTCAGAGGCACCGTGCATGCCACGAAGTCACGTTAGTAACGGGAGGATGGAGGCAGCCCATGAGCTCACTTCTGGCCCCTCTGGGGGAGCCAGGTAGTGCTGGCTCAGCAGGCTGAGCGACTCCCTGAGATTCCAGAACTTCGGGCTCAGCCCTGTGGCCCCGAGCTGCCCCTCCTCGCGAGGAGCTCCCAACAGGCACCCAGTTACCCAGTTACGGATAGGAGGCCTGTGGCCTTGCCAGAGGCCGTGTGCAGGCATTACTCATCCTGGGAATGACTCAGCCCCTCCCAGCGCCTCCCCGGCTTCCTCCCATCACCAGTCTTTGCTTCTCTCGAAGCTCTCCTCACACCTGTCCTCACACCTGTCCCCACATCTGTCCCCACACCTGTCCCCGCATCTGTCCCCACACCTGTCCCCACACCTGTCCCCACAGCTCTCCTCACACCTGTCCTCACATCTGTCCCCACACCTGTCCCCGCATCTGTCCCCACACCTGTCCCCACACCTGTCCCCACAGCTCTCCTCACACCTGTCCCCACATCTGTCCCCACACCTGTCCCCGCATCTGTCCCCACACCTGTCCCCACACCTGTCCCCACAGCTCTCCTCACACCTGTCCTCACATCTGTCCCCACACCTGTCCTCACACCTGTCCCCGCATCTGTCCCCGCATCTGTCCCCACAGCTCTCCCCACATCTGTCCCCACACCTGTCCTCACATCTGTCCCCACACCTGTCCTCACACCTGTCCCCGCATCTGTCCCCACACCTGTCCTCACACCTGTCCCCACATCTGTCCCCACACCTGTCCTCACACCTGTCCCCGCATCTGTCCCCACACCTGTCCCCACAGCTCTCCCCACATTTGTCCCCACACCTGTCCTCACATCTGTCCCCACACCTGTCCCCGCATCTGTCCCCGCATCTGTCCCCACACCTGTCCCCACAGCTCTCCCCACACCTGTCCTCACACCTGTCCTCACACCTGTCCCCACATCTGTCCCCACACCTGTCCCCGCATCTGTCCCCACACCTGTCCCCACACCTGTCCCCACAGCTCTCCCCACATCTGTCCCCACACCTGTCCTCACACCTGTCCCCGCATCTGTCCCCGCATCTGTCCCCACACCTGTCCCCACACCTGTCCTTACAGCTCTCCTCACACCTGTCCTCACATCTGTCCCCACACCTGTCCTCACACCTGTCCCCACATCTGTCCCCACACCTGTCCCCACACCTGTCCCCGCATCTGTCCCCGCATCTGTCCCCACACCTGTCCCCACAGCTCTCCCCACATCTGTCCCCACACCTGTCCTCACACCTGTCCCCACACCTGTCCCCACACCTGTCCTTACAGCTCTCCTCACACCTGTCCTCACATCTGTCCCCACACCTGTCCTCACACCTGTCCCCACATCTGTCCTCACAGCTCTCCTCACACCTGTCCTCACACCTGTCCTCACACCTGTCCTCACAGCTCTCCTCACACCTGTCCCCACACCTGTCCCCACACCTGTCCCCACAGCTCTCCCCACATCTGTCCCCACACCTGTCCTCACATCTGTCCCCACACCTGTCCCCGCATCTGTCCCCGCATCTGTCCCCACACCTGTCCCCACAGCTCTCCCCACATCTGTCCCCACACCTGTCCTCACACCTGTCCTTACAGCTCTCCTCACACCTGTCCTCACATCTGTCCCCGCATCTGTCCCCACACCTGTCCCCACACGTCCTTACAGCTCTCCTCACACCTGTCCCCACACCTGTCCTCACACCTGTCCCCACATCTGTCCTTACAGCTCTCCTCACACCTGTCCCCACACCTGTCCTCACACCTGTCCCCACACCTGTCCTCACAGCTCTCCCCACACCTGTCCCCACACCTGTCCTTACAGCTCTCCTCACACCTGTCCTCACATCTGTCCCCACACCTGTCCTCACACCTGTCCCCACACCTGTCCCCACACCTGTCCTCACAGCTCTCCTCACACCTGTCCCCACACCTGTCCTCACACCTGTCCCTACACTTGTCCTCACACCTGTCCCCACACCTGTCCCCACACCTGTTCTCACACATGTTCTCACACCTGTCCTCACAGCTCTCCTCACACCTGTCCCCACACCTGTCCTCACACCTGTCCCCACACCTGTCCCCACACCTGTCCCCACACCTGTCCTCACAGCTCTCCTCACACCTGTCCCCACACCTGTCCTCACACCTGTCCCCACACCTGTCCTCACAGCTCTCCTCACACCTGTCCCCACACCTGTCCTCACACCTGTCCTCACACCTGTCCTCACAGCTCTCCTCACACCTGTCCCCACACCTGTCCTCACACCTGTCGCCACACCTGTCCTCACAGCTCTCCTCACACCTGTCCCCACACCTGTCCTCACAGCTCTCCTCACACCTGTCCCCACACCTGTCCTCACACCTGTCCCCACACCTGTTCTCACACATGTTCTCACACCTGTCCTCACAGCTCTCCTCACACCTGTCCCCACACCTGTCCTCACACCTGTCCCCACACCTGTTCTCACACATGTCCTCACACCTGTCCTCACAGCTCTCCTCACACCTGTCCTCACACCTGTCTCACACTTGTCCCCACACCTGTCCTCACCTAGGGTCACCATGGGCGCAGGCACATACTCCCAACCCTGAGGGTGTGACTGGGTCCCACTCATGTTGGCACCCCCGGGTCTGGAGTGGTAGCCCGGCTCCTGGCCAAGCGCTCAGCACTCCAGGAGACCCCTGGCTAAGGGCCCCCCGTTCTGTTATGTGTTTGCTCAAATTCAGGGGCTGCCTCTCCCACGGTGACTACAACCCCCTCGGCCTCACCCCACGCTCCAGCCCTACGGAAGGAGCCCCGGAACGGGCGTGCAGGGCCGCGGCCCCCGCACCTGTTGTAGGCGTTGATGAACAGGTGCAGGTTTCCGGGGTTCATGTCGTTGATGATGTGCTGGCGGTAGGTGTGCACCACCTCCACGTTGCTCTGCATCTCCTCCTGCCACGAGAGGAGAAAGGTCCTCCACGGGCCCTGCGGTCAGGGGCGGGTCCCCGTCCTCGCCATTCTCCGGGCGCCTCAGGCACCAGGTGACGGCATGCTGCCCGGCCCGGGACGCATCAGGGCAGTGGCCGCCACACCCACAGGCAGGCTGTGGTCAGATGGGCAAAGCGCGCCCTCCCCTCCGGGCTCAGCGCGTGGAGTTCGGACCCGAAGTCGGTCCTCCGGGGCTTGGAGCTGGACTCTGCAGGGGCTCAGAACAAGCCACCCCAAGATGTGCCTCGGTGGGGGGCACGTTATTTTGAGCGGATGCCAACCGAGATCCTGGGGACTCGAAAGAAACGCCCGCTCCCCCTGCTTAGCCGCCTACAGGAATTCACACCCCTCGCCTGGCCCACGGCGAGAGCCGCCACCAGAAATGGCCTTTCTGAAGGTGCGCGTGCTCGCCCTCCGGAGCCCCAAAGTGCACCGCCTCATCCTGAGCTCAGTGTCAAGTGCACCTCCATTTCCCCTCCCTCCCTGACTCTCTCATACGTGCGGGTTCCCGCACCAAGGTCTGTAGTTAAATCTGGCCATTTTCTCTCGCTAACGCGTCTCGTGTCTACCTGGTGAGGAGGTGAGCCCAAAGAACCTTACATGGAGAAGAACACTGCTTCCTTCCTCACACGGCATCGCTGCCCCTGTCTTGGGAAAAGTGCCTTAACCTCTGAGCCTGGTGCTCTCGGAAAAAGGGGATTAATATCACCCACGCCTCCAGGGTGTGGATCTGACGGAGGTTGCACGCTTTGGAAAGGCCTTGGGAAATGGGATCCATCCATGCAACTATTCCCAAGGATTGTTTGTTAACGGTGAAGATTTGCATGCTTGCAAAACAAGACCAGCTCACGCAGGGGGAAGGTGCTGGAAGGGACACTTGATTCCCGGGGGGCCAGCGGAGGCTTGAGGTGGGCCTCGGCCTCCCGCTCCCTGGTCCCTTTCTGAAGGTGACGCTGGACAAACGCACTCGGAGCTGGCTCTGGCTCTCGTTTGCGCAACGGCAGACGCTGTAGGTCTCACCAAACGGCCTGATGCGATCGGAGGCGACCCGAGCCCGAGCGGGAGGAAGGGGGCAGACGACAAGCCGTGCTGTTGTCACAACCGCCCACAAGCATTTAAGCGGCAAAGAGGCCAACTGGCCGTTCAAAGAAAAGATCAGCCCAAAGAACCTTGAGGGACTGACCGAGTCCAGGCCCCCCAACTCACCTTCCCAAAGAGGTGGGACACCACCATGTCCGGCAGGGCCTGGGTCCATCCGGAGATCTGGGGAGGACACGGGGGGATTAGGAAGAAGGCATTCGCAGAGGCAAGATGAGGTCAGTCCATCCCCAGGCCCTTGCGCTTCCCAGCCCTTGGCCTGAGGATGCCCCAGGGATGGGAACTCAGTCACAGCCTCTGGTTACCTTCCAGACTTGCAGCCCCCAGAAGGCAGGGCCTGGCTCTCCACCCATCGCTATTCTGGGAGCCCAGGCACAGAAGGTGCATGCACAGCTGTGCGGAACGGACCCGGCCTGCTCCCAGCTTTCCCTGGGCTGGAGCACACCAGTCGTCGGCAGGAAGGACCCCATGCATTTGTTCTCTCGCCGAGTCCATACCTCAGATCTGCTGGGCTCATCCTCTACATTGTCCCTAAGCCACTTTCCTCTCTCCAAATATACTGTGGTTACCAAAGAATTGAATGACCTCTCTCTCTCTCTCTCTCTCTCTCTCTCTCTCTCTCTCTCTCTCTCTCTGTAACAACAGTGCTAGGCTAGGTACACAGGAGGAGCTCCATAAATGCTAGATATACAGTGGGAGCTCCATAAATGCCAGGCATACAGCAGGAGATCCATAAATGCCAGGCATACAGCAGGAGATCCATAAATGCTAGGCACACAGCAGGTGATCCATAAATGCTGGGCACCCAGCAGGAGATCCATAAATATGAGGCACACGGCAGGAGATCCATAAATACTAGGCACACAGCACAAGCTCTGTAAATGCTAGGCAAACAGCAGGAGATCCATAAATGCTAGGCAAACAGAAGGAGTTCCATAAATGCTAGATATACAGTGGAAGCTCCATAAATGCTAGGCAAACAGCAGGCGATCCATACATTTTGGACACACAGCAGGGGCTCCCTAAGTGCTAGACAGACAGCAGCTCCAAAATATGTGCTAACTGCCACCACATGTCACAGGATCTGACCCCAGAGCCTGACATACAGTAGACCTCTGATGTAGGTCTTTTTTCTCCAGGGCTGGGGTCGAAAAGGAAGGATATGGTGCAGATATTAAAACCCCACAAACATTCCTCGGGCTGCATGCAGCCAATGGCTGATGTCCCCAGCCCTCCACGTCTGGCTCAGAGCAGCTACCCAGGAGCCAAACTGGCGGAGTGGAATGTCACTTCCTTTGCTGGAAAATAAAAGAAAAAACAGGGAGTGTGTTCCGCTCCCAAATGTCACGCAGGCCGGAGGGAAGGGCTCCCGCCTTCTGGCCCAGTGTCCAGGGAGAAATGCAGTCCCAGGCTGGCTGGCCAGGACGCGGTGGGAGGAGGGGGAGGCACACGACCCCTTTAATCTTCCTGTGCCAGATGGCCACCCCAACCTTGGCAGAAATACGCTTTCAGAATGAGATGCCAGGATCACCCCTGCTTAAAAGGCTCTGTCCTGTTTCCATTAGAACGGTTTCCCCATCTCTTTGGCAAATACAGGGGCTTTGATAAAAACAACAATCATCATTTTTAAATAAACAAGGAACCCTAGGCCACCAGCCAGAGCAGAGCTTCCCGAGACAATGAGGGCCCCTCGTGTCCAGGAAGGGACGTGCCCAGCCCCTTCTATGCCCAGCCCGGCGGCACTGGGGTGGGGGTGGGCCTTGGACACCTGCTGCCTGGGAGCTGTGAGCATAGCTCTGGGGGGGGGGGGAGGGGGCTGGATGGGGCTGGTGGGGGGGTGCCAGGGCTCTACAGTCAGCCAGCTCTCTTTCTGCACAGCCTCCTTACCCATTGGGAGCCTCAGTTTCCCCCTCTGTGAATGGCATGACAATCCGGGGAGGATTCAACAGGCCACGCACACATAGCAACAGGGAGCAGAGCTAGCACCTGGGAACCATCCAGGGGTGGGGCCCTTTTCCTACCCAGGGCCATTTGGATGTGCATCGCGTCATTCACAGACCATCCAACATTAGTCACTTAAAAACTAGCCTGCTATACAGGGTCCAACATTGAATTAACTCACCCTGATGCCTTGGCAGGGCCCAACCAAACCATTTTAGGGGCCTTATAGGGCTGGCAGGCCGGACGTTCCCCACCCCTGCTACACGCTAATTATTATTGTCGTCAAACTGAGTGGCCTATTTTTTCTCCTTGGTAATAGGTGGGCTTAGAGGCACTGGTCTTGTTCAACTTTCTATTCTCAGCATCTTGAGAAAAGCCCAGCCGATGCTCGGTCCCCGGCGAAGACTCCTACCCAGACGATGCTGGTCCACGCCGGCTCAGGGACCCTGGCCCCGATGGCCCTGACCCTGCTGGCTTAGCCCGCACTGCCCCCTGGGTGTCCGAGGGCAAATGCATGGGGTCACGCACTGTTCCAAGCACAGCAGAGGAAAATGCTCTCTTGGCTGGGGTGGGGAGTAGCAGGAAAGGGTGCCCCTAGGAGGGGTCTCAGTGCCACGGTCCTCGGGGCCGGGGTGAGGGCACCCACCCCCTACGTTTCGGGACCCCACCAGTCCGGCCCAGGCTCACCTTGGAGGCCGCCCAGTCCATCCAGCCCTCGGCACAGGGGTTCACGTTGATGAGCACCAGGCCCTCCACCATCTCGGGGTTGTTCAGCTGTAATTCAGACACGAGGTGAGAGACAGCCCGGCCACCTGAGACACCGTGAACGTCACACGTCGAACCAGAGGTGGAGCAGGATGGGAGAGGGCTCGCGTGGCCACAGAGCAGGTTGCTGCTCTGTGTCTCTGGCCCCCGCCCCGTGCGAAACGGAGGTTCCGGCTCAGGGGACGCTGGGTTGGGTCCCTGAGGGAGTGGACCAGTCACTGCCCCTCGCTGCCCCTCAGCTGTCCTAGCTGTGAAATGGGTGTATCACACCACCAACCACATAATCAGGCACACGAAGGCTCTTTAGAAATCAGAAAGAGCTCTACATCTGGAAGAATATATACTGCATATATCAGACAGATAGATGGGAGGGGGGGAGGAAGAGAGAGAGAGAGAGAGAGAGAGAGAGAGAGAGAGAGAGAGAGAGAACAGACACACAGATAGATGGGAGAGTTTAAACCTCATTTTATCTGCTCGGTGCCTGGAGAGCCAGACCACTTTGCATCACGTGAGCATCCCTCACCTGGGGCCAATCCCAGCAAGCAGCAGCCAGAACACACCCGGTTGCCAAAAAAGTGAGCATCGCTGCATTTTCAAACTGTTTGGGGAGGGTACGAAGGGCCCAGGAGCCCTGGCTTGGGCCGGCAGCAACGTAAGCGACAATTGTCATGTTAACACAGGTATCTCTGGTTCTAGGTTAGAGCTAGTCAGGAGCCCAGAGGCCCCTGGCTCCAAAAGCTACCAAGGAAGTAGCGGGGGTGCATAGGGGACCTGCCACCGTGAGCAGAGCTGATGATGGGAGAATGCGGCTAGGATGGCAGGTCAGTGCAGGAAAAAGGAAAACGCGCACACACACGCGCACACACACCACACACATCACACACGCATGCACACCACACATACCACACACGCATGCACACCACACACGCATACACAACTCTGGACCACACAAGCTGTGGTCCTCCCTTGGGAAACGGAATGATGGTTCATTTCTTTTGCCCTTTGGGGATTTTTGATGCTTGTCCAATTTTCTTCCTTCGCCTTGAATTTGTTTTACTCAAAACATAATTTTTTAGAAATGCACAAGAACTCACAGCGAATCGAGTGAGAATGTAGGCGCCAGCCCCGGTCCCCATGCCAATGACGCTCTTCACCCTGGAAGCAGACATTAAAGTTGATGTCATGGAAGATGAGCGCCAGGAGCCCTTGAGCACCCTCCCCAGGGAACCTCATCTCCCCCAGGGTCTGTCCCGGTTGTCACTGAGGAAGGCTAGCAGCAGTGGGGACCGCTGCCCTGCTGGGCCCTCCAGACCTGAAATGCAGCACGCTTTAGGGACGAACAGAAGGCCGTGACCTTGAGGGACTCGTCCCGTTTCCTCCCTTCTCTCCTGATGGCCCGGCATTTATGGGAAGACCATGACCGCTTCTTCCCGCTCCTAAGCTTTATTTTGGATTCGACAACTTGGCATGAAAATCAGCCAGGCAAGAAGTCTGAGTGCCATCATCACACCAAAGGCTCATGTAAGAAGGAAATGAGCATTGGCGGAAGAAGGGCCCCTGGAGAGAGAGGAGTTGAGGGCTCAGGCAACCCAGAACGTTCCATGGAAAGAGAAAGCCATGAAAGAAGAGAAAGCAGGAACGGATGGGAGGTGCCTGTCATCGGGTGATGCCTTCACTCAAGGAGAAAAGGCCCACTTGCAGGAAGCAGTGGGAACAAAGAGGAAGTGGACATCAGTGAGGACAGGGAGCCAGGTGCATTTCTTCCCTGAGTTTTAAACTGCAGCCTGGCCCAGCTGGCGTGGCTCAGGGGTTGAGCATCGACCGATGAACAGGAGGTCATTGTTCAATTCCCAGTCAGGGCACAGGCCCAGGTTGCAGGCTCGATCCCCAGTGTGGGGCGTGCAGGAGGCAGCCCATGATTCTCTCTCATCATGGATGTTTCTATCTTTCTCTCCCTCTCCCTTCCTCTCTGAAATCAATAAAAATATATTTAAACTGCAGCCTGTGTCAGGGGTCAGGCCAGATGGAGGCTAAAAGAAAAGCAGATTCGGGAAGCCGCTCTCCCTGCAGGCCTGGGGAGGGGGAAGTGGGGGGCGGGGCAGATCCCTCACTCTTACCCAAACTGGTGCAGGACTCCAGGCAGCATCTCGGCCAGCTGGTCCATGGACGGGTACATGTACCTTGGGAGAAGCCACACAGAGGAGTTAGCGAGAGCCCGGATCCCCAGGAAGTTAACCATGTCAACAGGAACAGGCTGGAAGGGGCAACCTGGCCCAGGCGTGCGGACGCCCCATCGCGCCCCCCTGTGGCCCTCACTGCATACACCCCTCAGGGCACACAGCCTTCTCTGATGAGCAAGAATGTCTCCATCCCTCATTCTCCACCTTCCTCTCTGCAAAGTAGCCCTTTATGATTGCTTCCTGTGTGCCAGGCCCCACCCCAGGCATTTGGTGGGCTTTGTAAACTCGTCTAATCCTTGCGACAACGCGATGAGGTTGCCATGCTCTCCCCCCATATAAAGCTTATATAGAGAGACTTGGCTTCACAGAAGAGTATATTTTACCGCAATAAAAAAATGAAAAGCCAGTCTAGCGCCTCCCCCACCACCTGCTTCCACCCTGCAAGGCTTTCCTTCCCCCTCCTGGGGCACGAGGCTCCCCGCTCACCCCACGGGGAAGGATGCGGCGCCGTCCTGCTGGCCAGGGGCGTCCACGTGGCAGACGGCGAAGTGCTGGGTGATCTCTTGCATGTCCTCAGAGTTGAAGAGGGGGTTGTAGCAGGTTTTGTCTGCATGGGGCGGGGAGACAGGAGGGGGAGTGAGGTTGGCATGAGCTGGCTTGCTCCCTGCAAAGCGCGTGCATTTTTGTTTGCGGCACTCCTATTCAGCAGAAGGAAAGGGACTCACAGCAGGGACGCCCATCTTTTGTTCCCCTGTCCCACTTTCCTGTGGCGATAAAAGGCAAGAATAGGCCCTGGGAAGGCAGTGCGTGTGGAGGTGGAGATGGCCCATAAACTGTACTGTACCACCTGGGGGATGATCTTCCAGTTTAAGCCCAGGAGGGGCCTCCTGCTCCTTTCCCCGTCACTCATGACTGTGGTGGCTCCAACAGGAGGGGGGGTTACTCCGCTGACATGCTCTTTCTCCCTGGGTTTCCTGAACTCTCACATCGGGGACGCTGGCCAGGGCACGGGAGCTTCTCAAACACGGAGGAGCATAGGAGATAAAGCCCAGACCTCCCTTCTTATATGACTGTGGATGAGAGTCTGAAGCAAAGATGGCCAGCTTTTCTTCCTGGGCACACAGCGGGACTACATTTCCCAGCCTCCCTTGTAATTAGAAGCAGTCACGTGATTGGGTTCTGGCCAATAGCATGTGATGCTTGCTGCTTCCTCCTAACACCTGCTCCCCAATCCTCTAGGTTTCTCTCTCTTCTGTCATCTACCTGCCAGATGCAGAGGAGCCAGCAGAAGCCTCTGAGGCTCCGGGGGATGGCAGAGTCACAGCTAGAAGGAGCCTGGGTCCCCGAATCACCAGGTGGAAGGGGCCACACCAAATGCCCCCACTGAGTTGTTAAATGAGGGAGAAATATCATATATGGTATGAAGCTACAGAAGTTCCGGGTCTTTTGCTCCAGCAGTTGGCTTACTCTACCACTGAGCCTCTCTAAAACGGGGTGCATCACACCACATGCAGTTCCATTCCCTCACCGGGGTCCAGGGAACGGAGGTGACCTCCATCAAAGTACCTAGCAAGGCATCTGATACATAACGGACACAGGGGACACCCGGGAAGACGTGAGGTAAGAGACGTGAGGGTGGAGAAAATAAATGGTTTTCAGGGACTGACATCATCTCCAGCCTCAAGGGCATTAAAAAACTGTAGGGGGGAGGTAAATTAGGCAGTCTGTCAATCAAAAATGGAGCCTGTGTTCAGCTTGCAACGTGCAAGTTTACAGCGATCCCTGGACCAGGGCGGCCTGCAAGTGCCTTCTGAGCCGTCACAGGACGTCTCACCTGCATCTGCGTCATCTTAACACAAAGCGGCTCTATTCCGCGTCACTTCCAGTCCCGTCTGTGGAAAATGGGGAACCCAGATGGGTAACATCTTGGAAACTCAGTCTAAACATTCACAGCTGCAGGATTCAGAAGGGCCAAGACGTGGACGCAATGACGTCCACTGACTGAAGAATGGGCAACAAATGTGGTCTCTCGGCGCAATGGAAGGTCACTGGGCAAAAGGCAAAACGTCCTGACATGTGTACGTGTGGCTGAGGCGTGAAAACAGCACGCAAGGAGCCGGTCACGGAAGACCACGTGTTGTGTGACTCCGTTGCTCTAACATGTCCAGGACGGGCAGGTCCTTCCAGGCAGAAAGTAGACAGTGGTGGCCAGGGGCTGGGGGTGTTGGAAATTGGGGGTGACAGGTGAGACAACAGGATTTTTTTTTTTGGAGTAATAATGTGCATAAATGGATTGTGATGATGGTTGCACAACTCTTCAAACACTGAAAACCATTGTACTCCTTCATTAAAAGAGGTCACTGTCACACAGATAGACCGTGGGGGGCTCCCTGAGTTCCCAGCAGCTCCTGGCACACAGACAACGCCGTGCCTCTGTGCACTGCATTCTAGAATCTTCTAGTCTGTGGCAAGAGTTCTTCCCAGAATAGCTCCAGGAAGGCCCAGCAAGAGAGAGGCAGCCGGGCTCCCTGCCTCCAGGCCTTCCTAGCCCCCCTCCCCCACCTGGGCAGGAGCAGGCCCACTAGCCACACGGGGGCCCGGAACGTACGGTTCATGCCAATGTCGTGGTACGTGAGGATGACGGGCCGGCTTCCCTTGGGGGTCCCGCACAGCGTGACGTGGATGGAGCCATGCAGAGTCTCGATGTCCTGCTCCTGCGGAAAGACAGCAGGCGGAGGGACTGTCACATGGGGCGTGCAGGCCGGCGTGGCTTAAACCTGACGGGACACCAGCGTCGCGGCCTAGAACACAGCTTCTGAGGACGTGCCCAGGGCCTGGCCCCTGGTCAGGAGGGCACTGGGCTTTGGGCGGCAAAGCGAGGCCCAGAGAGCCCTGGCCAAGGTCAGGGAGGGAGGGGGAGGGGCAGAAGCCGATGGAGAGCAAGAGGTTTAACCTGCGAGGGGCCGCGGGGCTGGGCTGAGGGGACCGGGTAGGCTCCCATCCTGTGAAAGCCATGGCTGTCCATCTGAGGGACATGGGGAAGGGAGGGAGGGAGGGAGGGATGAACCCCAATTCCCAGGCTCCCCCTCCAGAGCAGGAAAGGGCATCATCTCTGTTTTTAACAAGAATCCACTTCCTTTCAAGTCCCAGGCAGAGTGATGGGGCTCCCTGGGCCCCCCCTTGAGGCCCCAAGGCAGGCAGGCCTGATGCTGGTAAAGGGGGCGCCTCTCCCCGCACCCTTGCCTTTGGGAAAGGGGCCATAACGGAGCCTCACAGTGTGGCAGGTGAAGCCTGCGTGCTTACGACCTGATGTTGATGGGGGTAAACAGGACACAGCATGGGGAACCCCAGCTCCCCGGCCCAGGGGTGCTCCTGGGCCACTGAGTGGGGAGCCTGCTTGATGCCCTGACCCCCCCTCGCATCCCCTCCGTGCCCAGCCCTGCGCTCCTGCTGTGGAAACATTGGAAAAACCCAGACCCTAGAGCAACGGCCCAGCCCCAGGGGGGGCCTGGATCATCTGCCAGCCCAGCCGGGCCCTGAAGCGGCTGCAGGAACAATGGTCCATTGTGGGGGCCACACTCTCCATTGTCTCCCCAGCTGACCCCCAGGGCGCCCTCTAAAAACAGGCCTGGCCAGGCAGTGCCCCCACCAGCCTGGGACACCAGGGTTCAAACCCAAGTGCACCCTCCCCCAGCCCTGAGCCCCAGGTCAGCACCTGTAAGAGGACAATGAGCCACTCCCCACACCTATCCCCCAGGTTCCTGAGCAGAGAAGGTGAGCTCGGGGCCTGGCGGGAAGGGCATTCTCAGTACGTGGTGGCCTGGGCACCACCTTGGTGGCAGGTACAGGACGCCCAGCCCAGGCTGGCATCACGAATGTCTGTCCCTGGCAGCCCCCAGGGGTGGGGGTGAGTAACAGATGTTGACTCATCGCTTGGGAGGCCTTGACCTTATACAGCTGTGGAGCCAGAAGCGCCTCTGTCCGAGAGGCTGGGCTGCCTCGCCTGCTCAGTTACACCCCCGGGCCTGGCACAGCCGCCTGCTCACAGCAGGTGCTCTGGATCTATTTGGTATTGACTGTCCCCAGGAGATCAGAGAGGGTAAGCAACTTTCCCAAGGTCACACAGCTGCATGGTGCAGCAGGATCTGAACCCGTGACCACCCAAGTCCAGAGCCTGTGCCTTTAAAATATATGTATTTTTTATTGATTTCAGAGAGGAGCAGAGAGGGAGAGGAAATAGAAACATCAGTGACGAGAGAGAGTCATGGAACGGCTGCCTCCTATGTGTCGCACACAGGATCGAGCCCACAACCCGGGCATGTGCCCTGACCGGGAATCGAACCGTGACCTCCTGGTTCATAGGCCGACGCTCAACCACTGAGCCATGCCGGCCAGGCAGAGCCTGGGCCTTTGATGTCTGATTCGCACACTGTGCCGGGCGCCCCGTGAAGAAAGGGACCTTTAATGAGTCCCGTGCACTGGGACTCCCTGGAGAGGGACGCGCCTAGACAGGTCCCCCAAGATGGGGCTGTGGATGGCTCTGTGTCTCCCCAGTGTCCCTGTGAAGCAGTATCCCCGGCACGCCCTGGGGTACACGGGCACATAGGATAGATACCTATCCTCCACTCCTCCCCAAACCTGCCTCTGGCCCAGCCTGCGGAACGTGCCACAGGTGTGCCGGACACAGGACACCTGTGGGGCAGGGCGGAGGGGGCGCAGCCTGGCTTTGCCTTGACCCAGATGAGCGCCACCCCCATCTGTCACTGGGTTCGTTCTAAGTCCCAGTGACTTCCTAGGAAGTGGGGCTGGGGGGGGGGGCAGACGGGGGCCAGGAAAGGGTGGGTTGAGGATGCCCAAGCCTCTGACTCCTGCCCACTTCAGTCAGGGGGCGGGAGAACAAGCAGCGACTGTGTGGAAAGCGAGGAATTAGGGAAAGGTCACCACTGCCGTTTTCCCTGGGAGCTGATCTGCTTCCAAGTGAAGGGAAAGACATCGGCCTCCCCACCCCACCCCCGGGCCCCCAACAAGGATCAGGTGTCCCCCTGGCC
Organism: Corynorhinus townsendii; assembly: GCA_026230045.1. Lineage (NCBI taxonomy): Eukaryota > Metazoa > Chordata > Mammalia > Chiroptera > Vespertilionidae > Corynorhinus > Corynorhinus townsendii. The sequence goes on from JAPDVU010000010.1 coordinate 53,310,034, forward strand.
CAGTTCCGCCGGCAGGGCCGTCCAGAGCGGGAGCCAGACCTCAGCAGACACTGCCCACCGCCCTCCTGCCCAGCCCCTCCGTGCACTCCCTCCACCGCAGGCCCCCAGGGGACCCGCGCTCCCTGCCAGCAGGCCCCTGGTGCCTCGCCAACAGATGCCATGGAAACCAAATCAAAGCAGACCATCAGAACACGAGAGGTCCAGGTGGAAGGAATGAGAAGCAGCCAAGGCACCGCGAGAGGCGACCCGGCCGCAGCGGGAAGAATGATGGATGCCGTTCTCCGCGCTGCCGCCCCTCCCCCCCATCGGTTACATGGACTTTGGCTCCGGACACCGAGACCGGGTCTGATTTCATCATCTCTCTCGTGGTAGAGTGACACGGAGCAAATCCCTTCAGCCCTCTCTGGGCCTCGCTCTTCCACTATCACGTGAAGACAGCAACGATGCCCCCCGTGAAGGCGGTGACGGATTACGTGAGCCGATGCAGGAAGAGAGGTCAGCCTGGTGTCTGGGGCGCAGACACCAGCTAAAAGGGCTCCCGTGTTTAGTACAGATCTAGGCGTCAGATGGGCCCAAAGGGAGGGCTAGCTCGACAGAACCTCTTGGCAAGTTTCTCCAAATGGGCCTGGCGCCTCCCGCTTGGCAAAGAAGGCCTGAGACGAGGAGTCGGATGCAAATATTCACTCGCTCCCTCCCTCCTCTGGGCCTTCCAGGAAGCCTCCCCACCTGGAGCGGAGGGGGCGGGCGGAGTCACGAAGCACCTGCTAGCTGGGGGATGCTTGGATCCAGAATTCCAGCCAAAGAAAATAAGCCAGAACCCAAACTACTCCCACCTACTCCCCCCATCACATTTGCAAACACAACTGCCCAGAACCTGACGCCAGACCGTCTCCGCCAAACCAGATCACGGGCGTCCTTCCTGCGGCCACAGCATCCCTGGCTGGCAGCCCACCCATGCCTGGCTCCCAGGGCTCCAGAGCCTCTCCCAGGGGCCAAGGCAGGGTCCTGGGAGCCACCGGCAGAACTCACATGCCCGGGCACCCAGCGGTCTGCCTTAAAACGTCACCCAGGCCAAAACTAACAGCCCACCGCACGGTGATGTCAGCCGGGGAGAGAGAAGGCGAGAGGCCACCCAGCCACCGGGCGCGGACCCTCCCGCGGCGAACCTGCCGCTGGGCTGCGGGCTATGCTGTCTATTCTGAGTCATGTGCATACCCATCCTTGACTCCTCTGGGGGAGCAAGAATGAGGCCGCCTGAGTCGGCACCAAATATTTTCCAAGAAGTAACGCTGGCTGCTTTCAGACACACACAGTGCGGCCGCTCTGACGCCTTCAACTCGACTCCCAAGGAACGGGCCAGAGGGGGCGTCTCCATGCGCTCCGTGCGCCGTGAGAAGCTACTCAAGGAATAGGTGTAAGCAGGTCCCCGTGAGGGCGTCTGGACTCGAGTTCCACACCAGCTCCCCCTCAGAGGGTGAGTGTTAGTCCATCAAAGTTCCATGCAGGTGGCCTGCCTGGCCAGAGGGGTTTTGGTGAGGGAACGGGGCTGGGTCAGACAGAGGCCTTGGGTGAGCCTCAGTTTCCCCATCTGTAAAGGAGGGATGATGGTACAGGTCCGGAATGACTCAGCAGGAGAGCAGGGAAAAGCCTGGCCTGGCTCATCAGAGGACGCCGACATCTCAGGGGTCAGGAGATTGTCATTTTGTCGCTGGGCTGGTGGACCTCGCGGCCTCCCTTGACCAAGGCTCTGTCCTTCTCTGCCCCCAGCCCTAAGAGCTGTCCCCGTTGGTGCACAGAGCACATCAGTCATCACCTCATGCAGCATCTTCCGAGGGAACCCTACGCGACCCCCAGGCGAGATGCTGGGAACTCCTGGAAAGCCGGGGAACTTCCGTGAATATCGTGAGACAGCCCATCCGGGAGCCAAACCCAACGCAACGCCGTTTTATACAAAGATGGGAACTGGCGTCGACAAAGCGTCACTCAGCAGCCACGTTCGGCTCAGCTGTGTCTCGTCGGGAAGGCTGCGCCCACGAACAGCCGCAGGGAGAGCTCACTCCTCCCGGGCAGGCTGGGGACCCAGCCGAGGGGGCCTCTGCCGTGCCACAGCCTCTGTGTGGACCCACCTGCCCCTAATCTTCTCCGGTCACGTGCCTGGCTCCATCTGTCAATCGGGTCTCGGTTCAATATCACCTCCTCCAGCAGCCTTTCCCGACCCCCACCTCGTCAGACGGGAGCTGGAATTGTCTTGTTCACTTAATTTTTCGTGTGTGTGTTCGCCTCCCCCTTCTAGGGAGTCAGACAAGTGATTTCAGTCAAGCACACGGCTTGGTAGCATCCCAGCCCTACCCCTTCCCAACCCCGAGACCTCAGGCCAGTGACTAGACCTCTCTGTGCCTCAGGTTCTCACCTGTAAAATGGGTGTAAGACTCACTTCAAGCAGCAGATGAGCAAAACGTGTGACACACGCAGAACGATGCGTGAGGTACGTTCCATGCTCACTAATGCTGAGCTCTCAGTGTAGGAAGCAGGTTAAAGCAGACATTGATTAAAGGGACAAAGATGTCCCCAACTTCACAGGACAGTTCTGGGGGCTCAGCCCAGGCTGGGACCCAATGTGGGCGGACCTCATCCTGACGCTTCCGGCTCCTCTCTGAGGCCTCCCTGCCCCAGGAGGCCAAGCTGAAGGCTGGTCTCTGCTCTACCAACTCCCTGTGCCCGAGGACAGGAACTCACAGCTGGGCTTAGCAAACGATCAAGAACAACACAAAAGCGAGGAACGATCTTCCCCGGAACAGAAAGACTGTGTTTTCCAGTTTCCAAATCAATAACCGAGACGGCAAAAATCGATCGACGCTAAGCACATGACCCAACAATTCCACTTCCGGGCATGTGCCCAAGAGAATGAGAAGCAGGGACTCAACTAGGTACTTGTGCCCCCATTAGTCACAACAGCCAGAAGGTGGGAGCAACCCGAGTGTCCTCTGACGGTTAAGAGGATGACCCGCCTGTGGCCCATCCACACAAGGAAATATCACCCGGCCTCCGAGGAAAGGGAATTCGGACACGTGCTGCAGTACAGACGGGCCCTGAAGACACTGTGTTAAGTGAAAGAAGCCAACCACAAAGAGATAAATGGTGGATGCCTCCACTTACGTGAGACACTTAAAGTCTTAAAATCATAGCGACAGACAGTGGCATGGCGGTTGCCAGGGACTGCAGGGAAAAAGGCACTTGGACTTAGTGTTTAATGGGGACTTAGCTTCAGGTTTCACAAGATGAATAGTTCTAGAGATGGGAGGTGGTGATGGCTGCCCCAAAATGTGAGCACAGTGAATGCCACCCACTGAAGTGGACACTTCCCAATGGTTCAGATGGTACACTCTATGTTATATGTCCTTAACTGCATACACACACACACACACACACACACACACACACAGGAAAAAGAGAGCCACAAGAGTTGGTGTTACTGACCCAACACTGATGGGGGAAACATGCTATCGGGGTCCCTGCCATCATTGTCCTCTCTCCACTGCCACTTAAATAAGAGTGGCGTGATTTGCCTCATTTCACAGATGAGGAAACTGAGGCCAAGGGGAGGTGAAGCAACTTGCTCTATGTCAAAGAGCCAAGAAAGGGCAAACCTCTACTTGCCTGAACATCAAACTCAGGTAGACACTTGTACACCCATTATTCACAACAGCCAACATTCCCAAACCCTCTCCCACTCGTTCCCCTTCATCCAAGGGCAATGCCAAGATGCCCAGCCTCTGGACATGGGTGGTGGGCCAGTCACTGAAATATGGGATCCAGGAGGAAGAGTGGAGTTGTCTGGGGAAAAGGGAGCAGAGTAGATGATGGAGATGCAGAGCTCCGAGGGGCTGGAGGCCGGGGAGACGGAGTGATGTGCAGGCAGAGGTTCTGGTGCACACTGGCCTGCATCCCTCTGCACCTGCTCCTGTCCTCCCTCTTCTCCAGGAAGCCCAGAGGGCCCCACTGTGCCCAGGCTTCCTGTCCCATCCCCAGGGCCAGCACAGCTTGGGGCTCCCACAGACTTTGGGGTCACTAATGAGTCCAGGAATTACAGGTTCTGAGGTTCGGACCCGCCCCTCAGCCAAGAAAGGCCAGCCCACTGTCCTCACCGGTTGTTCTCGGACAACACTCAAGAGGCAGCCGTTCCCCACCGCCGAGGCCAACCCTGAGCAGCGATGGAGCCAGTGAGCCACAGAGAAGCCGGGGTTCGCTTTCCCAAGCAGAGCCGAGAACATCTGCTCCCACCCAATGCTCCCCATCCCCCCACACCCCCCACAGCTCTGCCCAGATCGACAGTGTCCAAGGGGGCCGTGGGGAGTGCTGTCACGGGCTTCCTTGGCCAGAGCTCCAACCAGCTGCTCTGCAGGGAGGAGCCGAGTGTGGGAAGCTAGCTCCCTCTTTCCCCTCGCCCCCAATGTCTGAACCATGACCTACTTCGCACCAATGGGAGGAGGAGGGAAAAAGAAAGCAGAAAGGGGAGGGAGTCCACGTCTTCTACTTGCCTGAACATCAAACTCTTGCAGGAGGCCAGTGATGGTCTGTGGAGAGACAAGAGGATGCTCAGTTTCATCAAGGTTCCTTGCTTCTCCGAGCCCTGAGCCTGTATCTACCCTCCCTCCTCTGCGCAGCCTCCCTAATTCCTTACGAAGGGAGACTTTTCATCTCAAAGAATAGCCCAGCAGGAAAGGAGACACGTCAGCTGGATTCCTTTTTAACTACTGCCTTGGTGTAAAAAAGATCTGAAGGTCCAAGCTGACCACAAGCTTGTGAGAGACAAGACTGGTCATTACCTATGACCTGGCCGCCTGACCTCCACCCATGGGCTACACTTTTAAATCTCAAGCCCGACCGTGCCACTCTCCTCAATTTCTTCCCTGGCTGCCCGTCTCCTGGATTAAGACTCAGTCTCTCATGTGGACACGGAGAACAGAGACCTCTACGCATTTCCCTCAGTCCTACAATTCTGTTTCCAGCCCAAATCCCATCTCGCACCAGAGCTATCCGGATGGGGAGCACGCACGGTGAACAGCGTGGGCCAGCCGACAATGGCCCACACCTGTGTTTGTAAATAAAGTTTTATTGGAACACAGCAAGCCCGTTCACTTCCATGTTTCGATGGCTGCCTTCACGCTGTAATCGTGAGGCTCACTGGTGGCCACGAGGGTATGGCCCGCAGAGCCTAAGGCAGTTACTATGTGGCCCTTAAAGAACACGCTGGCGGACCTGAATGTAAAATCATAACAAGGGCTTGGCAGCTTCTAAACATAGCTGCCACCCACCCGGGCAGCTCCCCTCCCATCAGAGATCCATGTCTGTGTGTAAAACACAGAAGGGAAAGTCTGTGACGCCACCGACCTAAACCAGAGCGGCCACACTCAGTGCCACAAAGGAGCCCGGAGAGCAAGTCCGTTCACGGGGGCAGCTGGCCTGGCTTGGCTCCAGGCCCCGCACGCAGTGTAACTACGTGACCGAGGACCAATTAAGCTCCTCGAGACTCCACTTCCTCTTCTGTAAAACGGGAACAATCCCAGAACCCTGTTCTCATCCGGCTGTTAGCACGAGAGAACCCGTGGGACGTGGTGGCCCAGGCACGCAGGGCCTGGTCTTCATGTGAATTCCTACTTGGAAAGCGTTTGGTTGACCTTAGAACAGGTTTGGGGAACGGCCGGCCCGCGGGCCATGTAAGGCCCTTGAAATCATGTGGTCTGGCCCTGCCAAGGCATTAGGGGTGAGTTTATTAAATGCTTGACCAAATACAGCAGGCTGATGTTTAAGTTGATAATTCTGTATGGCCCTCGAATGATGTGATAAATATCCAAGTGGCCCTTGGGCAAATAATGGTTCCCACCCCTGCCTTAGAGTCACTTCACTTTTGAGCCTGAACTTTACGTTTTTGAAAAAAAAGGCATCATCACAGGCAGTTTTGCCGCGCAGTGAAAGCTGGGAAGGGAACATAGTTTAAAATACGATGTCACTTTCACAGCAAGTGTAAAGCCATCGTCAGAATGGCCAGTCCAGGAGGGACCTGGCCGCAGGGCAGGGTCGGCTCTTTCCTGGGGAGGCCTGGCTGACGTGAAAGGTTTGGCCGACAAGATGATAAGAAATGTAGCAGCAGGAGCTCAGGAGCTCAGCTTATCTCCTCCACGCCAGGTTCCAGCTGCTTCGTATCAGCAGCCCACGCCATCCTCACTGTGGCCCCAGGACGTAAGTCCCAGTGTCACTGGTGTAAAGCTGGGGAACTGGAGCATAAAGGTTGAAGCATTTGCCAGCGGTGGACACAGAGCTGCCGAGTGTCACGGCCAGGATCTGAAGCCAGACAGACAGGCCCCAGGGGATGTGTGTGACCTTCACCTCAAAACAAGGGGGTAGACAGAGCCTGTGGGCAGTGGGCTTCCGGTCACATGTTCTAGAACCACAGATGTCAGAGGTAGGGGGCACCTAGAGGAGCTCTAGTTCAAGGCCCTTCTTTGCACATGGGATCAGGGAGGTGTGGGCAGAGAAGCCCAGGGCCCGGCCCGCAGTGCAAGAGCACGTAGTGGCCACACCGGGGCTGAAAGGGGTACCTTTGTCCCTATGCACACCTGGACAAGGAGACCTGTGCAAACAAGGAAGTAGTGGACACGTGTGTGCATGTGTTCATGCTGTGCACACACGTGTGCCCTTGTATGGCTGTGCATGTGATGGGGGGACCAGGAGCATCTCTACTCACCTCCCCTTTCTCCACCAAAGGCTTCACCTCGGCCAGGTCCACATCCTGCAGCTCCCGAGACATGTCCCTGCTGTCACCTGCCTGGGAGGGGACAAAGTCCAGGAGGTTAGCACTTCCTGCTGAGAGATGGTTCTGGAAGGAAGCAGATGGGAGGCTAGAAAACGAGCCCTCATTCTGCCCCGCAGCTTCTACCTTCTTCACCTGTCACCAGGCCCCTCCTACAGGTCACCAGGCCCCTCCTACAGGTCACCGGGCCCCTCCTACAGGTCACTGGGTCCCTCCTACAGGTCACTGGGCCCCTCCTACAGGTCACTAGGCCCCGCCTACAGGTCACGAGGCCCCCCCAATACCCACATCACCATCTCAGCCTTGCCCCTGAGACAGGAACTGAGGCTCATGGACGCAACCACCTTACTAATGAAACAGATCAATTCTCAAAACCAGTCCTCACATCTAGTCCAGACCCCCCACCACCCGATTTCTTGCTGCATTTTAGAAGGAGACCCCCATCCCCAAAAGAGGACAGGAGGTCATGGGAGGCCCCCCAGGTGCAGGCATGGAACACACTTCCTCCTCCTTGACCCTCTGAGTATCACCAGCCGGGGCCTGCCAGGCTGGAGGTGGGATTTTCAAACTAAAGGAGCCAAAGCAGCTGGGGTTGAGGGCCAGAGGAGGCCCCCCTGGCTGTGGCACGGCAGGAGCAGAGGACAAAGGTGACAGCGCAGAGCTGGTGAGGCACAGGGTCCCAGAGGGTGGATCTGCTGTCACCCACTCCCCAGGAGCTGGGCTTGGGTGGGGCGGGCACTGAGCACATGCCCAGAGCTTAGTCTGGGGGCTGGAGATATAAACATTTATTGTCACAGATAAAGGGAAGTGAAGCCCCCACCAGCACTGGGCGAGGCGCACAGACCCGGAGTGAGGGTGAGCGCCACAGCCGGCGCCAGGCACGGAGGGAAGCGGCAGGCGTCCAGGTGTCCCCGCTCACAGACCCGGCCTCCTGCATCCTGGACCGACCAGGCAACCTCCCGCAAACCAGGCTGGCGAAGCCCTCCATTGCCAGGCTCCAGAGCAGAAACCCAGGCCCCCAGCTCCCCAGGGCCCCACAGACGCCACGCCGGAAAGAGCGCAGTCTCTGAAATCCCAGCCAGGTGGGCTGGTGCAAGGCTGGACCCCGGAACCCTCAGGACCCTCCTGGCGAGGCCTCTCAGAGGTCAGCCAGCAGCACAGCCTGGGCCGCCTCCTCCCGCCCCGGTGCTGACACATGGCATTCTGGGGGCAGATCCCCTGTGATGGTCTGGTCTGGGGCCCCATATAATTCCCCCCAGTCAATAACCAGCCCCACAAGAATGCTTTTATGCAGCCTTTGGAGTCCAGGTTCCAGAACATTCTGAAAACAAAGTCGGTTTTATATTTTCGAGCATTCCTGGGCAGCGGCCAGCCCGGAGGCCGGAGGCATGAAAAGCCGAGGTCCGACAGCCTTGCTAACTCAGCGTGTTCGTGGTCCCGAGACCCTGGCCCCACAGCCACCTCGCCTACACAGCCTAGAGAGCCTTCCAGAAGCCCAGGCAGTGCCACCCCTCCTGCAGAGAGTGACAGGACCCAGGGTGAGAGTGGGGTCTCCCACTGTCCCCTGGCCGGGCTCTGGCAGGCCTTCTTCAGCCCTCCCCCCAGGCCTTCTTCATCCTCCCCCTCCCCAGGCTTTCTTCAGCCCTCCCCCCATGCCTTCTTCAGCCCTCTCCCCAGGCGTTCTTCCTTCTCCCCCCAGGCCTTCTTCAGCCCTCCTCCTCCCCCAGGCCTTCTTCAGCCTCCCTCCCAGGCCTTCCTCATCCCCCCTCCCCCAGGCCTTCTTCATCCTCCCCTCCTCACCCCCGTGGGCTCCCAGGAGAGGCAGCCTAATTGTATCACTACCTGGCCTGCCTGTGGTTCCTGGCATTACACCAGGTGCAAAGTGGGCCCACCACTCACTTGCTGAATAGATGAACAGGGTTTATGCAGCTTAATAGCAAGGCCTGTGTTTAAATTCACTCTTTTCTTCAAATATATATTTTTGTTGATTTCATGCCCCCTACTGGGGATAGAGCCCGCAACCCAGGCATGTACCCCTGACAGGAATCAAACCCAGGACCCTTCAGTCCGCAGGCTTGACGCTCTATCCACTGAGCCAAACCTGCTAGGGCTACATTCAGAGGCTGAAAACTGGCCAGTCTCCCTTAAATATTTGAGAATTGCCGAGTATGGAGCTGGAGGGGGCGCATGGAGCCCAGCCTTGTACTGGAGACATTTTTAAAAATATATTTTTATTGCTTCCAGAGAGGAAGAGAGAGGGAAAGAGAGACAGAAATGTCAATGATGAGAGAGAATCACGGATCGGCTGCCTCCTGCACCCTCCACACTGGGGATCGAGCCTGCAACCCGGGCATGTGCCCTGATTGGGAATCGAACCGTGACCTCCTGGTTCATAGGTCACCGCTCACCACTGAGCCATGCCAGCCGGGCTGGAGACATTTGTGTCATGACTGGGAGATGCTACTGGCGTCCAGTGGGTGGAGATCAAGATGCTGATGATCAGCTAATCATCCTACGGGGCACAGCACAGTCCTGGGGCAGAGTCGACCAGTCCTTACAGCTGCGGCTGACACGCTGGCTACACCAGGAAGCACCCCAGGAAGCACCCTAGGACCCCGAGTCTGCAGGGAGACTGAACACAGCAGAGGCAGCCTCCACACTCTGTCCCCGTGGGTGGGGGTGCCGCAGGCCTGGGACAGCCTGCCTTTAATGAGTGCAAATGCCCCGGCAGCGAGGGCGGGGCCAGGCCCTCCACCTAGGTCACTGCCCCCATGCCCAAGGCTGCCCACACCGGGGCAATGGGCAGGGAGACAGCTGGGCTGCCCCATCCAGCCAACCTGGGCCAGTTGAAGGCCAACACTTGCCCTATCTCTGTTGCCTTGAACTCTGCAAACGTGTATTTCTGAAGCTGTTTGTCTAAAGCAAATCTTATAAGGAAATTCAATATAGAAAAACAGATTTACATACACCCTTCCCCACCCCCCAGAAAAAGGGGGGGGCGGAGCAGACATGCTTTGGATGAAGCTAGGGAAAAAAGCTTGACACCCCCAGCAGCCCCGGGCTCCCCTTCCCTCCCACCTGCTCCTTCCCCATAAGGCAAGACCTGGCCTCAAAGACCCCTGGGGTTCAGGGAGCTCAGTTCCAAACCGTGACTCATCTGGGCGTGGCTTCCGGGGCCAGGCCCTCATGTGCCCAGCACTGAGTGAAGCACCCATAATAGCCTTGTGGGCAGGGCCCTACCATGTGACAAGCTGGGGCATGGCCACGAGCCAGCAGACCCAGTCCTGCCCCGCGGAGCTCCCATCTCATGGGGCAGGTACGCCCCTGGGGTCCCCCAGCACCGCTCACTCATCAGACCAGTCCTGACGGGCCTGCCCCATGAGCCCACGCTGTCCGGCAGGCTGGGGCGGACGTGGCCTCCGTGACCGCTGTATCTCCCGAGCACAGTTCCCCACCCCGACCTGCCCTCCTGGGCCTGGGTGGGACACTCTTGGTGGTGGAGGCTGGCGCTACACTGCAGGGCCAGCAGCCCCCTGGCCTCGGCCCCCAGATGCCAATAGCGCACACCCACCCTCCCCACCCCCGTGAGAACCGAAAACATCTGTGCACTTTGCCAAATGCCCTCTGGGGGCAAAACCATCCTGGTTAGCAACCACTGGCCTAGGGCGGCTCCTGGTAGGAATGCAGAGAGTATCTGGTAGATCAGACAGACTCTTATTCAATCTCGTGTGCCTGCACACCCACTCACACACTCACACTCTCACAGTCACATTCTCACACACTCACTCTCACGCACTCACTCTCACACACTCACATTCTCACACTCTCACACTCACACTCTCACACACTCACTCTCACACTCACATTCTCACACACTCACTCTCACACACTCTCACACACTCACATTCTCACACTCTCACACTCACTCTCACATACTCACACACTCACTCTCACACTGACATTCTCACACACTCACTCACACACTCTCACACACACTCTCACACACTCACTCTCACACACACTCTCACACACACCCACTCACACACTCACACTCACACACACACTCACTCTCACATTCTCATATTCACTTACACACTCACTCACACAACTCACACTCACACACTCTCACACTCACTCACACACTCACTCACACAACTCACTCACACTCTCACACACACACTCTCACACACATTCTCACACTCACTCTCACACTCTCACACACTCACTCTCACACTCTCACTCACACACTCACACTCTCACACACACACTCTCTCACACTCACTCACTCACACAACTCACTTACACTCTCACACACACTCTCTCACACACTCTCACACACATTCTCACACTCACTCACAACACTCTCACACTCACTCTCACACACTCACTCTCACACTCTCACTCACACACTCACACTCTCACACACATTCTCACACACTCACACACCAACCAGCTGCAGGTTTCTGAGGACGAGGCTGAAGTCCCAGGGTTGGAGACACATCATGAGATGGGTCAGCACAGATGGGTGGCCAGGACAGAGGGGCCGCTATGCTGTGTCACACTTACTGCTTCGTCTCAGAAGTTTCTCTGCGGGTTCAAATTCACAACCCCAAGACCAGGAGGCCCACAGGAAGGAGCAGGCCCCGCGTAGATGCTGCTTGTAGGCAGCACTGATCTCCTTCACCGGGCTATCTGGTTTGGAGTGTTCCACTGATGCCCCCCCCCCACCGCCCACACCCAGGGGTCACCCCCCGCCACTCAAGGCCCTGCTTGGCTCAGCAGGTTCTCCCTGGGCTTGAGGCCCAGCGCTGGTGCCAGTGCCCACCCCCCTCCGCCGCCTCCTGGAAAGTCCCAGCCCAGAATGTCGGGCTGAAGAGGGCCAAGGTCATCGTTCAGCAGACCAGGTGGCAAGGCCAGGCCACATGGGGCGCCGTGGGTAGGAGCCCAGATGGCCCCTCCCGGTGGAACGGGAGGGTGGATGGCGCGGTCCCTCCAGGAAGTGCAGGCAGAAGCCCCTCCAGACAGGAGTTAGTTGGGACCAGACTCCTTCCGCTAAAACCCACTCGGTGCCAAATCCGGGCCCACGTCACCCTACCAGCTGCCAGACGGGTTCCTTTCACTACGTCTTCCTTTAGCTCTGCCCTCCCGGCCCCGCCCCAGAAGGAATTCAGAGAAAACCAACGTCCTTCCGACAAGTGGCTGGTGGCCAGGAGCTAGGGGAAGCCTGGAGGGTCAGACCAGGCTGTCATCATGTATTGGGTCTGTGATTCTCATCAAGTTATCTGACCTCTTGGCCTCGGTTTGCTCATCTGTAAAATGGGCATAAAGACTCCTGCTCCCAGTGAGCACCAGGGGGGCTTAAATTAAATGCTGGCATATAGAACCTGCTAAATAGCTGCTCAGTGAACCAGTGGAGTTTCCCTTCCTGGTTGCCTCAGAGACCAGGGGCATCTCTTAGGACACAGCCTGTGTTTTACATGCCATTCGCCTCACAGAGATCCAGCAAGGATGGGGGGACACAGCAGACGTCTGGCAAACGCCACATGAGTTTTCAACAATCAGATCCAATGTGCCACCTCGTGGGTCTCCTCTCCGTTAGCGACGCTGGTCCCTGAGTGAGGAAGGCCCAGGGGGTGGGCAGATCTCTTTCCAGTTCAACAGGCCCAGGGGACACTCAGCAAGGAGCTGGGCCTCCTGGGTCCCACGGGAAGCCAAGCCCGGGATTTGCCGGGAGAAGGCAAGACCGTGAGCCCGAGAACCGAGGGCAGCGGGCAGAGGCACCTCGGGCAAGCTGAGGCCGCATGAGAGCTGTGAAGAGAGGGACACAGCCCGCCATTCTCAAAGGCCAGGGGGAGGGGGGCGTGCGAAGCAGCAGGGACCCTGGCTTAGGAGTCGGGCGTGGGAACGCCGCCTCCCTCTCACCACATGACTTTGCCCATGGCATTCATCCGCCATCTGTAAAATATGCAGCCTGTGCTCCACGCGCATCACATGGTCCGTGGGAACCGTGGGCAGATGGGAACCGAGGTGGGACAGTGTTTCACAAAGAGGCCACGGACACGGGTCTCACCAGGGCCCAGCCTGGCTCAGCGCTGCCCCCATCTGCCCCGAAGTCCCTGTCCCGCTCCTGACCGCAGGCCCCTCGCTGTCCGTGAGACGGGAGCCTCCCTCCAGCTTGGGAACTCCGGGACACACACCTAGGGCACCCACCTAGGGCACCCCTCGGCACACCCTCTTCAGCAAGCCCTCCTGGGCCCCTGGAACTTCTACGACGGGGGCGGAGGTGGTGTCTGGCCGAGAAACATCCATGACATGCGCAGGGGTCTCCAGGATGCGGCCACCCCAGCAAGACTGGCCCAGGAGACACCCACACGGACGCCCATGATCCCAGCAACAGGGGCGACTTCTGTGGGGCTTGCTGGGCTCTGAACTCTGCCCTCCCTTTGAGCAATCCTAGAAAATAGGCAGCATGTCATGGATGGGGAAACTGAGGCACGGAGGTGTTAGGAAATGTGCCCCGGGTCACTGAGCGTCACGCTGGCACAGGTGAAAACAACCCTCACAGCTCAGTTGAGCATGACCTCAGCTCACAGTAAATGTGCACACTGTGTGCCCACCTTAGCCCAGGTAGGATGCCCTAAGGAAGGGACCTGCGTGGGTCGGGGGCAGGGGGGGAGGCCTCAGCAGCATCTCCCCTCACCCTCCAAAGTCCCCAGGGTGCCGCCAGGAGCAGGCCAGGCTTCGGGCAACGTCCACCGCTTAGGTTTTCCTCTTCTCCCTTCGAGGACTCAGAGGGCTCCCGAAACGGCCCACACAATCCTTTGAAAGAGCGGCCACGGCTTCACTCCGGAAGGAGGCCCGGGGGAGATGGGTGTCATCGTCTCAGCTCACAGGTGGGGGACCTGAGGCTCAAGAGCAAAGACCCACGTGACTCCCTAAAAGCCCGACTGTGCCCCACGGGGAAAGATGGGAAACCCCCTAGGATGTGGGTGCAGGTGTGTGTGTGGGGGGGGTGGGGGCGGAGGAGGGGCACGGCCTCCTGGAGTCCTTTAAAGCAGAGAAAGAGGGCGGGAGAGACTGCTGACACGCTGGTGTCAATTGTGACAGTCAGCACCAGCCCCGCTTTGGTCCGCTCCACAGCACGGGGTTTCCAGCCACAGTTCTTTCCAGCTCCCTGGGTGCATCATCGCACGAGCTGGAAAGGGGCTCAGCATCTTCCCGGAAGGTTCCAGAGAACAGCGCCAGGTCCCCTGGGCCTCATGGAAAGTAGCCTTGGGGTACGCCCTGGACACCCCACCTTGCTGTGGATATGCTCTTCGGTCCTTTCTTTGCCAAAGAGGTTTTGCATGGGTTTCTGGATGCTCTGGACATTCCAAACGCGGGGCCTTCACGCTCAAGATTTCTTTCTTTCTTTTTTTTAAAAAATACGTGTTTATTGATTTCAGAGAAGAAGGGAGAGAGAGAGAGAAACATCAGGGATGAGAGAGCATCATGGATCGGCTGCCTCCCACCAACCCCACACTGGGGGTCAAGCCGGCAACCCAGGCCTGTGCTCTGACCGGGATGGAACCGGGACCTCCTGGCTCCTAGGTCTACGCACAGCGCGGGCCACGCCGGCCAGGCTCTCGATGTTTTTTCTTAGTAATCCACCTCGTCAACAACTAGGACCTTCGAGAAAGTCCTCCAGTTTCAGGGAAGGAAAGCGGAGAATAAACTCTCAAAGTCAGCAGTGATGCCGGAGAAGACAGCCAGACCAGGCGCTCCGGGGGCGCCCGGCGCTCTGCACGGAGCCTGGAGCCCAGCAGCATTCAAGGAATGCTCTGATGTGGGAAGGACGGAGCAGGAACGCTGCACAGCAGGCACACGCCAGCCGCGTGCATCCCCCGGGTGCAAGGCTGGAGCAGGCACGGCATGCCTCTGTGATCCCCGGAGCCCAGGCCCACGGAGGGGCGGGGCAAGGGTCTGGGACCAGGCAGCAGGAAGCAGAGGGGCCATCATCGCCCACCCCCTTCTCTGCAACGCCACCCCAAAACCCGCAGGCAGCTTCTCAGGGGAGGTTGGGCAGCTGAAACAATTTTTTCTAAAACACGTTTTTATCGATTTGAGGGAGAAAGAGAGAGGGAGAAAGAGAGATGGAAACATCTAGGCAAGAGGAACATCAATCGGCTGCCTCCTGCACCCCCCTATTGGAGACTGAGTGGGCAACCGGGCATGTGCCCCGACCAGAAATCGGACCCGTGACCTCTTGGTGCATGGGCTGCAGCTCAGCCCACTGAGCCACACCGCTGCGAGGTGACAGGAACCATTTGTTTGGCAGACTTTCTGAGCAGGGGTGGGGAACGTCCGGCCAGTGAGCCACGTAAGGCCCAGGAAACCGTGTGGTCTGGACCTGCCAAGGCATCAGGGGTGAGGTAATGAAATGTGTGACCAAATAGCGCAGGCTAGTTTTTAAGAAGGTAATTCTGTATGGCCCGCGAATGGCGTTAGAAACATCCACATGGCCCTCCCCAGCCCTGGCCTGAGGGGACACGGGTAATAACCAGAAGCCGAGGACAAGGGTCAGGCTCCGGGGTTTTTCTGCGAATCAGGGGGACAAGCCTGAGCTCACCCGATGGCCCGGGAGCTAGTGTGTGGAACGCACACAAACGGGGCCAGTGTTCGTGGAGGAAGCGGAACCAGATTCTTCCTACAAACCCTGTGACCCGAGACGGGACGCTTGCCACGGCCAACAGTGCCCTCCCCGCAATGGTCCTTCCACCCTCCGGGTGGCCTTCCGACCTTTCCTAAGACGGTGGCCCGAGGCCTTTCCTTCCCAAAGGGAGATTTCCTTCTGACCAACTCGGAGTGCCTGCTCAGTGTCCGGCCCTCGGGTCCAAGGGGGTGATAGAGAAACACAGTCCAGAATGGTCCAAGGAGGGCAACATGGGGACCGGAGGGGGCCCAACCCTGCCTGCAGGACAGCGTCCGGAGAGAGCAGGGAGCCGGGTGATGGCGTGGAGAGGGGCAGGGTGAGAGTCCCGGGCTGGAGCCTTACAATGACCTCATGCTCAAGAATTGCCTCTTGTACCCACATACAGAGGGGCTGCCCAGAACCTTCTCAAAGCCAAGGGGGTGGAGCCGGGGGTCAGGATGGGGCAACAGGATGAAGCCCCGGTCCCACCACCTCTGTCAGCGGAGCTGCCCCTGGGGATACATGGGAGACTTGTCCGGGGTCTCCACGGGCGTGAGGAGGCGGGGAGCAGAAAGCAGATGAACTCCGGCACGGGCATTCCAGACGGCTACGGCGTCTCATTCGCTCCCACCCTCAGCTGGAGGAACGCCCCCTTCAGCTGCAAAAGCCTCCAGAAGGGTCCCCAGAGGTGGGGCAGGGTGGGCAGGACTGCAGTCACTGTCAGGAAAGGAAGTCAAAGACCAGATCCCACACAGACGTGCCTGTGGCCCCGAGTTCTGTAATCTGTTCCATTCCATGTTGCCAAAGCAAGCACCCGGGGCTTCCCCCGGGTCTCTCCTTGCAGGGCACCCACCCAGAGCATCATTGGGCTCCGCTGGCATCCAAGCCCTTCCCCGCCCACACACACACTGCGCACGCCCCCTTCAGCCAGCCTGCGCCGGCCCAGCGGGAGGCCGGGCAGTGTTGGAGAGCTCATCCTAGGGTCTGCAACAGAGCCTGCCACACGGCAGTCCCCGTCGTCAGCTGTAGAGAGAAGGGACAAATACGACTGCGACCAGGAGGCAGGAAGGGCAGCTTGCAATGAACCAGGACACCAGGTCCGTGGTCCCAAGACAGGTCCAGGTCCCTGGCCCTGACAGCCGGCCTAGGAGGTGCCTTGAGAAGGTCATGTGTGAGAACTGGTGGCAGAAGCCTATGTGGTGTTCCCACAGACTGAGCCCTATTCTCAACTCTTGAACATGAATTAACTCAGTTAACACTTCACGTCCTCATGAGGCCGAGGGTATGGTTCTCGTTTCCAGGGGAAGAAACGGAGGCACTGAGGCCCTAACTGCCTGTCTACGCCTCTCACCCCAACGTGTCAGGGAAAAGAACACGGGTTTCAAGTCCGACTCTCTGGGTTCCAAGCCTGGCTCTCCCACGCTGAGCCCCGTGGCTACAGGCAAGTCCCTTCAACTCCCTGGCCTCGGTTTGCTCATCCATTCAGTGGAGCCAACGCGGCTGAGGCAGAACCAGAGCTGCTTTGAGGATGTTAGGGGGGGATGCGGCAGCTGACCCAGAGAGAGATGGCCTGCCCCTCCCCTAGCCCCTCCTGCTAGAATCTTAGATGCTGAGTCATCGCCCTGGCTTCCTTTGGGAGACTCAGGGAACTTGAGTCATGCCTTGGATGGGGTTCCCTGGAGCCGGGTCCCCTCAGAGAAGCACAGCGTCCGTGGGCCATCAGACAAGCACAGTGGAAGCCTTCCTTCCCATCGGCAGGGAGGCAGCTTGGGCGGGAGGTTCCGGACACCCCAGGGGCCCCAGCTCAGATCAGATCTTCAGTCCAACCTGGAGGGGGCAGCCTGGACCCAGCCAGCCACCCCTGGGCGGGCAGCACGGGAGGAGGGAGACGTGCAGCGCTCTTTCTCGCCAGATTGTTTGTGACTCAAGAACACTTGATGTACACTAAACACATGTAAACACACGTAAACACACGTAAACACACGAAACCCGCCCGCATACCATCCGGAACGTTTCCTCACCAGAAACTCCTCGAGATTCACTTCTACCCTCTGAGAGCATCTCCAGCCGACCCCCCCACCCCCACCCCAATCCCCACAGGAGCGGGGTCTGGAGAGGCAGGTTCCAGTGCTACCTAGGCCTTGGCGAGCTGCTCCCTGTCTCTGGGCCTCAGTTTCCAGCTGTAAAATGGGAAGAAGGAGGGCCAGCCCCTTGTGGGAGTGTGTAGTTCCATTCCAAGTGATCAAAGCAGCAGTCAGCAGACCAGAAGCCAGACCCCGTGCTGTCCTGTCCGCGGAGACCACCTGGGCACCCCGTGCCTGAGCTCCTCCCCCGTGCCAGGCCCTGAGCCAGGCGCCAGGTGACAGGGTGCGGCCTTCACAGCCTTCCTCCTCACCCTCCTGCAGCTCATCCTGGAGGTCACAGGTCAGGGGCACCCCAGCTTTCACTCCTGATACCAGATCACTGTTCCTCTGGAGGTGTCTCACAATTCCTGACTCTCCCCACCCCGACCCCCAGCCTGTGCCACG
Source organism: Corynorhinus townsendii (assembly GCA_026230045.1). Taxonomy (NCBI): domain Eukaryota; kingdom Metazoa; phylum Chordata; class Mammalia; order Chiroptera; family Vespertilionidae; genus Corynorhinus; species Corynorhinus townsendii. The sequence goes on from JAPDVU010000010.1 coordinate 53,328,044, forward strand.
CCAGCACTGGGCACCCAGGCCTGGGGCCTGTGCCTCCCCCACTTCTCCCCTGGCTGGTGAGCCCCTTGCAGACAGCTGCTGGGTTTGCTCTGTGTGTCCCTTGCTTATTTCTACTTGCCTTTGGGGAACTTGGTAAAGACGCCAGCGTTTCTCTACAGGAGCAGGCGGGGCTGGGCGGTTTGCCTTGAACCCGGGTTTGCATAGCCCCACGGTTTGCATTTAGATATTTGTCCCTCCGCGGTGGCTGAGAGAAGCCCGGTAGGACAGGTGGGTGGTATGAGGGGTCTGAAGCCCTCCCGTGTGGCCACGGGCCGGGTTCGCTTAGAACCGTCCATCTTTCCCAGGAACCTAACGGCACCCAACAAACTCAAGTGCCCAGGCCATCTGCGAAGAGCTGGCCTGGGCCATGATAACCGCTGACCCACACCGGCTGCCAGGCACCTCCCCCTCCCCCGCCACAGATGGGGCTGTCCCTGCCCGCAGGGGTGTCTGGCAGCAGAGGCAGAGGCAACAGACAGCAGAATTGGGGGTGGCGGGATATATGTTGGGGGTGAGGGTAGAGGCGTGGAGTGGGGGGTGGGTTAAGAGAGCCATCCACTAAAACCCAGCTGCAGCTTCTCATTTGACAGCGCCTCTCCCCTGACCCGGCCACGCTGCACACGCCCTGCCCAGGGCTGAATCAGAGACCGCGGAGGCGCTCCTGGGAAGGCCTAGCAATTCCAGCTGTTCTCTCCCCTGGAGAGCAGGCCGGGCAGGCCGGGCAGGGACAAGAAGGAAAGCGGGGGAGGGTGGGCGGAGGCGAAAATGACGCCATCCTTAACCCAGCCGGCGCAGGGCCACCAGGGGCCCACAGGGCCCCTGTGGGCCAGGTCACCTACCACGCACTGCCACAGCGCCAACCCCGGCCACCTCTGGGGGCGCACCCTGCCCGGCAGCGCACGCACACACTGGCTCCTGCGCATGTTGTAGGAGCTGTGACACACCTCGGGCGCGCGCTCTCTCTCTCTCTCTCTCTCTCTCTCTCTCTCTCACCACCCTGGCGTCCAGGCTCAATCAGCCCCCGCTTTGCAGAGACGTACCCTTTCTGGCTCAGTCAGTTTGGGAACCAGACACACCCACACCCCTTCTCCAGCCTCATCTCCAGCTTCTACCCACCTCCTTTCTACACACGCGCGCACAATCCTTCCTTCCCCAGACACCCCGCTCCAGCGACACAGCCTCGACCCCCACAGCCCCCTCCAGGCACTCGTTCACACCCCTAAGCCCTCCTCCTGCTCCCACTTCAGCGCGGCCAGTGGTGATTCTGGGAGAACCTTGGGAAGGGGGATCCAGGTGTTTCCCGCCTGCTCTCCACCGCCTCCCGACCGCCAGGACCCCGCATCCCCAGCTACAGGAAAGAAGTGCGGGGACTCGTCTTTTTTCCTCCTCTTCCCTAATCGAAACCTCCCGCTCCGGACGTGCCCGCACCCCAAAGCCCTCCACACACCCGCGCCCGGGGTCGCCACGCACGCGCAGCTCCTGGGACCACAAAGCACGTTCCCGGAGTTGCAGCAGCGCCCACAGGCGACAGACCCCCTCCGCCCGGCGAGAAGAGGGCATGGGCTTACCCAAGGTAGAGGGAGAGAGGCAACAGGAGCTGGAGCTAGGCTGGCGGGGCCAGGCGAGAATGGAGAGGACCCGCGAGGATGGGCGTGCGCGCACACTGGAGACCAAGGCGAGAGCCAGGCGAGGTTTGTTTATGTCCCGGAGGAGGGAGATTTTATAGGCGCTGCGGCCCCGCCCCGCGCCTCGCCCCGCCCCGCCCCGCCCAGGCCCCTCGCGGCGGGGACACACCCCTTGCCCGGGCTCAGCTCCCGGCGCTCCTCCCGCTCGCGCCCGCGCCTACCTCAGCTCCGCCGGATCCACCGCCTGTTGCGCAAGCCCTAGTAGGGGCGCGGCGGAGCGGGGCGGGACCTCTGGGCTCTGCCGTCCCCTCCCTCTCCCGCCAGGCCGGGACCTCTACGTTTGCAGTGGGCGTACGTGCACGGGGATGCGTTTGTGTGCTTGTGCGTGTGCGTGTGTGCGCGCGCTCATGTATGTGCATGTGGACTCCCGTGTGTCCCTGTGTGACAGAGTGGCCCCATCTGGGCCTCAGAGTTTCTTCTTCTGAGTCCCGTCGCGCTACCTGCTGACATCCCTTTGGGGCGACTCCCGGACTTCTTCCAGGTCTTAGCTCCCAAGCTCCTGTGGCAGCTTTCCTGCCCAGCTGCCTCCGGTGCTCCCCGCCCCCACCAGCGCCCTGCGATGCTCACTCCAGGCCCCTCCTTGTTGCATCAGCTCTCCGCTGAAACCCTGGATCCCCTGGCATCTCACCCATCCTGCCCGCCCCATCCTAATGCCTGGCGAGCCCCTTGAGCCCCTTCCTCTCTGCCTCCCTTTCCAAACCCACCTGCCCCTCTGCCCCCAAGGCCTTCTTGCCTCTACCCCCGCTCCTCCTCCCGCCGGAGCCTGGCTGGGAAGTCTCAAGGCTGCTCTCCTGCTTCCTGGAACTTCCCCAGCACCCTTTCCACCCTTCGCCCGCCCCTGCGGGGTTGTTGTTGTCTGAGGACCGCCTCTGTGTGCTCAACCTGCACCACGTACTGCAATCCCCAGCGGATGGTTCTTTCAACAGGTAGGAAGGGGAGCACCAGGGCCCCACCCAGGGCCAGTTCATCAGAACCTCAGGGAGTGCAGAGCAGGCACTGGGCGTGTTTTAAAAGCTCCCCAGGTCCTTCTAATGGGCAGCCCTGGGGAGAGACACTGCGCTGGAGGGACATCTTGCAGAGGAAAGGCCCCCTGCCAGCCTGGCACGTGCAGGCTCCTGTGCCCTCACCCCCCGCACCCCACCACCCATCTGGCAATTGGGAGCCTCCTCCCTTTGCTCAGAGCAGGGGGGACTTGGCTCTCCCCTGAGCACCCCATTACCTCCCTGGGCCCTGACATCTACTGACCCTGTCATTCCACAAAATTTTTTTATATATATATTTATTGATTTCAGAGAGGAAGGGACAGGGAAAGAGAGAGAGAGAAACATCAATGATGAGAGAGTATCATTGATCGGCTGCCTCCTGCACGCCCCCCTACTGGGGATCGAGCCCGCGACATGAGCACGTGCCCTTGACCAGAATCAAACCTGGGACCTTCCAGTCCGCAGGCCAATGCTCTATCCACTGAGCCAAACCAGCTAGGGCTCCACAAATATTTAAGGAGCCTCTGCTGAGCCAGGCTCTGTGCTCCGCCACCGGGAAAAACACCAAGAAGGCAAAGTCCTGTCCTTCCGGGGCACAGCCAAGAGCCCGGCTCTCAATGCCCCCACTCACAGGAAGGGCAGCCTCGCCACTTCACTCGGGAACTGGATGGGCACCTACGCTGTCCAGGCGCCACGCTAGACCTGGGGGCAGGGCGGTGACCGGAAGCGTGCCCTGTCCACAGCCACCCTGTTGTCTGAAGACCCTCCCATGCCCAGCAATCGCTCCAGCAGCGTGCTTGTACCTCCCTCACATACATCCATTTCACTGACCTCGACTGCTTGGGCTTTCGACAACCATGTCTTGAGCACCTGTGGTTTGCTACCTGCCCAAATGCAGAGCGTGGGGTTCAGAAGCCTCCTTCAGGAACGCATGCAAACCCCAGTGTGGGGCTGGCGCAGGGCGCTCTGCCTGGCGAGGTCATTTCCTGCCCCTTCGAGCAAGTCTCTGGGGCAAAGCATGCAGAGCCAGGGGACCCCCAGTTGCCCAGTGGGAGTCTGGGTTTGTGCTGAGGAGCCCCAGATTTCCAGAAGACAATGAGCAGAGAACTTGGGAACTGCCCAGCCTGCCACAGCCACTAGCCACTAGTGTCCCCCAGAAATTTCTATTTAGCAACACCTTTGCTTTTATCTTAGGATGTGTGAACTGAAAGGACCATAGGGATCAGCCGTTCCCAACCCTCTTCCTTGGAATGGGTGAGTACGCAGGGCGGAGGGAGACGCAGAGGCAGCTGGAGTGCATGGGGAAGAACATGTATTTCAGTACCTCGGGGCTGTGGTCCCTTGGGTGGTTACCCCACCTCTCTGTGCATCCACCTCCCCCACGTGCCCACGGAGGAAGTGGGTGAGTGGAACCATCAGACTTTGTTTGTTTTTAAGTATTTTTATTGATTTCAGAGCGGAAGGGAGAAGGAGACAGAGATAGAAACATCAATGAGGAGAGAGAATCATGGATCAGCTGCCTCCTGCACGCCCCCCACTGGGGATGTAGCTCACACCCCGGGCATGTGCCCTGACCGGGAATCGAACCGTGACCTCCTGGTTCATCGGTGGACACTCAGCCACTGAGCCACGTTGCCAGGCTGGTCACTGCGTATTGAACAAATCTTTGTAGCGCATCCACAGAGGGGCCTACTTACTGGCCGGCTCCCGCGGCCTTTCCCTGGCCCCCAGCGGCCGCCCATTTTCTCAGCCGCCCTCTCCAATTCTCTCCATCCATGCTTGGCTGTCACCTTGAACCACCTCGCTCACAGGTCCTGCCCGACGACACCCACCATTGCTCTTGTCGCCCGCCACGTTCCCCACACCCTCCCATGTGGCCATGGAGATGGCCCCACCCGTGTTCAGACTCCTCTCCGTCCGGTCACCAGGTTACTCACCTCTTTCCCTTGAATACGTTCCTCACTCCTTCACCTCTGAATCTCTGGCCAGGCTTTGTTCTTCCTTCTAGAAAGCCCTCCCACACCCCCTTCACCTACGGAGATCTCACTCCTCAAGGGGAGCACCAGGCTCCCGGGCCACCCACCCCAGCTCCCCGCTGCCCGTCCCTCCTCCTGCGGGGAGGCGTATCCGCGGGACTTGCACTGACCATGAATGGGGAGAGGGAGTGATCTGTGTCACGTCCGGATGGGAACGTGAACAGCCAGCCTGTGACTCACCCCACACTCCTCGCGCCTGCCACAGCCACTAAGCCACACTCGGATGGCGGATGGCGGGGGCTCCATCCGCCGGGACCTGAAGGGAGGAAACCTGGGCAGAGTCCCCGCTGACCCCAGAAGGACCTGGGACCTGGGGAAGAAATAAACCGCGCTGCCCTGGGGTTTGGAGGGTATTGTGGCTTCAGCTGGACCCAGCCCATCCTGCCTGAGTCACTGTCCCAGGCCAGGCCCCAGCTCATGTCCTCCAGGAAACCCCCCTGACCGGCTTCCAGCTGCATTCGTCTTGTTTTCACTCAATGCCTCGCTGTCAGCATTCACAATCCATCACGCACCGTGTGAGGTGCTGAGAATTAAACAGCGGCACGACTGTCCAGCCAGCGTGGCTCAGGGGTTGAGCATTGACTTATGAACCAGGAGGTCACGGTTTGATTCCTGGTCAGGGCGCATGCCCGGGCTGTAGGCTCCATCCCCAGTGTGGGGACGTGCAGGAGGCAGCCGATCCATGTCTCTCTCATCACTGATGTTTCTCTCCCATTATTGACGTCTCTCTCCCTTTCCCTTCCTCTCTCTGAAGTCAATTGCTTTTAAAAGCCATGACCACATAATTGCCAAGTGTTGCGAGTGTTCAGTAAGAAGACCGGGTCTTAGAGGACCCTGTGACCCCAACGCTAGCCAATTCTGGAGGGTCTGGAAAGGCCTCTGAAAAGAGATACTGCAAGCAGGGAGCTTTTAGGTGAGGCATGAGGGTAGATGAGGGTGAGCGTGACCTCACTGAGTTCTGATCCCCAGAGCACTGCTTGCTTTCCTGTCTATTAGTGAGAACTCTGTCGTGTGCGTGTGGCAATAAAAGACAAGGCATACCTAGAGGCTCACGCTGCAGTGAAGTCCAGAGGAGGGGTGACTTCAGGTGCGGCTGGATCCAGGGCCTGGGGTCCCGGGCCTCCGTCTCTCGAGCTCTCTGTCTCTCCCAGGTAAGTTTCACTCCGCCTTGGCTTTGTTCTCAGCGGTCCTTTCGAGATTAAATCAGAAGGCTGGCAGGTCATCCCAGGGCAGTTAGCGAGAGACTCCTCATCTCTGAGGGCTGAGTCCTGGGAAATGTCCCTCCTTTTCTCCGAGAGGCTGTGCGTGGGAGCTTTGAGGAGCCCTCGGTGTGCCCCACAGCCTCGAATTGGGAAATCACTGGCCCTTCATAGTCTGCCTACCTCCCTGGGTTAACCATGTCTCCTCCACCACCAACACCAACTGCACCTCCAGCTGAACCTGCCTGCCTGTCTGTCTGCCCGGTCCCAGCAGGCACCTCCCCGCCTCTGGAGCTCTGCAGGGAGAGTTCCCTGCAAAGGGGGCCAGCAGCTCCTCTGTCTTGGGAATGCACCAACTTGCACGGAGCAGGCAAGACTCAAGGGATGTTTCCTAAGTGAAGGGAAGAAAGGAGGGAGAAAGGGAAGGAAGGGCGAAGATTTGAACTTCCCTTAGACCAGTGGTCGGCAAACTGCAGCACGCGAGCCACACGAGGCTCACAAGCCGCGGTTTGCCGCTCTGTTGACTAATGAGTTTGCCGACCACTGGGATAGGGGCTTAATCACAAGGAACAACAACAGCCTGTAATTATTGGAATCGAGAGTCTAGGTCAGTGGTCAGCAAACTCACTAGTCGACAGAGCAGCAAACCGCGGCTCGCGAGCCTCATGTGGCTCACAAGCTGCAGTTTGCCGACCATTGGCTAGACCATCGGCTTAGGGCTACTGTGGCTCATCAGGTTCAGGAGACAGATGGCTCCCGGCATCTCCCCAGATTGATCTCTCCTTTCTCCTCTGAGGCGGCAGGGCTGTCTGAGCCGACCATTGTCCTTATCCGTAGAGGAATTAGACTTGAATCTGAGTAGATCTCCCCCCGACCCTCAGGCTCTTGACATCAGCTTCTGGTCCACCCTCTCTGGGGACCTGGCTGGAGAAATACACAAGGATTCCGTGGCAGCCAAGACATTTACCTCCCAACCCGGTCAGACAAGGGCCATCGCCTGACTACATTTCTTGTGTTAAATTAAATCGACATCAGCCCTCCTTTGCTAGAACTGGTGGAAAATTCTGTCTTGGTTTATAAATTATCCTGTCCAATAGGAAGGCAAGGCTACATCATCATCATTATTATCATCATCATCGCATCATCATTATTATTATCATCATCATTATTATTCTCTCTGAAGCTAACCCTGAATGACTCTTGCTTCAGCCCTTGCTGGGATCCTCCTAAACCACAGCACAGTGACCGGTTCTGCAGGGGCTGTTGCTCCTTCTCTCTGGACAAAGACTGAAATTATCACCCCACAAGGCATTCTAGCAGCCTGTGCCTTCGCTCACCACCAGCATCAAATGCAGGAGGAGGGAGCGTTGCAGTTGACACACACCCCCCCAGGGGATCAGGGCACAAGCATTTACCTGCAAGCTACAGGGCACCAGACCACAGACCTGCATATTTTACAGGGAAGGGCGGGCTGGGCCAGGAGGAGTTCGTGCTATTTGCAAGGTACAAGAAGATCAAGGCATAGCTGCGCTGATCTGCCGCCAACAAGGGAGGGGTGGGAGGGGAGACCGACAAGCCCGTGCTTCAAACCCGGCCCCGTTCAGAGAGTTCACCTGGCAGGTAGAAAGGCGTGTGTGTGATGTCCTTTCCTACCCGTGCAGGGCACAGGTACTTTGCAGAGGGAGGTCCCACCTGTTCTGTGGGCAGTGAGGGTGCTTTTAGCCCCATTTCACAGATGGGGAAGCTGAGGCCCAGGTTTGGCTAATACCACAAAGCAACCCAACCCTTGGCCCAGGCCTGGCAAAGCTCCTGCATTATTTATAACTATTATTGTTGTTGTTGTTATTCTTTTACTTGTGACACTTTCTGAAGCTGAATGGACCCACAGACTGCGTGTTTAGCTGGACAGGGTGCTGGTGACATGAGAAGGCTGTTGCACCTCATGGGAACATCCAGATAGTAGCTGTCTCCTCGAGGAGGAGGCACAGCCAGGTAGTGTCAGGAGAAGAGGGAACATGGCTGCCACAGCCCCCCCCACCCCCCCCCACCCCCAGCCTGACAGGTGACACAGGGGACAGAGCTCCCTCAGCTGCACCTGGGGCAGGTAGATCCTCAGTCCCCCGTCTGCCTAAAACGCACAGATAACCCCTGGCGCCCACCAGGTTGAAATGTACACTGAGTGGCCAGATTATTATGATCTCTGAACGCATAATAATCTGGCCACTCAGTGTGTGTGTGTGTGTGTGTGTGTGTGTGTGTATTAGAGGCCTGGTGCATGAATTCGTGCATGGGTGGGGTCCGGCCAGCCTGGCCAGGGGGAGGGGACATGGGTGGTTGGCCGGCCTGCCTGCTGGTCGAACTCCTGGTCAAGGGGACAATTTGCATATTAGCCTTTTATTATATAGAATATACACCGAGTAGCCAGATTATTATGTGTTCAGAGATCATAATAATCTGGCCACTCAGTGTATGTTTGCCCAGGTAGTCAGCGACTTTCCCTTTAGTGTCATTTAGCATCAGCAGGACCTGGTTCAATCTTGAGTGTAGTCTACACTAGGAAATGTTCTAGAAATGGTTGTTATTCACATAATAAAAACATAAAAGTGTTTCAGAAGTAAATATCTCCTGTAGAACTATGAGACAATTCAGAAATGCTCTAACCACCTAGATACATCCATCCATCCAAGAAAAGTCTCTCTCCTTCCTCTCAGAAATCAATAAAAATATATTTTAAAAAGAAAAAGAAGAATGGGGCAGTGCCCAGCCTTTCTTTCGCGCCTGTCCTTGTCTCTGCCCCTGCCCTGCTGTCACCACCTCCCTCATCTCCTTCTCACCCTGAGCTCCCCCTGCCCAGGGAGCCCTCCTGCATGGACACTCAGGATGTCTCACCTGAGGGCTCCTGGAAGGAGAGGCTGAGGGGCGGGGATTGCAGGGCCTGAATAGCTATCCACGGAGAAGTGGTTCTGCCCCGACGTGGCGGAGGGGGAGGCCGAGCCTCGCAGGCACATCATGGACCAGGGGTCCGTGGCTCATGAGACTAGCTGATGCTTATTGAGTACCTAGGTACTAGGAATGCTTGTAAGCCATGTGTGTGGGGTAATCATAACCTTCCCTACATCTCCAAGACCCATGGGACTATTTTTAGCGCCCCTGCTTTATAAATAGAAATACCGAGGCAGAAGCACATTAAGTCAGTTGCACAAGATGGGCCAACGAGGAAGTGGTGGGGTTGGGACTCCAACCCAGGCAGCCCGCCTTCCAAGTCTGTCCTCAACCACCACGTCTGGATGGGCCCCAAACCCACATTCGTTCTTCTGAAGGACCAAGTCACTTCTGAATGCAAGTAACTTCTACATGCGAGTTACCTCTTAGCCCTAGCCAGTGATGCTCAGTGGTTAGAGCATCGGCCCGAGGACGGAAGGGTCCCGGGTTCAATTCCAGTCAAGGGCACATGTCCGGGTTGTAGGCTCGATCCCCAGTAGAGGGTGTGCAGGAGGCAGCCGATTAATGGTTGTCTCTCATCATTGATGTTTTTATCTCTCTCCTCCCTTCCTCTCTGAAATCAATAAAAATATTTAAAATAATAATAATTATAATAAATGCACTCGTTGTGTCATGTGGGATGAGGCTGGGAGCCAGCCTTCCCTGTAGTTGGAGGACCTTGACCGCCAGAGAGCCAGCACCTGGCCCCGGGTCCCAGGTCTTGTGACTCTGAATCCAGTCTTACCACAGTTCTTCTCTCCCAGGGAAAGGGGGCGTTGCTGGTGATGTCACTCCCCCCGCCCGCAAGGGGCCGTGGGCTGAATTCCCTGGAAGAGAGATAATGTGTTGACTCATTAACAGCGAAAGGCTTCCTGTGGCTAATTATTAACAGGAACCAGGGAAGGTGCTTGTTCAGTGTCAGGCCAGGGCCTGGGGATGCCAGGCGGGCCTGGTCTCCTGATTTTTGGAGTCACCTGGATGACTCAGAGTCTGTCTCCCTTGACTCATCCCGGGGCTGAGGGCTTGGCCTCTCCCGTCTGCCTTGCCTCCCTCCTGGCTCCTCACCTGTTCCCAGGCTGGCTGTGGGAACGGAAGCTCCTAGTCCCTGAGGCTAGGTTTCAAGCCCAGGAGACCTTGGCCAAACTGTCTCACCTCTGCGAACCTCAGTTTCCTCATCTGCGAATTGGGCGTGATGACGTGTGACGGGTGCTCAGTGAGTTGCCACCACTAGCGTTAGCTGCTCTGAGCCTGCCACCCTGGCAGCTGGTGGCCTCTGGGCTAAGTGGCCTCCGTCCCTTTGCACATGCTGTTTCCTTCGGCACAGATGTCTTTCCTGGCCTCTCGCTCTCTTCTCCCCATGGGGAGTGACGGTTCTGTGGGAAAGTATACTTCACTGCAGTGTTAAATGGTGGGATTCTGCTCTTTTTCAGCAGTCCTCTGGGTAACAAAACTCGCCATTCTGAGCCCTCTCGACCCAGCGGTAGGGCTTCTGGGCCCGAAGTGAGACAGCGCCCTCGCTGGCTTCTGTTTGGGGAAAGCATGAAGCAAGAATGATTTTCCGCCAAGAATATTGGTGGGAAGGAGAGGAACTTGAAGGTGGAAAGGGAAGACCCGCCTGCCTGGGGTAGGGCAGGGTCTAGGGTTCTGTTAGAAGCTGGGACCCTTGGCCCGGTGCCTGGAGGAGGTGGAGAGGCTAAGGTATCCTAAACCTGCCCTCTCCGGAGGGTTCTGGGGCCAGGCAGCACCCCTGCCAGGAGGAAGCTTGCATTGCCCAATGCCTGGCTGCTCCCTATGACCCTGGGCACGCTGCATGGCCTGGGGGGTGAGGGGTCTCCCGCTCACAGGGAGCCCGGATTACCACAGCGCCATCCCACAGAGCTGGCAAAATGGGGCTTGCACCTCAGGTTGCATTGGATTTCGAGAAAATAAGGAAATGGGTATTTTTCGTGTGTCTGCACACCTGCATGGGTGCAGCCCCGGCTCCTGGGGACAGCGCCCCTTAAGGACAGACGTGTCAGGAAACAAGAGTGGACGCGGATCTGATGGGGTGGCTTCCTTGGTGCTGAGGCTGCGCTGTCCAATTCCGATGGAATGAGATGAAAAATCAGCCACCTTTCCTGTAGGCAGTAGTCCCGTGTGACCAGTGACAGCTGTACTAGCCGGCACGCCGTTCCAGCATCCGGGACACAGGACAACTCCCTGGGCACACGGGGAAACACACGTTCTCCACGCTGCCCGCATCGGTCCTCAGGGACCTCGGCCATGACCTCCGGCGTCAGCAGGAAAAGGCATCAGGGAATTCAACTTTGGACAGAGGAGTGTTCAGGCAAATGCCTTCTACACGGCCCCAGGAGGGATCTTGTGGTCACTTGGGGACCCATCAGTGGGTTCCTCTTTCTGAGGCCTTCCAGGGTGCCATCTGGCATAGTGTCTCCCTTGCCCACATCCCCCCGTGGTGCCCCCGAAGGTCACCTGGGATGGCAAGGTCACACTGAAGCTTTATTTGCTCTATGGATATCCGTCTCTTGTCTTTGGGGGCTCCCTCTTTGAGAAAAATCTCCTGGTCACCAGGGTATCCCCGCCACCCTGGGTCTGGCTGGCACACAGTAGACTCTTAATATAAAGGTTGACCAGATGGATGGCTGCCTCACCAGATGGCAGGCTGGCTAGGGTGGCCAACTTTGATTGCCCACATAACCGGGTTTCAGCCTGGTCATTTCCAGGAAATCTTTGCCCACAATCCCTGGCTGTGAGCTGATCGTATGGATTTAAGAACCAGCGGGCTGTCTGCAGGGACACAAGATTTCGCCTTTGTTCTCTTGGGTTCGAGGCTGGCTTTGGTGGAACAGGGAGGAAGGCTGAGAGATCGAGGACCTGAAATAGGGGGGTTGGGGGGGGTGGAGAAGGGGACTTGAGCAGGGGAGGAGAGGCCTGGAGGAGGGGAGGGTTGACAGTCAATAGACAAAAGAGAAGGAAAAAGACTGATGAGGGCGGGGCATCTGGCTTTGACTGGTGTGTCTGTCTGTTCCTGAGGGCGGTCCACCTGGACGGGTGTCTCCCCGCCTCCTCCATGACGTCTCTACCCTGCCTGCGCTTGTCCGCATGCTCAGTCACGTCCTCCTCGTCGTCCACATCCTCCACGAACACTGTGTCAGGCTCCCAAGAGGCAGGTAAGCCTCTGGCCCCGAGCCAGGAGTGTCTGGCAAAGCTCACCTGCTGGGTGGGGCCAACCGTTGGCATCCTGGCCCCTCCTCCCCCTAAGTAAAGAAATCCCCATTTTCACACTGACTTTGTCTTTAAGTATTTCCAATGAGATATTGGAGAGGTATCCTTTATGGCTTTTTAAAACTATATATGTTCTTATTGATTTCAGAGAAGAGAAGGGAGAGGGGGAGAGAGAGGAAAACCTCAATGATGAGAGAGAATAATGGATCGGCTGCCTCCTGCACGCCCCACCCTGGGGATGGAGCCCGCAACCTGGGCATGTGCGATGACCAGAAATCGATCTGTGACCTCCTGGTTCGTGGGTCGACGCTCAACCACCGAGCCACGTCAGTTGGGCCCCTTCGTGGCATTTTAGTCCTGCCTTCTCCTAAGAAACATGAAACAGCGCTCCTTCATTCATTCACCCGTTTGTCCATCCCTATGCCCCACTGTGGGCAAAGTGTCTGCTCTTGCACTGAGTGCTACAGGTGAGGAAGGGATAAAGACACCCTGCCCTCAAGACCGGGTGGGGAAGGTGGCAATTGTCGCGGGCACAGCTCACACTAGCTGAGTGCCAGCTCCGGGCCTGGCCCCATTCTAAGGGCTTTATCTATTGGAAGTCTCGGAACACACTTACGAAGGAGAGATTCTCATAGGCCCAGTTTTACCAATAAAAACAGTGGGCACAGGGAGTTCAAGGGAGAAAAGGTCACACAGCGTGCATCAGGGCCGGGCTGCCGTCACAGCACCCCGGCGGAGGCTTACACCACAGCCATCCGTGTTCTCCCTGAGCTGGAGGCTGAGGACCAGGGTCAGGGGTCAGTTTCCTCCGAGGCCCCTTCTCCTGGGCCGGTGCTTAGTCATGGCCTCCTCCCTGTGTCGGTGCGTTCATGTCTGCGTCCTAACCTCTTCGTACGAGGACAGCAGTCAACTTAGATTAGGGCCCACCCTCATAACCACAGCTTAACTTGATTACAGCTATAAAGCCCCTGTCTTCAAATACAGGCCCATCTGAGGTCCCGGGGTTAGGACTTGCACACAGGCATTGTGGGGGACACGGTGCAGAGCCCGGATTTGAACCCAGGCTGGGAGCTCCAGAGTCCACGTGCTTGAGCGACGTGGTGCATCTCACTGAGAACTGTCCTGCTGTCCCCTGCCTGCTCTGGAACCCTCCAACCTGGAGTTTGGGGCTCTCCGTGGCTCTGTTAGCCACTGTGAGCATTTTCCTCCAGGCAGAATTGGACGTGAAAGATACGTGGGTACATGGATCCCGGGTTATGTTGCCCAGAACTGAGCACAGAAATACGCGCATTATTTCTGATCCTCCCAACAACTCTGCAAGTGAGGCGCAAGCATGCCCATTTTACAGATTAGGAAACCGAGTTTCCGAGAGTTTACATGACTTGCCAAGGGTTTACTCAACTCCTGGACTTACGTGGCCTTAAATGGCAGAGCCAGCTTCTTCCCTTCAGCCCCATTGCGTTTCTGAGGCAACAGAGTGGACCATCGGACCAGACAGTGACCGAAACTCCCTCTGCCCTCCCGAGTTACCTAAGGGTCTCCTCGGCCTCCACTTGGCTTTGCCTCGGGGACACAGCCTTGGTGTTGGCCACAGACAGCTGGGCGGCTCTTCCTGTGGTTGGGAAACGCCTCGGGGGATGTTTTTCCCAGGCAGGTCAGCTTAGGCCCTGAGCACGTTCTCCAGGGCGCGTCTTGAGGGAGCCGCCCTCTGCAGGCCGCGGTAGGGCCCGGTGCTGAGTCAGGGCGCCTGCGTGTGCAGGGGTTGCTTGCCTGGACACAACTGGGAGTGCTCAGACCTGTGTTCTCTGCACCAGCTCCGAGGGGCCTCAGCACGTTCCTCACAGGAATGCAATAGATATTAGGGTCCCAAACGAACTGACAAGGTCACACTGATCTGGGGGGAGCATTAACTGCCCGTATCAGTAAGGCATGTGCGTGCTCCAGTGGCAGCGCTAATAACATGGGAAGCACGTTCGGAATGTGCTCTGCTATGGGGGGACAGTGAAACCCGTTTGATGAAACACATGCGCTGACTTCCTGGATCCTCTCCGCAGCCCTCCAAGGTGGAGCCGACCATGACCCTCTCCCAGCTGCTGCGCCAGGAGGGACGCCCCAGAGGACGCTGGAGGTCACGTGGCTCGCCAGCAGAGGACCCAGAGAGCCCGTGGTCGGTGCTCGCTTGCCGGACAATGTGATTGCACTGCTCACGGTGACCTTGGGCCATGACGGCCTCATCCTGCCGCACTCCTGCGCCTTGGGAGGGGAGCAACGAGTGCAGCTCCAGCTTCTTGGATAAAAGTTGCGCAAAACCGAGATTCCCTCCCAGGAATGCATCGCGGACGTTATCGCCTCTCCCGTGCGTTTCTGCGGGAGAAAGTGGAGCGATACGGACTGCCCATCCATCAGGAGGTGGAATGACAGGAAGACAGTGGCCCCCTTCCCCAGCCCTGGGCCAGCTGGCTGCCTCCCTCGGATGAGGGTGCATTTCGGGGGAGTTACTGGGGTGCCATCCGGCACAGAACCTGGCACATGACAGATGTCCAAAAAGCCTTAGTTCTCTTGCCTTGGATTCTAAGCAGTTTTCATTCCGCACTCCCCGTGCCTAGCGCATTCCTTGCATATAGTAGGTACTCATGAGCGATACACCTTTTACCTGGGTAACTTCAAGGAAACGTGGTAACCTCTCCATTCCTCAGTTTCCTCATCTGTCAAATGGGCATGGTAGTAAGACCCACTTCATGGTGAGGATTCAATGAGTCAGTATTTCAGAAGCATTTAGAAGAGTCCCTGGCTCATAGGGAAAAAATGATGCAAGTAAATGATTAGTGCTTGTTTTTATTATGATTATTTACCTCCTGCCCTTCCCCTGCCCCCCGCCCACACACACATACATATACACCATGGACTGACTAACACCGTGGTCAGCAAACTGCGGCTCACGAGCCACATGCTGCTCTTTGGCCCCTTGAGTGTGGCTCTTCCACAAAATACCATGGCCCGGGCGAGTCTATTTTGAAGAAGTGGCGTTAGAAGAAGTTTTAAGTTAAAAAAATTTGGCTCTCCAAAGAAATGTCAATCGTTGTCCTGTTGATATTTGGCTCTGTTGGTTAATGAGTTTGCCGACCTCTGGGCTAGCATGCAGGACATAGACATGCTACCCTACCTTGTGTGGTCCGCTCGTTTACTGTACAACCAAGATGCCCCCGTGCCAGCCACGTAAACACCCCCACCGGGCACCCGCACAGGTAAAACGGTTTCCTGCGACCATCTGAGGCCACAGCCTGCTCTCATTTCGCATGGACACGCAAAGGAGTTTGCGCGGGTTCGCATTCCCCGGACTTCCTAGGAGGCAGCCGCCCTGTGAACCAAAGAGCAGCGCGCTTTCCTGGCTCCGGCGTTTGTTCAAGAGCCACTCACTGTTCAGGGAAAGTCACGTCACCCCGAGGAGTGCTTTGAGTCGCCAGCCAAGCACACCCCGGCGGGCTGCCCTTGTAACCGTGGGCGCGGTGACTCTTCCTAGGCGGAGGCCGCTGGCTGCTTCCCGTGGTTTGCAGGGCGGGCCTGCACGCTGAACGGCAGGCGCCGTGTGACCACCACGGTCCTCTGTTTCTCCTTCGCGCTGGAGTCCGAGCCTCGCGTGCGTTTTGTTGAAATTATCCATGTATACCCGTCAGCGGATCACGCGATCGAGGATCATGCTTTCGGAGGGCGCGTGGAGCTGTTCACGTTTTTCCAGGGAAGAAGAATGTCGGGAGGAGGAAGCGCCTTCCGGGGGGTGGAGGTGGAGTTTCGGAATTTCAGGCCCGTAATTATCCCTCAGGGATGGCGCCTGATGTGCACCCGGCAATTCCGTCCGGGCCTCTGACACGCGGGTGCCATCCCTGCGCCGCTGCCCCTGGAAGTCTCCAGAATCAGTTTCTTTGCTCTTCAGGATACGGGCTGCGTGGTGCGTCGTTTAGAGGGGAAGGTGGCCGCGGGGAGGTGGGAGACCTGGGTGTGAGTCCTCTCCTGCGGCTCACCCTGGGGGCCTGCACTCCTCTGGGCCCGTGGCCTCGGCAGTGAGAGGGAGAGCAGTCCTGTCACGGGGGAGCGCCTCGAGATCTGAGAAGGGTGTGTGAACATTAAGTGGTGCCTCTAGCCTCGGCCTTTCTTTTTGTTAATCTCACCCGAGAACACTTTTCCATTGATTTTTAGAGAGAGTGGAAGGGAGAGGGAGAGACAGAGAGAGACATCAATGTGAGAGAGACACATCCACTGGTTGCCTTTGCAACCAAGGTACGTGCCCTTGACCAGACTCGAACCCAGGACCCTTCAGTCCCCAGGCCAGCGCTCAGTCCACTGAGCCACACAGGCTAGGGCCTGCTCCAGCTTTTGATGACATGGGTGAAACGCGTCCACCCCTGAATGAAGTGCAGGGACGCTCCCCTGCATCCCCGCTGTTGTTTCATCGAGTTGTGTATGCCTTTGTGTGCTGATTTCCCGTGTGATAGCGACGGTTTCATCCTCCTGGGATCACATGGAACAGGGCAGGGGTACAGGGCAAGTCTGTGGGCGCCCAGCACTTTCCCTGGACCTGAGCTGCGCAGAGAGTGGGCACGTGGGACAGGGAAGGAGAAACGGTGTGAGACTACACACCTGCTGGAGGCGGGGACAGCAGGTGGCACGGGGGGGCGGGGGGGAGGGCAGGAGTAATCCAGACGTGGTCGCCTGCCCGGGTCCTCTGTGTTCCCTTTGACGGGATGAGGGTGCCTCGTCCCCAGAGGACGCCAGCCGCTCAGGTCCCCCAGGCCCTCACTCCATACTTTCCCCCCTTTACCTCTGAGGGTGTCACTGAGTCCCTTCACCAACAACCAGCCAGAGCCAGCTCTGAGCATGGCCCCGCTCAGGCCCCGCGAGAACCAGTGGCAAGCGGCTGAGGGGATGGATGGTGGGCAACTCCGGGGTGTGGGGCTTTCTTCAGGAGAGCGGCCTGCTCTTGACCGGCGGCCAAGGTCAACAGCAAACATGCAACACACAAAGGCTGCAGCAGGAGACACGTCTCTGGGTTAAAAGCGGCTCCCACTGCATCCGACACGCTGCACTGCGTGAACTTGACCTTAAAAAAAAAAAAAGAAACCGCTGTGGGAGGTACCTCGGGGACGGTTCTGGAGCTTTGGCTGTGGACTAGGTAAGCAATGACTTTAGGGATGGGCTGTGAGTGTTCGCAGGTGAGATTGCGGGCTGTGGTTCCGTGGAGCCACGCCCTCCGTGTCAGAAGGTATTTGGGTCAGCATGTAGGGGTAGGTGACCACGGGGTCTGCGTCTTACCCTCAAACACTCCCGCAAAGAAGAGCAAATGTGGATAATAGCGACTCTCAGGAAGGAGGTCTGAGAATGACCGCTGTGCTGCTCTCAAGTAAAAATACCATAAAAATGTAAGACACAGACGTGACGCCAAGGGAAATGAGAGACCGTGGCTGTGGGTGCTCCCTTGGTGTTGTCTTCGCATCTTTAGGAAAATGCCCATCTGTCTCAGTGGTACTGCCAGGGGCAGCCCGGCCCGGGCTGAGTGGCAGAGTTGAGGTGGTCTGGGGGTGGTAGCGGGGTTGTCCTCCCTCCTGGGGTCTGAACCCTGGTCTGGTGCACCCACAGGCTCACCCAGGGCAGCCCTCAGATGCAGTTGAAGGAACATCTTTGAGGCCTGGACCCAGGTCAGGCTGGGGAGCCCTGCGAGCCCGCTCCCGGGGGAGCTGCATGAAAGGATACAGATATGCCTGCCCCCCCCCCCCCCCATGGGGGTGCACTGTGCACCCGGGCCTGCCCCACGTGTCCTCCTGGCCTCTGGCCTCTGCCCGGCCAGGCGGTTGGGTCCACTGAACACTGTGTCATGCCTCTGGACCTGGCGATCGTTTTCTGGAGCGTGACCCAGAAAGTGGAGCACAGATCACCATTGATGGGTGAAGACCGAGCGCACTGCCCCGCGGAGCTAGAAGGTCATTGGCAGTTCATGTATCCACTCACCCGATTACTCACTCATTTCAGAAAGCGGCTCTGACCCAGGGCTGTTGGTCTGGGTTCTAGATTTAGTGAGACTGGGCCCCTGCCCCGGACGCACTAGACCAGTGGTTCTCAACCTTCCTCATGCCGCGACCCTTTAATGCAGTTCCTCATGTTGTGGCGACCCCCAACCATAAAATTACTTTCGTTGCTACTTCCTAACTGTAATTTTGCTACTGTTATGCATCGTAATGTAAATATCTGTGTTTTCCGATGGTCTTAGGCGACCCCTGTGAAAGGGTCGTTCAGCCCCCAAAGGGGTCGCGACCCACAGGTTGAGAACCGCTGCACTAGACAGTATCACAAGCAAAAATGATGACCAAGCTTAGCATGGGGTGAGGGGTGCTTGATCGAGGTGAGCATGGCCCAGGGCAGTCACGAGGCGGGGTCACAAGGTGGGGGAGAGGGAGGGATGGGCGCAGGAGGGCAGTGGGCCGGCAGAGGGGCTTAGGGGTGGTGTCATTAATAGTGATGCTGGTCTTAGGAAGCAAGGTTCTTACTCAGACCCCATGGCACCTACATCCTCTTCTCTAACCCTCCCCAAACTGGAGAAGAGCCCCCCATTCTCATCCCCAGCGGCAGAGCAAGGACTGGCCCCAGCACCCTGGGCATCAGGGCATGTAGCTCTTGTCCCTACAAGCGTGGCCTGATAGGCCTGGTTGACCTTGATCCTCAGTGGAGCCAAGGTCAGCTGGGCAGTTAAGTGGGGTAAATGGGGGCAGGGGGTGAGTCTCTATTTTTCTTTTTTTTCCTTCTAGTTAAATAAAAACCTGGATAGCAAAAGTGCTGCCTAAACTCTAAGCCCACGAGGGCACAAGGCCACGTCCAAGTGCATTTGCTGGGTTGACTGATCGAATGCTTCTAAAGACAGGGCCAGAGCCGGCAAATGTATAACCAGGGCCGGGCCGGTACATCGGTGCCTCCGGCCTGCCCATGCCAGCCCCAGCGCTGAGCAGGCATTCCTGAAAAATTCTGCCTGAGGTTCCTGCCTGGGCCGCCTCCCCCGCCCCTGCTGAGGTCTGGGCGCCTCCAGGCAGCTCCACACCGGGCGGGCGCAGGCCCCATCCTTACCGGGACCCTCAGCTGGTCGGCGTGGGTGCTGACACCCCCGGAGCTTATTGTTGCTCCTGCCCAGATGGGAAAACGAGCCCAAGAGACACAAAAGCGCCGTGTCCTCACACCCAGCCGTGCGCCTGTCCTCCTGCCTCAGTCAGCTCAGGCTGTGGAACCAAATACCACAGGCCGGGCGGCGAACAGCAAACAGTCACTCCTCGTACCTCTGCACACGGGGACGTCCAAGCCCCAAGCAGACTCAGTTCCGTGGGAAGTGGTCTCAGTAACCCGCGGTCAACCCCCATCGGAGCATGTCGAATGGAAAACTCCAGAACGAAGCACTTCATATCTTTTCCACGGCTGGCCCTCCGGCGTCGCGCGATGAAATCTCCCCTCGCCCCGCTCCTGGCCTGGGCTGTGATTACGCCTGGGCCGCCGCTCTGGCTGTTATCTCAGGGATCCAACCCCAAAGCCGACAGCGGCTGCACTGCCCTTCATCTCCAACTTCAGAGAGACCTTCATCGGCCCGACCTGTGTCTCCATCATGGCCCGCGGCCCTACCTCTGGGCTTCCTCCCGGGGCTGGGAGTGTGGGCCACGTGCCGCTGGGACTCCCAACTGCCCCTAGTGCACAAACCCACTGTCACATGGGTTTCTAGAAGGGGGGGTGGGGTGGGGCTGGGGATCAGAGGGTAGGCAGGTGTGCAGACCCCGGGCCTCTGCCTGGACCACTCCCTGGCGCCCAGGAGCCGTGGGCTGGCTGCTCAATCACCTCCCTTGACTCAACTGCCACCTGGGGCAGCGTCAGGAGCTGTGAACTCACGGCTTTATGTGGCCCCCAGACACCCGTGTGTTCCTTTCCCTCTTGGTGATCACCACCCCCCAACCAGCCATTTTAAACATTGGTACATTTTAAGGAAAAATCCATTTCTCACCCTGGCTCCGTGGTCAGAGCACCAGCCCGTGCACCAAAGAGTCATGGGTATGATTCCAGATCAAGGGCACCTACCTGGATTACAGACTCAACCCCAGCCCCCCCCCTCCCCCAATCAGGGCTTGTGGGGGAGGCAACAAATCCATGTCTCTCTCTCACACATTGGTGTTTCTCTCTCTCTCTCTCTCTCTCCCCCCCTCCACCCCCTTCCACTCTCTCTAAAAGTCCATGGAAAAAATATCCTCCAAAACAAACCAAAAACCCAGCTCTCCAGGTTTTTCCTTGCTGGGGAGCCTGGTACCCCTGGACCCACATTCCCATAGGGCAGACTTGGGCAGAGCAGAGTGTTGGCCGCCCCTGTCCGTATCCGAGACCTGGCTCTCCAGCCCGCCCAGCCCCACTGCCCTCCACGGTGCCCCAGGCTGTGTCAGCGGGCAGCAACGCATTGTTCTAAAGGTTCTGAATAAGGAAGGAATAATTCTCAGTATTTGCGAGGGGGGTGGGGGAACCAGAGAGAAGCTTTATGCAGGAAAAGGAAATTTCCCCTTTTGTTCCTCTTTTGTATCTTTTATTTTTGTTTCTGTTTTGTTTGCGCGCGCGCACACACACGTGGAAATAAAACTCTGTTTAGTAAGCAGAGCGGGTGTCTCATTTCTGAGGTCTGTGGTCTGTCTGCCCTGGAGGCCTCAGGGCCCAGGAGGCTACTGCCCTGGCTGGAGGGGCCTCCCAGGGGGACAGCCTGTGCGGCAAGCTGGCTGACCACATGGCCGCCCGGAGGGTCAGCCGCCCAGAGGCTGGGTCCAGAATGCACTGCTTTGTTGTGTAATTAACGCACTGTGTTCATTTTTAGGGCCTGACTGGGGAGCCAGTGCCAGGAGCATTCCTGAGGGGTCAGAGGGATCGTGTTTACTGTGGGGCTGGAGACGGAACTTCCTTCAGCGAGCCCATGGCTTAGGCATTCAAGACCCAGTGCTCCGCACAGCCACATTAGGCGCCTACTGTGCGCCAGGCCCTGGGCCAAGCCCGGAGATGCAGACATCCGTTCCATGCAGTCTGGTCCTGGGAGAGCTCCCAGGGCTTTGAGGACAGCTGACCAGGAGAGGGACCAGCGTAGGGCGTCAGAACAATGCCAGTGCTGAGCACAGGGGGCGGGGGGCGGGGGGGGGGGGAGGGGAGAGGAGGGAGGACACAGCCAGGGATGGTGAGTCCCGGCCTGAGCCTCTATTCCAGGGAATACAGGGGAAGGACCCAGTGACTTCTCCCAGAGGGACCTTTGCGAGTGTCTTCTGTTGAAATCAACGATTTCTTTTTCTGAATGCAAAAGTCATCCTTTTTTCCACAAATCCTCAACCTTACGAAACGGGCGAGTTCAGCAACAAGCGCTCCACTGCGGTAGCCGGTGGCGGGCGGTGTTGGCTGCGCGCATTTCCCAGCGTTTTCTCTCAGTCTCCAGCATCCCCATGACGCCGGGGGGGGGGGGGGGGGGTCCTCGTGCTCCAGGCTGCGAAAACGGGGTTCCCTGGTCGCACTTCTTTCAGCCTCACAACCGCCCTGCGAGAAACGTGCCCTCGGCACGCCTGTCTTCTACACGCGGAAACCGGGACACGGCCAGAGTGTGTCGCTGGGTCCAAGCCACAGGGGAAGGAGGTGGCAAAACCAGGACACCGGGTTCCGGGTCAGAGCCCTTCACCCGGAGACTCGGGGGGTGGGGGGGGGGGGGTCAGGTCACTTGCCGTCCCCACCCATGCTCGCCCGGCGGGTGCAGGAGACCTGTCCGCACCCACACAGTCATATTCCAGAACAACTGCAACCAGCACGCCCTCGGCTGCCTCCGCCGTGATGGGTACAGACGCCCACATCCAAACAGGATTTACCCAGATGGTCTCTGGGTGCACTCCACAGGCTTCCCGCCCAGCCAATCGTGGGCCGCTCGCTGTTTTTATAAGCAAACCCACCTCCTTGTCAAGGTCCGTTGGGTGCTTCCATGCGGACACACTGTAATGGAGGGTCACCTCCTCCTCAGTTTCTGACTTTCTGCTCTTATAGGCAATACTTGTACTGAGATCTTGGCAGAGCCGATGGGCACGTCAGCCAGACCGATTCCTAGAAGAGGGACAGCCGGGGCAACAGTGTGGCCAGGCCGCCCGCCAGCCTGCCAAGCCGCCGGCAGGAGAGGCCGCTGCCGGGCTCGCCCCCGTCCCGTTGCTGGGCAAGCACGTCTGAGCCGGGCGGTGTGTGTGTGAGCGCCTCTCCCCTGTGGCTGGGGACAGGGCTTCCATTTCACAGCCTTCTCACATTTGCAATTTTTATCTCTGCTCTCAGATGGCTGTGAGAAGGTCAGGATGTAAAAAAAAAAAAAAATCCATCGTGAGAATAACAACAGCCTCAATGTGGTGGTCGGCAGCTGTTCCCAGGCAGACAAGCCTGGCGTGGCGGTCCCAGGGCGGGAATTTCACACCCAGGGTCCCTTCCTCCAAGCAGCCGCCAGGCACAGCCCCTGGGAGCAGAAGTCAAGCTGGATTTCAGCTTCCACGCGGGCGGGGCCCAGCCTGACCTGCCTCAGACATGGTTCTACTTCGAGCCCCATCCTGGATCCAGGCTGCCTTCATGGCCTGTCAATCATGGATCCTTGGACCCGCCCCTTACCCTCTGTGTCAGTTTCCTGGTGGGAAATAACCGTCGGCCGGGCGGCTTTTAAGCGGCCACTCTTCCTCCCTGAGAGTGTCCTCACACAAAGGCTCTCGGCCTGTTTGAGGGACAGAGGGTGGGTTTGGGAAGCAGAGAGGAGGGGCTGGAACCCCCACTGCCCCCGACCGTCTGTGTGACTTCAAGCAGCTCCCTTTTCTTTTTTCCCTAAACGCACGGAGGGCTTCTCAGGAGGCCAGCTGGTTTTATTCCGGTTTGTCATTTTGTTGTTGTTTTTGTTCATCCTCACCTGAGGATATTTTTCCATTGAGTGTTAGAGTGGAAGGGAGGGAGAGAGACAGAGAGAGAAACGTTGATGTCAGAGAGACACATCAATTGGTTGCCTCCCAGGCCCGGGGATCGAGGCTGCAACCGAGGTACACGCCCGTGACCGGAATCAAACCCGGGATGCTTCAGTCTGCGGGCCGATGCTCTATCCACGGAGCCAAACCAATTAGGGTGAGACTCCCCTTTCTGATCTAATCCTTACGTTTCGGAGTTCCATCTATGTATTCAAGACCTATCCACGGACCCAGCTAAGAAGGGCACCACGACCGTTGGTTTCCCGACCAATACAGGGGCACCGGGGCTCAGTGAGGGTAGAAGGTGGGGAGGTGGGGACCAGAAGGAAGGAGGGGTGTGTGGAAGAATCCAGAAAGGAACACATATGTTGGCTCCCAGCCTTGCCAAAGCCCTCCAGGTGGCCAAGTCCGACCTTGCCAACCTCCCCGAGACCATCCTCAGAGCCACCCCAATGCCAAGACACTGTCAGGCTCCCACCGCCCAGGGCCCAGCCCACCACCCCCTCCTCCAGCCCCGCTCATCCTTCAGGACCCAACCTTGTGCCGCCGCCTCCTGGATGCCTGGACTTTTCCTGCGAGGTGGGATTGCCCCTCCTGGGTCACCCACGGCTCTCGCCTCGTGCTTTCTGCGGGTGCCTGATTCCACCTGATGGCAGCCACCTGGGAGCAGCCGCCGCGTCCCTGGGAGGCTGGGAACTGCCTGAGGCACAGGTGGGTGGAATGCAGGGCACGTGGGTGGGGTATTGCAGCGAGGAGTTTACCAGCGGGCAGTAGTGGGGTTCAATTCCCAGCTCTGCCCCTCACATCCCATCATCCTCGCCTAAGGCACTAACCACCTGCCTGCGCCTGAGTGGAGGGGGTCACTGGCCACGTGTGGGGCACCTCCCCCGGCTGCGCTGTACCTGGCAGGTGGCCACGCACTCATGGATCCTTTTGGAGCAGATGGGTTCTTTCCCCTCTTCCGCTCTTGGAGGGAAGAAAACCGGGGAAGCTCAGGGTAGCAAGAGATTGGCCCAAGGGGCCGAGCTCGACCTCGAACCCAAGTTTGCACCTGCGTGCTCCGGCCACCTCGGCCATGCCATGTGTCACATGGAGGGGGCGGGCCGTGCACCCTATAAAACACGGCATGGGATTCCAAATAAGGACATTGACCCAGCCACGGCCCATGGGCATTTGGTGCCTCTACTGAGCGCGATCCGGGCTTCTGAGTCTGGATGGAACCGGAGATCTCGCCGGGCAGACGGAGATCAGAGGCCAGAATTCGGCGACGGGCACTGGCTCACCTCCCCGCGCCACCCCGACCCGTTCTCTCGGGAGCCCTGAGAGTCAGATTCCCCCGGTTTGGCTGCGACCATCTGGAAGCATCTTGTGTGAAGAGCCTGGCTCAGATCCCACACCGGGTAGATGGCGGTCACAAAAATGCGCCCAGCTCGCCCCGGGGCAGACACCGGGCCAGTGGTTAACACTGTGTCCCCGAATCACAGCCGCCCCGAGGTCGAGCCTGCTGCTGTCATCACACACGAGGAAACTGAAGTTCAGAACAAGGCCAGAGCCCACTGGGAGTGGAGGCCCCTGGGATTCCACCCCGGGTGAACTGGCAGGCATGCTGGACACTAGACTTACCCTCTCACACGCACCGCACGACGCACACACATTAGGGGGGGTGTGTGCGTGCCCGAGGACCCAGGCATGCAGGCTCAGGAGTGGCATCGCCCGGGTCCGTGCCCTCTGTCCACGGCCGCCTGCCCCCGGCTCTTTGCAGTGTTGAGGAGTTTGCCTCTGCCGAGCGGGGCCGGCCTGCTCCCTGGGTCACACTTGCTTTATGACTTCCACTTACAAGCCCAGTTGGCGTGGGGCCACATCAGGCCCGACCGGGAACCAGCCTGCGGAGTGCGGAACCTTTCTGCTTGTCTCTGCCAGGGCCACACGTCGGACGCCTCCCAAAGGTAGACACTGCCTGGGACATGGGGCCCCCTGAAGAGGTGCCAGTTTGGGGACGGAGCAAAGAGGGCGGAAAGGTCTGTTCCGGCACAAGGCTTGTCTCTCACCCCACGGGGACCTCTCCTGGCGGTGGGCGGGCCCCGAGGGATAGCATTTCCGTCCCAGGTCCCTGGCCCCACCTGGAGCCCTGGCCGTGTGACCTGGAGCCAGTGGCGAAGGGTCTCTGGCTGAGCATCGCATCTTCCACGGGAGCAACCGCACACCCACCGGGGGCTGAGGAGTAACGAGATAGAAGACGCCAGCACCACGCTGGCAGATGGACAATGCCTGGTTCATGTTCTTTTTTTTTCTTCTCTTTTCTTTTCCTCGCTGTGAGAAAGAAATAATTTTATCGGTTCTTTTTTTAGAACTCCGCTTTGGTGGGGAGAGACATGTGTTTGTAAGATGTCGCTCCTGGGAATGTGATAAAAATCACTCCACCGCGTGGCGGGCCTCTCTGTGAGTCTGTCCCCGGGGCTGTACTAGGCGGCTGCCCCGTTATGCACGCCTGCAGTATGGACGGTGCACCCCTGTCCGCCCGTGGGAGCCAGGGGCTGGGCCAGAGGGAACCTGGGCTGCAGGAGCTCCCAGGCCAGTGAGGCTGGGATATGGGGCCCCCGAAGGAGGTGCCAGTTTAGGGGTGGAGCAAAGAAGGAGAAAGGTCTGTTCCTGCACAAGGCTTGTCTCTCACCCCACGGGGTCCTCTCCTGACGGTGGGCGGGCCCCGTGGAATAGCATTTCCGTCCCAGCTCCCTGGACCCACCTGGAGCCCTGGCTGTGTGACCTGGAGCCAGTGGCTCTGAGTCTCTGAGCATCACAGAGCCGGCCAGAACGGACCCGTGGGACACGCACCCCCCTGCAGGCCCCCTGGGAGTTATTGCTTCAGATTGTGGGGGCCTGGAATCCTTTCTGGAAGAAATGACATTTTAGGGGCCCTCCAAATAAGAGCAAGACAAGAGAGCTGGAAAGAAAGGCACCCAGGGCCGGCCGGTGTGGCTCAGTAGTTGAGCGCTGACCTATGAACTCGGAGGTCAGGGTTTGATTCCTGGTCAGGGCACAGGCCTGGGCTGTGGGCTCAGTCCTCAGTGTGGGGCGGGTAGGAAGCAGACGATTGATGATTGTCTCTCATCATTGATGTTTCTCTCTCTCTCTCCCTCTCCCTTCCTCTCTGAAATCAATGAACGTGTATTTTAAAGAAGAAGGAAAGAAAGGTGCCTGGCGTAGGGAACCACGCGGGAATGGCCGGGGTCGAATCTGTGCAGCGAGACGTAACCCTCGTCTCCCATGCTGGGGAGCAGCAGGCTCCCCTCGGGGTGTCACACAGGTCCTGCCCCCAACACGCCCTTCAGCAGGTGGTGGGTCCATAAACTGGGGTCCGGAAATGAAAAATAAAATAATGAACTGGGGATCCATCCAGACCACGGAACACGACCCACAGCTAAAAGGAAACGCGCCATCAAGACACGGAGGACTGGTCGCTGCCTAGGACGCGAAAGAGGCCCATCCGAGCAGGCTGCGTGCGCTGTGCTTCCACCCACATGGTGTTCTGGAAAAGGCAAATCTGTGGCCACAGGAGCAGATCCCCGGCTGCTGGGGCCGGGAGAGAGGGCTGAGGCGGCGGCACGGGGGCTGTGTGGGCGGGGGATGGTGGGTGCACATCATTTCCACTTGTCCAGACCCATAGAATGTGCAACACCAAGAGGCCACACGCAGCAGGCGGCTGGGGACCCCAGGGAGGGGCACCCCGGCCGTCACTGTGCGGGGCTGTGGGTCCTGACCCAGATTGCCACTCAGGGGTCACCTCAAGGCTGCTCAACTTTGATTTTCCAAGATTTCCACTAAATTGTATCATTTAACCCCATGAAAGGGGCAATGCCTCCCATGGCAGGGGCTCAGGGGGCGGCCCCAAGGACCCCTGAGGGCCCTGCACCCCTGGGTGGGGGCGGAGGTCCCAGGGGACCACACAGGATGCTGACACTCTTGCCGAGTCGGCTGGCACCTCCTTGGCGGGACCCTGGCTCCCTTTCTCCCGTCACAGCCGTGGGCTCACCCGGGCCTGAGAAGCAGCCGGCACAGCCCGGATCCACGAAGCCAGGGCACACCTGCCTGACTCTGGGTGAGCCCCACCCCGCCCCCACCCTGCGCTGTAGGGCCATGTGAGGCAGGCCCAGGGGAGTCTGTGGTTCTGGGACACGTGAGCCCCTGCCCTCATGGGGAGGCACAGACCCCACGTGGGGCGTCCTGGAACAGGCCGCTCTGTGTTCAGGGTCCAGGGTGGCGGCCGTGGTGTCCTGAGCACTGGGCTTGGGGACTGGCCATTCAGGGAGGACCAGGGCGCCTGGACCCGCCTCCAGGCAGAGGGGCCCAGTCAGGGAGGGAGGCAGCATACACACCTCACCGAACTGGAAGGTGGCACAGGGGAAGGTCAGAGGAAGCCCTGGGCCCTTCCTGGAGGAGGCGGCAGGACGAGGAGGACTCTCCAGGGGCAGAGGGTGGCCTGTCCCAGGCAGCCGGGACAGCTGGAGGAAGGACATGGACCTGGAGCTGCGGGGGAGGGCTGGGGTCTCGGCATTGTCCTTCCGCCAGAGAGAGTGGAGTGAGGAGGAAGGGGCAAGGCGGGGAGAGGGATGGGACTTCCGTCTGTCCTGCAGTGGTGGGGGCAGGGAGCTTCTGGAAGTTTCCACAGCAGGCGGAGACCGGGTCCTCTCTCCCTGAGCCCCAGTCCCTAGCCTTCCCCCCACCCAGGCATCCGGGAGAGCTGCCCTTGGCCGCTGCCCTTCCACACAGCGCCCTGCACCCACCTCTCCACACGTTGCCCCTCCCCTCCCTTCTCCGCCCCGATTCAAAACAGAACAGCAGGAATTCGCTCCTTCCTCCCTGACCCACTTTCCCGGGCGGGCGGCGGGCAGCACAGACTCCTGCGTGCTGATCTTGGCCACAGGAGCCTGCTGACATGTTTGTTTGGTCACGCGTCCCCCGCCTAGGGCAGGCCGGCTAACTGGCGTGGCCTGCACCACAATGTCCCAGCCAGAAGATGGGGCCTGGAGAGGGACCTCCTCCAGCCCCTCCAGCGCACCGCCGGGCCCACACCTCGGGCTTCCTGGCTGAGTTCCCCGTTGCTGAAGGTAATCAAGGACCCGCAGTGGACAGGTGGCCAACCGGGACCGCCTGGTCTCCTGTCCCTGCACCCACAGGGCCTCAGGCTCAAATTCCATGTGTGTCTCCTCATTTCCACACGGCCGCTCCGTCCTCAGATATTTCCCAAGCGCCCTGTGCAGGCAGAGGTCCGGGTGTGAACCCCAGCTGGGCGCCTTATTATCTGTGAACCCCCAAGCCCATAGCTCGTGTCCCTGCCTCAGTTTGCTGGTCTGTAATGTGGGGACGTGAACCTCGATTTGCAGAGTTGCTGTGAGGGTCAGAGATGAGGTGATGGTGGTGCGGGGGGGGCGGGGCACCCAGGATACTGTAGGTGCTCGGGATATGGTGGCTGTCACTGGGCCTTAAGGCATGAAGCAGTCTGAGGGCTCTGGGTCCTCAGGGTGCTAACATGTGTCGGATGGCCTGCCCCGCCCATGGAGACCCTGGCGCCGGGGGCTTCCTCGGGTCCGGGGGGTGGGAGGAGGGGGGCGTGGAGACTGGGAGTCCCTGAGAGCAGTGGGGCTCTGTCAGCAGTGCCCCGACTCCAGCAGTTGACCATGGGTAACATTCCCCCCCTTTCCCAGATACTCGGGCAGGTCAAGTTGCTTCTGAGTCAGCCAACAAGGCCAGGGCAGCGAAGAGACAGAGCCCAGGCCTCCTGACGCCGCGGACCTGGAGTTCGGGCTGTCTGTAGGTCAAGTCAGTGCCCTGGGCGCTTCTGCCCTCCGCCTGCCTCTCCGGGGCCTGGACCCCCCTCCCACCCCCGACCTCCCATGCCCCCATCCCCCCAGCTCCTCCCGCCCCAGCTCACAGGGCCCCTCCTGGAAGGCGTTCAGCTTCTCCTTAGCGCACACCCTCCCGCCGCAGTCTCCACCACAACCCTTATCTCACCACCGTAATCACCGGTTTGCGTCTGTCCCAGGGACCGGAGACGCCCAGGGCCCTGACCTAAGCAGAGGGTCTGATCCCCGAGGCCCTGGAGTATGGTTCTCGGGGCTCCTGCCCAGCTCCCCAGCTGGCTGTCCATGCTGAGAAATGTTTTCAGAACCACTTTGCGTTTGCCAACAGCACTTCCCCGCTAACAACCTGGTGGAGGGCCCTGGCAGTTTTAAATTCACAGGGTGTGGGCCCAGGCACGGGGGAGAGGGACAGGAGCCGGCAGGAGCTATGGGGAGGGTCAGGGAGAGGGAGAAGGAGAAAGAAAGGGGAGCCTGGCTGGTGTGGCTCAGTGGTTGAGCGTCGACCTATGAACCAGGAGGTCAAGGTTCGATTCCCAGTCAGGGCACGTGCCCGGGTTTCAGGCTCCATCCCCAGTGTGGGGCGTGCAGGAGGCAGCCAATCAGTGATTCTCTCTCATCACTGGTGTTTCTCTCTTCCCTCTCCCTTCCTCTCTGAAATCAATAAAAATACATTTAAAAAAAAGAAAGAAAAAGGAAGGGGGTGGGGAGAGAAAGAGGACGGACAAGGGAGGGAAGGCGTTGGGAAAGGAGGAAGGGCGTGGGGGAGGGCGCTCAGAGCAAGAGGCAAAGCAGGGTCTGCCCGGGGTCAAGGGCGCCTCCAGGCAGCCCCTCCTTCCCCTCAGCCCTGGCCCTGGGGGGCGGCAGGGGGGGTCCTGGGTTCCAGGTGCCCCGTGCCCCTCAGGTCTACTTTGCAGAGAGGCCTTTCTGGAGGTCAGGGCCTGCGGGCTTCCTTGGAGGAGACCCCAGACTCCCCTGGGGTCTGGCTCCTCCATGCTGCTGTCCATGGAAAGGCATCCAAACCCATGAAGAATTTTTATAAGATTTTAATTTAGCCAAACTGACAGCACTGCCGGGGAAGCACCCGCTCAAATGCTCCCGAGAGTGACGGCTTTGCAGTTTCTTTTACGCGTTTGCCATGAAGGAGGGAACCTAAGGGGGGTTACAGGGAGGCGGGGGAGAGCAGGGAGGGGCTGGGTTCCCGGGAAAAGGACCACAGGCTCTCCTGAGGGCGCTATGCTTGTCCCCAAGGTGTCTGAGCCTGACACACACAGGAACAATGGGCAGGGCGGGCCTCGGGCAGCGATAAACTTTCCCTAAGGAAGTTGTCTGGCTGGCACATGGCTGCCCAGGTGACCTGCCCACTTAGGCATTTCTGGTCCGATTGTCCTGTGAGGCCACTTTCCCTACAACCGTTTTGCATCCGCACTGCCGTGGGCGGGCCCTGCATGGAGGCTGGGCCACCCCAGACTCGGGAGCCGGCTTGACCCCAACTGGCTGTGTGACACCGAGCAAGTCACTAGGCGTGTCTGAGTCCCGATTCCCTCGGGGCCCAGGGGCCCGGGGAGGGCTGCGTGAGGCTCCGGAAGCAGAGCTTGGGGCCCAGGCGGGAGCCCCACGGGGAGCAGCGTGGCTGGGCTCAGGGACGAATGAACGGAGCCCGGACACCCGCTCCTCTCTCGTGTGATCCCTCTTCTATGAAGTTCAAGAGAAGGCAGATCGTGGGGGGAGGTCAGAATCGGGGTGCCTCTTGGGGAAGGGCTGGGTGCTGACTAGGAAAGGTCCCTGGGGTGCCCTGGGGGCGGGGACATTCTGTCTTGAGCCGGATGGCGGTTTCATAGGATATGTACGTGCTGTGCATGTTTCTCCGTCTCAGTCACTCCTCAGTGAAACAGCAGCAATAGCAGCCTGCAGCGCGGACAGCACAGGGCCGCGGGGATCCTGCGGCTGATGGCCGCCCGGCACCCGCATGCCTGGGCCTCGGGATAAAATCACGTCTGTCTCCCACGAGGGATCATGAGTTCCAGGAGGGCTGGGGCCGGGCCTGGTGCCTGAACCCGAGAGGGCCCTTAGCTGGTGTCTTTGGGCCGCAAAGGGGACCTGGTACTGAAACCACCGTCCTTCCCCCGCCTCCCGCCCCCCAGTGGGGACGTGCTGAGCCTCACACCCCTCCCAGGAAAACCTCAAGGCTGAGGGGTGAGTCAGCAGCATGTGAGCACGGCCTCCTGCCAGGAGCAGGGCCAGGCAGTGGGGCAGGTGGGGAGCAGGAGGCGAAGAGGGCGGGGTGACCCCTCCCCGGGACCGAACGCGTGCCTCCCACCACCTGCACCTGCTTAGCTTCCTGGACTTTGTCCACTCCTGCTGTTCCCTCCTTCCCCTTCCACTTGCTCAGCGGGGACCCCACACGTCCTTCCTGCCCTCTGGTCAACCATCCTCACTCCCAGGGCATTAATGCAGGGCCAGTGGTCTGCAGAGTTCGAGGCCCCACAAAAGCTAGCCCTAGGCTTGGGTGGGGAAACTGAGGCATGGGGGGGAGGGGCAGAACTTGTGTAAGGAGCTGAGATTCAGACCCAGCTCAGCCTGACCCCACTGTGCTTTCCCTGCAGTAATCACAGTGAGGGGAGCTGGGTGGGCCTTCTGGGGATCATGGACAGACTCTAGTCCCTCTTCCCATTTTACAGAAAGGAAGACTGAGGCACAAGGAAGAGAAGTATCTGGTGGGGGAGAAAGGAGTCACTATGATGCTTTACGACAGAACCCTGGATGCTTCTCTGCTCCTTCTCAGAGCGGGCACGGTGGCTTGCTGGGACAGGGATCTCCCAAGGAATGTGTGGTGAATGAATGAATGAAGTGCTGGAACCCTATTGCCAGTATGGCAGCCACCAGCCACATGTGGCTTTTGAGCACTGGATGGATGACCAGTGCGATGAGGGACTGAGTTATACATTTGGTTTCATTTTAATTAAAGTAAAAATTTAAAAGCTGATAGGTCAGAAAACTTTTATGAGTGTTTGGAACAAGTTGGGTATGTGAATCTACTTTTTCAACTGCAAAATTTATGATATCTACATACAGATCAAGTGTTTCAGATGAAACTTCAGCATCTGAGCTGAGATATCCTGGCAATATGAAATGCACGCCAGGTTTCACGGAGCTGGCCTACGGAAAGAATATGAACGACCTCGGAGTGTCTTCTATTGAGCACACGTTGCAATCATTTCTTCAGCAAGTAGATGGATAAGTGGCGGTCCGTCCAGGCAATGGGGTATCAGTGCTGCAAGGGTCTGAGTTACCAAGCCCTGGCGAGACAGGTGGGGCCTTACAGGCATATGATTACCACGTGGAAGGGATCACTCGGGGAATGCGAACATGCTGTCCGATCCCAACTCCAGGACATCCTGGAAAAGGCGGAACTAGGAAGACAGTGAGGAGATGAGTGGCTGCCAGGGGCTGCGGGGGCAGTAGGGAGGAGGGGGCAGCGCAGGGGGTGCTTATGGCAGTGGAATGGCTCTGCCTGAGACTGCAGTGGTGGCTGCATGTCGTTATACACGTGTCCAAACCCACAGAAGGAGCAGCACCACGCGTGAGCCCTCGTGTAAGCATGGAGCTCTGGGGGATCATGATGTGGGTGTAGGTTCATGGACTGTGACACGTGTTCCCCTCGGGCATGGGTGTTAATAGTGGGGCAGGCCGTGCATATGGGGGCAGGGGGTCATAGGAAAGCTTTGCTGTGAACTTAAAACTGCTCTAAAAAATAAAGTCCATTAAAAAAAATTTTTTTTTAATCACCCAACATCTGGGAATTTTCCCTTATATTTCCTACTGTGTTCCTAGCACTTAGCATGTTTCCCGGCACATAGTAGATGCCAAATAAATGTTAGTTGGGTGAATGAATGAATGAGTGAGTGAACGAACGAACCCACACTAACAGTGTTAACGTTTTGGTGCACAAAACTCCAGACATTTTTCCCTGCACGTACATCCCACATACATGTTTTTCATTTACAGGAGATTTTACCAGACACGTGATTGCAAAATCGGTTTTATGTCTTCATAGGCTGTGAGCACCTCCCCAGGGCAATAACTGTAATGTTCCTCAGCCTCATTGTCACGGCCATGCAGGCCTCTGCCATCGGATGGACTGACCGTCCGCATTTCAGCTCGCCTCTCATTTTGACATCTGGGCTGACCTCATGCTGTTGCCTCAGCCCCCCCGCCCCCCCGCCACACACACACACACAGCGGGCACCCGGCAGCGTGTCTCTCCCCACGCGGCTGTTTGCCAGGACTGCATTCAGACGGGTCTGAACAGGACGGAGCGGGAGCGGTGACGATGACACCTGCGTCTCTGGTGACAGAAAGCCAGGCCTTTCCTGCCTCCGGGGTGTCTCCCCGACCTGGCTGGCGCTCTGTGCTCCGCCTTCTCTGAGAAACACGCCGTGAATGCAACAGAAATGCACTCACTACGCCCGACACCCGGCCTGGCTGGGGGGCAGCGGGGGGAGGGGCGAGGCCGTCACCACTGACTGCCCACCCAGCTATGAAGCCGGTAGGGCCTGGGTTTGAGACCTGGGGTGGTCACTTGTGAGCTGTGTGTCTGGGGTGAAGTGGCATCACCTCTCTGCGTGTTGATGGCCTCACCTGAGAGTGAACATGGTAACAGCACTCACCCCGTGGGGTTGCCCCGAGGATTCACAGAAGTAACGCCATGCTGCTCGTCCAGTATTTGCTCGGGCTGATGGTTCGCGGGGCGGAAGCGTGCTGTTACCGCCGCAAACCCGCACACAGCACGCATGGTGCGCGCCTAACTCACTCACTGGAACCTGAGGAGGTGGTGGTGCTGGGGCCTCCATCAGGAGCTGAGACATGCGCCCCTGGGTCTGGCGTTCACTTCGCAAAGAGACACCATCACCCCTGTGGTGGGGGGTCCTGCACCCTCAGGGTCAAGAAGGCACTTAGACCAGGAGACTGGAGATGGAGCCGGGTCCCCGGGGGGTTCCTGGCATCACCCCGAGCTCTGAGCCTCGGTGTTCCCGTCTGTAGGCCAAGGTAGGATGGTCTTGTCCACGAGGCCCTCCAGGCTCTCCAGGGTCTTAAATCACAGCCCAGAAATGCTCACTACAGGCACCTCCCCAGCATCTGCAGCTGCCCCCAATCCCGCCCACAGGCCTGTGAGCTAGGGATGGGCTCTGCATTCTCAAGGGGTGGAAAACAATAAAAAGAATAATAGTTTCACGAAAGGAAAAATTATGTCAAGTGCACATTTGTATCTATAAATCCAGTTTTATTGGAGCACGGCCATGCTCACTCATTCACATGTTATCTATGGCAACTGCCAGCGGCAATGGCAGAGTTGAATAGTTGCCATGGAGACTGGCCTGCCACACCTAAGATAGATGGATAGATAGATAGATGGATAGATTTTTTAAAAATCCTTACCCCTAAGGATATTTTTTCCATTGACTTTTAGAGAGAGTAGAAGGGAGTGAAGAGAGAGAGAGAGAGAGAGAGGAACATCGATGTGAGAGGGACACATGATTGATAGCCTTGCATTAGCCACAACTGGGGCTGGAGATCAAACCTCGAAACCCAGGTAAGTGCCCTTGACCAGGATTCGAACCTAAGACCCTTTGTGCCAGCATTCTACCCACTGAGCTCACCGGCCAGGGCTTAAGATACTTATCATCTGTCTCTTTAAGAAAAAGCTGTAGCTCCCTGGCCTAGCGTTGTCTTTTCAGATTACACACAGTCTTCGGAATACTTCTCATTTGTCTTTCTTTCTCCAAAGGTCACTGCCTCTGAAGATCAGGGCTGCTTAGAAAACAGGAGGGAAGGCATGGAGAATTCCTCCTGCTCGGCCCAGCTACCGGGAAGACAGCCCACTGGCCAGGGCTCTGCAGGGTCTTCCCAGGGTCAGGGTCTGCCACGTGCAGTGGGCTCAGGGCCAACCCCCCGCCCCTGACATGCTTACCCTGCAGAGATGTAGCAGCGCCGACCATGGCTCAGTGGTTAGAGCGCTGGCCCAAGCACAAAAGGATCTCAGGTTCAATTCCCGGTCAAATTGCATGAGGGCAGAGGCATTTCCTGTCTCTGTCGCTGCTCTATTCCAGTCCCTACACGGTTTCTGGCGCATAGTAGGTGCTCAGTCAATATTTGTTGAATGACATAAATGAACTAGTTAGAGCGGCCGTTCTTTCTTTCCTTCCCTTAAACAACTCTTCAGCACATACCACAGGGATTCGGACATGGGACGCAGCATATGTTTACTGAACACCTACTGTGTGCTGGCTGCTTCCTCATTTATGGTAGCCTTTCCTCTTTTCTACCCTAGTTCCAACATCACACCATCCCGTGGGGTGGATTTTGTGCTGGAAGGAAAAGGAAGTCTCAGGCAGGTCAGCCACTTCACTACGCTGAGCTTCGGTTCCTCCTCTGCCAGGTGGAAAGGTTTAGCCGAGGGCCCGGCGCAAAGTAGGTGCTCAATAAATAGTACTTCCCCTTCCCCCACGCCCAGAGGGTGGGAATAATTCTCCCTGTTTTAGCCCTGGGGTCCACGGCTTGTGCCTGGGACTTCCAAGGCGAAGGAAGAGGAGGGGGGCGACAAGAGAAGAGCAGAAGGAAGAGGAAGTGAGAAGGAGCTGCCACCCAGGCAGCGCCCGCCCTGAGCCTGTGAGCTTCTGGGGAACATGCAGCTGCTTTCCCTGGGCCTGACTCGGGGAGGGGTCAGGACCCGGCCTGCCCACGCTGCAGCAGGGTCACAGGTGGCAGGGGAGCCATCCCAGCACAGATGTGAGAGCTGAGGGAGCACCGGGCCTAGAGGAAGCGCCGGGTGCCCAGGGCCCCGAGCTCAATGGGCCCTTTCTCTCTCCTAACAAGCACATCCCTTGTTTGTCGTTTGTTTGTGTGCTTGCTTCCCAGGCTGTTTCTCTTCTGCTTCCCCTCCCGTGGGGCTCGGCCTGGGGCAGGCGCCTCCAGGAGCGCTGGGCTCCCAGCGCTGACGGAGCATCACCCCTCTCTCCCCAGGAGACCAGAGATGGAGCCGGGTCCCCGGGAGTTCCTGGCGTCTCTCCCTTTCGCACACAATGCACGACGTGGGGAGACAAAACTTGCTTACCTGCAGGGACTGACCTTCGGGACCCTCTCGCCAAGGCCTGGGCGCCGTGCCGGGGGTTGGCACGCATTCCCCCGCCAGCCCCACCAGCGGGACACAATCGGCCGCCTGGACAGAGCATGTCACCACCTGCTTCTCACTCTTCACGGCCCAGCTCTGGCTGCCCGCTGAGGAGCTGGAGGCACAGAGCTCAGCGCCTTTGCAGCCGCAGTGGCTGGATTGGAAGCCGGGCCTCGGGTGAGGGCCCAGACTCGGCCTCTGCACAGCCCGTTCAGCTCCCGGCTCCCCATCATCCTTCGTTCACCGTCACTCCCCCGACACGTGCCTGCTCCCAGCTCCCCGGGAGTGCTCCCCTCCACTCTCCCTCCCTCCCTCAGCGCGTGTGTGTGGTCAGGACGCAGGGATTTCCTGTGAGCAAGCCCTCAGGCCTCCTTTGGCCAATAGACCCCAGCTGTTCCCGTGGCCTCACCCACAGAAGAAGGTCTCAGGGAGGTGCTAGTGCTGTTTCCATTCTACAGATGGGGCCACTGAGGAACAGGGAGCCATGGGTCACCCCCACCCAAGGCGGCAGGCTGCTGGAACTGAGAGCGGGCCTAGGTCTCAGCTCCTGTTTACAGATTCCCCCACTAGATCCCGCTGGACGGAGGCAGTGCCGGGAGGGGCAGGTGGAGGCCAGTCCTCAGGCCAGGCTTGGGACGGCCAGGGGGCGAAGGGAGGTGGGCGTGAGGGAGAGCGGATGTGCCGGGCTGGCCTGTGGCTTCTGAGCGAGTCTGCAGGAGCCCCACGGCAGCGCCTGCCCCCTCCTATCTCCGTTCCCTCCCAAAACACACGGGTGAGCATCCCCTAGTAGCTCAGCCGCTGCCAATCATTCTGCAATGGGCGTGGAGGGGTTGGCATGGCCCAGGCAGATGGCTCGTCTGTGGAGTCCCCTTCTCAGACTTCCACCCGGGGCCGGCCTCCCTGGCACCCACCAGCTTCCTCCCACGCTGCCTCCCCAGCCCCTGCTGCCCCGCCACAGCACTGGGGCTGTTGGCTCCCCCTAGCTGGGGTATGTGAGACAAGAAGCCTCCAGATCAAGGCAGACTCCCCCCAGGCCAGGCGGCCCCTGTCCTTGGCCACGCCCTGAGGGCTCCCCCAGACTCAGAGATGGTGCTGGAAGCAAACCTTCAACCAGGCAGGGTCTCCCCCAAATGCTGTGAGATCTGGAGTGGGGGAGGGACGCAGAGAGGGGGGAGAATATGTGGGAGGAGAGGACCAATCTGGGGGGCAGTCCTAGGACCTTCGCTTGGTGTCCCGGGGGTTCCTGGGCGAGTCCTGGGCCTTGCGGGGGGCCCTGCGTGCCCTGTGGGAGGAGGCAGGCTCCCTTTGCCCCCTTTGCCCAGACCACCCTCTCGGGGCTGGGCACCTCTCATCCCCAGGGCCTGAGCCATCCGGGCACGGTGCTCTGAGAGCTGGCATCCGCTGGCATCGTGAGGTACTCTATGTGTGCCAAGCACGCTGCAGGGATGCCTGTTCTTATTTTATCCTCACGGGCACCGTTCTTATCTAAACTTTACAGAGGAGAAAGCCGGGGCTTACAGAGGGCAGGTCGGCGCCTCGGGCACTGCTCACACCCAGCCGACTGCTTCCAGAACCTTCCAGCTTAAGCACCAGGCTCCATCCAGGCTGGTGTGCTCCATATCTAACGGATGCGGGACTGACCTAGGCTATCCCTGCCGCAAGGATTCCATGTGGAAGTCGCTGCCGAGGCCCGGTGCTCAGGGGAGCTCGGGTCTGCTCGAGAGAAAGGCTGCAGGCTGCTCCGTCAAGGCCCCACGTTCCCGTGTCCCGAGTTCAGCCTGAGACCTCGGTTCCGTCCAACATCTCCCTGCTGAGAGAACGGGGTTTGCCTCGCTCGGTGGATGTTTTGTCTGAGCCTAAGGTTGCACCGTGTGCACAGGGAGGTGCAGGTGGGTCCTGGCACCACCCCGGTGTTTCCGACGAGCAGTCTTCCAGTTAACCCCTGGTCCTTAGAATTCCGCCTCGTGGATCCACGGGCTGCGTGGCGGCCCAGCATGGGTCTTGGACTTGGTGCTTCTCTGGAAGTGGCCATTGCCCGGAGGGAATGGGGTGTGGGAGGAGCCCTCGCCCGCGCTGAGCCGCTTCCTGAATAGGAATAATGCACATCTGTCAACATTTATGGCGTCTGTGTTAGGACCGTCCTAAGCACTTTGGTGAATCAACTCATAGATGAGATCATCACTAACCTTACTTCCACCGATAGATGAGAAAACTACGGCACAGAGAGGTCAGTTCACCCGCTGAAGGTCACACAGCAGGTGGGCGAAGGAGCTGAGATTTGAACTCGGGGCTTCTGGGTTTCAGAGTGCGTTTCAGAGTAACGTGTCCTCACCCTGCTGCCTCTGAGCCAGCCTCGCCCTTTTCCCCACGGCCGAGGGTGTGTCTTCCGCGGTGCTGAAAGGAGACCGTTTTTGTTCCATTTTTCCCCTCTGATTTTCACAGCAACTGAGGATTGGCCCAGAAATGAGTGAGATACTGTCTCCCCCCCTCAAGGACTTAGAGTGTCCAGGGGCAGGAAAGGCGAAGACACAGCCTCACCCTCTCCATTTTTCGGATAATGAAACCCAGCCCGGGAATGGAGCAGCTGGCCAGGTTCCCGCAGCAGGGCGGAATTCCACCGCAGGGTCAGGCCGACTCCTTCCACACGCAGAGCAAGCGGAGAAACACCGCCATGTGCCAGCACGCAGCGGGCCCCCGCGGGCAGGAAGCTCGGCCTGATCCCTGCGCTTGCCGAGGGCAGGACCCATCCTGTAACAAGCTGTACCCGGACAGCCGGACGGGGCGCTCATGAGCCAGGAGGTCACAGTTTGATTCCTGGTCAGGGCACATGCCCGGGGGTGTACATGAGGCGGCCAATCAATGTTTCTATCTCTCTCTCCCTCTCCCTTCCTCTCTCTCTAACATAAATAAAAACATATAAAAAAAGGAAAATCCCAGCAGGCATGGCTCAGCGGTTGAGCGTGGGCCTATGACCCAGGAGGTCACAGTTTGATTCCTGGTCAGGACACAGGTCTGGGTTGCAGGCTCGACCCCAGCGTGGGGCGTGCAGGAGGCAGCCGATCCATGATTCTCTCTCATCGTTGAAGTTTCTGTCTCTCTCTCTGTCTCCTTCCTCTCTGAAATCAATAATATATATATATATGGATGTATTTTTTAAGTGACAGACTGTATACAGACCATGGAATGAAGTTCCTATTTCTCTAAGGAACGCTTGCATTTCAGGGATGAGACGGTATCTTGGTACCACAGAGAGACCGGGAATGCAGGCCCACGCTGGCAAGGACCGGGGAAGGCGTGCCTTCTCCTGGTGTTTGTTTCCATCCCGTCTGGAGTTGAAAGTGCTTCAAGGAAAACACCCCGGGTGCTCGTGTTTTCCCACGCAGCTGGCCGCTGACAGCAGCTTGGCTGCGATCGCAGCATCCCGTAGGCTCCCTCCACGGTTCCCTCATAAATCCACGCCGTTGAGAGTCCGAGGGAGCCAGTGTTTCTGGAAGGCTCTGATCTCGTCCTCACCCCTTTGGAATGAGACTTAAGTTAGGAAGGTAGGGGGAGAAAAAATGTCCTTTATGGTTTATCTGCTTGCCTTTGTCTGAATGTCGGCATGAACGTGACCAAAAGGAACAAAAAAGGAAACGTAAGGTTCACGCTGCCTGGGAACAAATACACGCTAGAGGGGAAACCCAGCCTGGGGTGGGAGCCCGCCCCCCGGCTAAGGGCCGCTGTGGGGATCAGGACGGGAAGGGAGAGCTGGAATTTGCCTTCAGGTTCTCATCCTCCTAAACCGGTGAGGGAACAGGGCCCCTTTCAGATGCGGGATTCGAGAATCCTGCGGGAGGTGTGTGTGCGCGCACGTGTGTGTATGTGCGCATGCATGTGTGTGTACGTGTGCATGCATGTGTGTGTACGTGTGCATGCATGTGTATACATGTGCATGCATGTGTACGTGTGCATGTGCGTACGTGTGCATGCATGTGTGCGCATGTACATGTGCGTGCGTGTGTGTGCATGTGTGTGTGCGCGCGCGTGTGTGTGTGTATGTGCGCACATTCATTTTTTTGCCCATCCTGAAAAGGGTCGCAGAGACTGCGGCTAAGAATTTGTAGCCACACACACCTGGATCCGGATCCTGGCTCTGCCCTTGGTGACAAGGGCACTTCCGGACCTTGGTGTCATTCCTCTGCCTCCGGGACTCCTCTTCTTGCCAAGGGGAAGGGGTGGTCATGTCCCCCTCGGGGTTAGCGTGAGGGTGACAGGAGGTAACACGTGAAATGCCCATGGGCTCGCACTGGGTGCCAAGAAAAGCGAGTTCCCTTCGTCTCTGGGAAACACCTTGCCTAACTGGGTTTTTCAAAGCATAAGCACCGCTTCATTCGTTAGCCAGATAATATGAAACTATTTCAAAGACCAGGAGAGCCCTGGCTGGGTAACTCAGCTGGTTACAGCATCGTCCCGATATGCCAAGGTTCAATCCCTAATCAGGAAACATACAAGAAGGAAGCCATGAGTGCGTAAATAAATGGGACAACAAATCTCTCTCTCTCCCCACCCCCCCTAAAAAAAAAAATCAATCTATATATGTTAAAAAGTCTTAACAAAAAGTGAATCTTCCCGTGGCAGGGACCACTACTTGGCCACTCACTATTCATTCTCCATTTCTTCCTTAGTCATGAAGCCCTGATACTATTGGGGCTGCCCAACAGATGAAAATATAATACAATGCAATATAATACAATACAATTCTTGCAGCCAGCTAAAAAAACTACATTTCCCAGCCTCCTTTGCAGTTAGGTATGGTTGGTGGGACTTCAGAGCTAGCTCCATAAAGGAGGCACGATCAGCCTTTTCCACGTTCCTGCCTGGACCTGATTCCCAGCACACCAGCCATCGTCCCTGACCACGGGTGACCTTGAGGCCAGGGGCCATTAGTCAAGGGCGGTGAAGCAGGAAGAGAGACAGCGTGAGCTGATGACTATTGAGCCTCATTAGCTCTGTTCCTTTGTGAGAGGAAACGAAATCTCCTATTTACTTAAGCCACTGCTTGTGAGAGTTTTCCATTGCATGGACCTGGCACCTGGCTCTAGTTAGAACAGGTAACCTTGCCACCCCTCCTGGTCCTGCGAATCGATGTGTCTCTCTCTCATTGGTGTTTCTCCCTCTTTCTCGCTCTCTCCCTGCTCTCTCCCTACACTTTCTAAAAAAAAAAAAAAATCAATGGAAAAACTATCCTCAGATAAGGAATAATTTTTAAAATATACAAAAAAACTAATTGTTGAAACCTATGGGGATTAACGTTTAGACAATAACAGGACAGACCCCCCTTCAGAGCAGAAAGACCACGGGGTCGAAAGCCAACAGGCCTTGCATTGTAGTCTTACCTGTCGCTCTTGGCTGGGGGGCGGGGCCATATCACTTCTGGTTTCATTTCCCGGCGGTAAAATAAGAAGAGACTGGAACTACACAAAAGAAGGCTGCAAGAAAGCAAATACAATAAAGTCAATAAAATAATCGCTGTCAAGTGCTTGGCCCACGGGCGGGAGTCCGTGCCTACGGCCTGCTCTCTCTGTTTGCATTTCACTTGGCGTGGCATGGGCCCTCACTCGGAACACTCCCTGTTCTTGCTGGGTGGCCCAGGACGTGTGTCATCTCCAGAGGGTAAGACGTGAAGACAGTGGGTCAGAAAAGGCCTAGGGCTCCATACAGCCCCGGGGTGTAGCTAGCGTTGCCTTTGTGTAAGTCCCAGGATGCATAGATGGCCCAGGAAGTTACCAAGCCAATGGGTTTGGGCCATGGTCTGTTCTCCTGCCCGACACCTGGCTGACTGTGGGCTGGGAGCCCCGAGGTGACTGGACAAATGCAATCTCGAGGGGAGAGAGGCTGGACACAGAGCGGAGCTCCCAGGCCATGTCCTGACCAAGAGGCCGGGGCAAAGGCAGCCCCAAAGTTCCCTCTGGAAGGAGCTGCCTGTGCTTTCTTGAGCTTTGGGCCCAGGGGCATGGACATCTCCTTCTGGCATGTTCTGCAGGTGCGGCTGCAACCCAGCTGGTCCCGAAGGGCCCCTCAGCCTGGCCTCCTCACCAAGCTGTGTACTACGGGACCACCCTTGCCCCACGTTCTTTTCCGCTAAGACCTGTCTCCCCTCTTGCTGCCTCCTTACCATCCAACCAGAGGTCGCATCCTGTCCCATCTGTCTGTGCCTGTCCCCTGAATTGGTCCTCTCCTCCCTCCCCTGCTGTGGGGCTGGGCTGGCAGCTGACTCACTCAGCTAACCCATCCTGCAAAGGGGCCTTCTGATGGCAGCGTGGAGCACACCCATTCCCCTGCCCTGTGCCTGTGCCTCCCGGGCTCTCTGACATTCCGCTGGAAGTCCTGGCAAACCAGGAGGAGCAAGTGCTTCTCAGTTTACCTCCCAAACCACAGACCGATCTGCGCCCACCCAGACTAGAACCTCTCCGAGCGCTGGGCCATGGCCT
The DNA here is from genome assembly GCA_026230045.1 of Corynorhinus townsendii. Lineage (NCBI taxonomy): Eukaryota > Metazoa > Chordata > Mammalia > Chiroptera > Vespertilionidae > Corynorhinus > Corynorhinus townsendii. Next base: position 53,370,698 of record JAPDVU010000010.1, read on the forward strand.
ACCTGCCCACTTGCTGTGGTTCCCCTCCCACCCAATCCCCACCCTACCCCCACCCCAGCCAGCTCCAGGCTCTTCCAAAGTCCACGTGGGATTAACTGTCCCCACCCCGGAGCCTCCCAACCCGCCTGGCCTCCCCAGGTCTCTGTCACACTTGGACCTTCCCCAGAATACCTTATCGCCACCTCCCTGATAAGTGGTAATTCACGGACATGTTGATTGCTCTTCACTTGACTATAGATCAAGGACTTTGTCTTGTTTAATTGCATAACGAGACGGGTATCCGGGCCAATACTCAACATATGTAGCCCACTGTGGGCGCGTCCTGGCCAAAGAGAAGGCCTGGCTGTTGAACCAATTGCCCTTCCCTGGCACGTGGTGGGCACATCGCAGGCCCTTCATAATATTTAAGAAATAGTTTGTGCACGTGAATTACATTCCCAATTTTGTCCCGGGTCTCCTTACACTTCCTTATATATCTGACCTACTTTAGTTCCCCTTCTAGCAAGTTCTCTTCAGCTCCCTGACCTCTGGGGAAAGTGTGGCTCCTTTGCTTGTTCAAGAAATACCTGTGGGCACGACTGGGGGCCTGGCACCATGCCAGGCAGCAGGGCTACGCTCATGAACACAAAACGTGGTGTCTCCCCTTTCAGGGAACTTGGACCCGGACCACACAGATGAAGAACAAGAAGAGGAGAGAAATAGTCACAAAATTCATGGCGATCAGGGGGACCAGCAGGGTGCTGAGAGGGAGCCTGGAGCAGGGCGGGAGCAGGATGCAGGGGTTGGCACGACATTGCAGGTGACATCTAAGCACACGGACTTGACCCTGGGAAGTCAGGATGGAGAGCCCTGCAGGCAGAGGGAAGACGCCACTGGAAGGGCTTCAGGTGGGAAGGAGCTGATCCGCTTGGAGGAGGAAAGGAAGGGCCTAGAGGGTGGGCCCGGTGAGTGAGGGGCAGAGCATAGAGAGGCGGGAGAGGCAGCGACGCCGGGTGCTCCAGAGCTGGCCATGGGACGACGGCCATGGACGATGCTGGGTTAGGTCCGAGTGTCTGGGGAGCCACCGGAAATCAAGCTGTCTTAGGGTGTTTTTGAAGAAGCTTCTGTCACCAGGTGTATGACCTTCTTCATCCCTTCCCTTCCACAGACGCACGGACGGCAGTCATTTCTCCTGACCTGAGCCTGGGCCTCATGGAGAAGTTATCCAGACCCTTGAAATCCTACTCAGGAGCTCCAAAGGGGCCACACAGACTGGAGGGCTCCCTGCTAGGTGACCCTGAGCCTCCAGTACTCACCTGGCTCCAGGTACAACAGCCTGGGGCATGGGAGCTCAGGCCGGGCCAACCTTCCAGTCCCTCCTCTCTCTCCAGCACGAGGGGAGCCCACTGCCCCCATCCTGAGGCTCTGCTTCTAGGGCTGCAGGTCCTCTGGGCTCTTCTTGACCTGAGATTGGAATCGGAACGAGGAGGGTCTAGTGGCCCCCAGAGCCTGTCTCCTGGTCTAACCCCAAGTCTCCTCACAGGTTCTCTGAGCCTCTCTGTGGTGGGGAATCGCCCCTGGGCCCCCAGTGAGCCCCTTTCTCTCCAGGCTCCACAGGACTTCCCACGAGCAGGGATGAGAAGAGACACATTGATGACCTTCGGCCCCTGAGGAACTGTGCTACATGGTCTTATGCATTTATCCTATTGGAACTTAAAGGTCCTAGTCACCCCAATTTTCAGGTAGGGAAACAGGCAGAGCACGCATGGACACCTAGGCCTGGCCCTGCAGAAGACTTCCTGCGTTGCCTGAGTTTTCACTCCCTCCTGTGCCCCATTGGCACTTCTGGTGATCAGAAGTTCACTTTGTCACATGTGCTGAGCACCTGCGGTGGACCAGGCCCCGTCCCAGGCCTCCAGGCCTGGGTGATGACTAAGGCCTGACCACAACCTCTACAGAGAGGCCAAAGAGAAAATGGGTCAGTTCACGCTTTGGAGTTACTCAGAGGCCAGTGCCAGCCCTGGTCACGTAACAAACACTGTGGCTGTGTGATTGAGCAAGTAATGAACCCTGTCTGCTCCAGGTTCAAGTCCACAGCTGGGACAGTAATTGCACCCACTTCCCTCTTTCATAAGAGGGGACTAGCGGAGGTATAATCAACAAGGAGCTCCCCAGTATCTCTGCCTTAGAGGTCAGAGAGTATATGTAAACTTCCACCTTCATCGGGCGGACAAGGCAGCCCCTATTACTCACTGGGGTGACAGCAGAAAAAAAGCAGGTTTAAATGAGACCCAGAGTCCCCATAACATAACGCAAAAATGTCTGGGTTTCAATGTTACACCAAGAACCAGGAAGTGTAACGGGATTGAAAATAGGTTACCAACTGATAGCCACACCATGATGACAGAAGTGTTAGAATTACATGAAAAAGTTTTTAGATTGGCAGTCAAAAAAAATGGCTTCAGCAAGTAATTATAAACATGCTTGAAACAAATAAAAATATAGAAAGCCTCATAAAAGAAGTAGAAAGTCTCAGCAAAAAAATCCTATATAATAAAAGGCTAATATGCAAATTGTCTCCTTGACCAGGAGTTTGACCAGGGGCCTGGCCTGCCAACTGCCTGCAGCTCCTCCTACCAGCTGGCTCTGCCCCTTGATTGGCTCCCACACCCCGATCAGGGATGGGGCTGGCCAGCCAACCTCCCACATCTCCTCCCTTTGGCTGGCCTGGCCCGATCAGCCCAGATCAGGATGGGCTGGCCGGGACCCCACCTGTGCACGAATTTGTGCACCAAGCCTCTAGTAGAAGATATAAAGAAGAACACAATGGAAATGTTAGAACTGAAAAATACAATGAGTTGAATCAAAAGCCCAGTGCATGGACTCAGCAGCAGAATTAAGGGGTAACCCTAATCTCAGGAATCGTCTTCACCTGCAATGCACCAAAGGCTCCTGAAAACTGGGGACTAGGATGGCCATCTCTGTATCACAAAGGCTCAGCTCTGGGCCTGGATTGTCTTGGTTCCACACACACACCACACACCATGCACCAATGTTACCCACAAACCACACACATCACACACACACACTCACACACTCCCTCGTGGACCTCAGGTCTACAGCAAAGAAGTGGGACAATGAGAGGGCCTGTGGGGTGGGGTGCAGGGCGGGGTGGGAGTTTTCTTACCTTTGGTTTCCTTTATCACCCAAGGTATTTGATTGCAGGTTTTCAAAAGTGTTGCTCTGATAAGAGGCCTGTATTCACTCCCTGTGTCTGCCCCGGCAGGTCCCAGGACCCCGGGTTTAAAGCAGCAGCAATGTTCCCAGCTTGGGGGGAGCCCCCTCCAGCTATGAACAGGCTGTTCCCCCTGGGGACTCTGAGGGACAGTCCGTCCCACCTCTCCCAGCCTCTGGTGGCCCGCACCCCCCCCCCCCACAGGGTCCTGGGCTAACTCACGTACCACCCCAGCCTCTGTCTCATCTTCCTGGGCCTCTCCTCTGCGCCTCAGCTCTCCTCTCCCTCGCCCTCTTACACAAGCACCTGACGTAGGTTTAGGGCTCTACCTCAACCCAGCAAGGTCTCAGGCAGACCTTACCCACACCTGCGCAGTACCGTTCCCACTCAGCTGCATCTCCAGGTTCCGGGTGGTGGTATCTTTTGGGCTTGGGGACACCCTTTGATCCAATACAGGTCCCCGGGCTTCCCCAGACTCCCACAGGCTATGAGTGGTGCCGCTGACTCAGCTCTCTGCCCTGCCCATCCTCTCTCTGACGTGAGCGGCATGGTGGTTCTGGGAGACGCCAAGCAGGAGGGGCGGCCGCCCTCCGTGAGCTCAGCGGGGATCCGAGTTTTCCGTGGCCCCCTCCCCTTGGGTAATGGGGTCTCCCTACTTGAGGGCAGAGGAGGGGTCTTATTGTAGCTGCCCCAAGCGTCCTGGGGACAGAGGAGGACACGGAGGCCCACAGGGAGTAGGCCTCATGCAGGGACTCCCTGCCCACCCTGAGGTCCCTGCGGGACTCCTTTCTGGCTTTGTGTCACTGTGAGGCCCCGGGTGAGAAAGGATGCCTGGTTGAGGAACTGGAAGGAGGTCCGTGTGGCCAGGCTGCCGTGGGCACCGAGTGAGGCTGACAGCAGACAGGGGCGGGGCCCTGACAGGGACTCCCTGCTGTGCCGTCGGAAGATGGTCAGAGGTCAGAGGCCAGAGGATCCCCTGCCTTCCCCATGATCTGTCCCTCAGCGGGGACCCTGCCACCTTCCCGGACCAGCGCCTGCTTTCACGGGAGGTTCAGTGCACCCCGTCATGGAAGGCACTGGTGGGAAGGGCCACCCAGACCTCAGGTGGCCTTCTCAGAGGCACAGCCTTCCTCGGACCAGGTCTCAGAAGGTCACGTTGGAACCTCCGAGCCCCTCCCATCCTCTCTCTGCAACAGACAGAACCCGGAGTCCGGGAAGGAGCCTGAGTTGCCCAAAGTCACACAGCGAGTGGCAGAGCAGAGACCTAGCCCAGCGGCCCTCAGCCGCTGCGTGGAGTCCCCGAATCCCCAGCGCTGCTCTGCAGGTGGCCAGCTGGTCTGCCCCAGGGTTTCTCTGCTGGCTCGGAAGAACACAGAACGTTTTGCTCACAAGCTGAGATCTCCTGGGGCTGAGTGTGCTGGGCCCCTCGGAGTGGCCTTGGAGTGGCGGATTCTGCGCCTGATGTTCCTGGTGGGAACCTCAGGCCACAGCAAACCAGAGGGGAGGGGAGGGGAGGGGAAGGGAGTGGGAGGGGAGGGGAGGGGAGGGAAGAGAGGGGAGGGGGGGGGGGGTGAGGCCAGGGCAGGCTTCTCTGGGTCTGGGATGACATGAGGGCGTTTCCCCAGCCCCTGGAGAGCAGGATGTGGATCTTGGCCCTTGACTCCAAGGGTACTTCTTGTTCTGAGTTGCTGCAGGAGGGCCCTGTGATCCCGCAGAACCTACTTTGCATCCTGATCCCGCCTCTTCTGCTGTGTGACCTCAGGCAGGTAGCTGGGCCTCTCTCTGCTCTGTGCCTCCTGTGTGCCCAGCTCAGGGGTGCACAGGAGTGCATTCCTCTCCTGCCCTCCCTCCACCCCACCGCCCTTGCCCTAGGGACAAACAGGAACACAGCCGCTGGGAGGGCTGGCGAGAGAACTTTCTGACCCAGAGGGTGTGTCCGCACAGTCTGGTTCTCTGCCCCTGGGGCTCTGGGAAAAGGTCCAGGCCTGAGCGCTCACAGATTCCTTTCCTTACCCACCCAGCCTTGGATTTCATGGAAAACAAAGCCGAGAAGAAAAAACCAAAGCGGCCTGACTCCAGATCCGGTCAGTTACGGTGAGGATGTCCAAGTTGGTGGAAGCCGGGGGTCTGCTCGGCCGGCTGCGCAGTGGGCGCCGGGGGCAAGATGGTCCCGTCTCTCCGAGCCTCGTCTCCTCCCTCCGGTGGTTCCCGGGTGGAATGGCAGAGGCCCTGGCCGCGTGTTTAGGGATGAGTCCTCGGTCCTGGAGAGCAGACCTCCGTCCTGGGCATGGTGCCCAGGGCCGAGGGCGACAGCGATGGTGCTGTGGCTCTGGGCAGCCCTTCCTCACACTCGGCCACATTGTTTGCCTTCTTGCAACAGGTCTTGACCCTAGCTCTGTTTCTTCAGCAATCCAGAAGTTTCTCTTGCTTCTCCGCGTGATCGCTCAGCCACGCCCTTGCTGGCTGGCCATCTTGGGCCGAATGAGGCTTTCTTGGGCACTGGCTCGTCTCCTGAGCAAGGAGGGACCTGCTGGCTCCCATCCAGGTTCAGGCCCATGGTGCCTTCTCCTCCTACCATAGCCCCTTCTTCCCCGGCCCGCACGGAGCAGACCTGGGCTTGGCCGGTGGCATGCGTATCCCCTGCATCTGCCAAGAGCCTCTGAATTTCCATTCAAGGCTCATTTCTCCTCAGTGTGGGCAGCTGCGGGGCCACGCCAGGGGGGCGACCCTCTCCTGGCCGGGCTGGGGGCCTGTGGCCAAAGCCAGGCCTGTTGGCTGCTGATCTCTAGCAGAGGGACCCACGACGGGAAACAGACAACGGGGTCACTTGTTCCAGAAACTGGCCCAGCCATCTGCTGAATAAGCCCCGCCCCCCCCTTGAAGATGTCCATATTCCTAACCCTGGGAACCACGACTGTGCCGTCTGACGCGGCAAAAGGGACTTGGTGGGTGTGACTAACGATGAAGTTCAGGATCTTAAAATGGACCAATGTGCTCACAAGGGTCCTGAAGAGAGGAAGGCAGGAGGGTCAGAGACAACAATCGGAGGTGCTCACACCTTCCACCACCCCCACCCCCAACCAGAGCTGCCTGCTGCTGAGAGAGAGAGAGAGAGAGAGAGAGAGAGAGACCTCATGGGCAGGCCATTACTCCCGCCCACCTCGGGACATTTAGGCCTCGGCCCCTCCTCCCACCCTCCCCTTCGATGGCTGCCAGGCACACACAGGCAGTAGACGGAGTGGGCGAGCTCCGACAGGGTCGTAGTCCATTCTCCCACCTACTCGCTGTGCGCCTTTGGGCACATGACTTAGCCTTCTCTGGGCCCGTTTCCTGCCGATCTGAGGGGTGAAGAGCATGCCTCCCGGAAGCACCATGGGACAACTTAACGCCATTTTGCTGGAAGGGCTTCAAACAGTGTCTCTAGCCCTAACTGGTTGGCTCAGTGGACAGAGCATCGGCCTGTGGACTGAAGGATCCCGGGTTCGATTCCGGTCAAGGGCATGTACCTTGGTTGCAGGCACATCCCCAGTGGGGAGTGTGCAGGAGGCAGCTGATCGATGTTTCTCTCTCATCGATGTTTCTGACTCTCTGTCCCTCTCCCTTCCTCTCTGTGAAAAATCAATAAAACATATAAACAAACAAACAACAGTGTCTCTAGGTTTGTAGACCTGTTCCCCGACTATTCTGAGGGAGAATCTGGAACGATCCTAGCTCCTTCCTAATCTAGACTCCGGAGGCAGGAGCCTCTTCCTCCTCCTCTCCTTCACGTTTCTCTTCTCCTTCCCCGCCCGCCCAGAGGAGGCCGCAGCTCGGCCTCGCTGGGAGCCAAGTGAGCCGAGAGCCAGGCTGCCCCCGCCTCTTCCCTGGGGCCCCCAGTCCTGCCGCCCACGGAGAAGGGAGGCAGCAGGGTGCCAAGTCGGCCTCGGACACTGGCCAGGTGGGCTGTGGCTTTTCCCAGAAATCTCCAGGCCGTGCCAGTCCTCCTGGAACCCGCGCTGCCCTGTGCCAGGGGAAGGCCGGGCTCTGGTTCTAACAGCCTCCAGGACCGCAGGCGGCACCGGGCGGAGAGGGGCACGCGGGCCCGGGCACTGGAGGGGCCGGTGGGGGGCAGTGCCAGCCGCCTCTCCAGAGTCCGTGCTGAGAGCTATGCCCTGGGCTCCCACCAGCGCAAGGCGGAGCCGGAGGCAACGTGACCCGTTCACGGATAGATAGATTCGTGCTCCCCGCACCTCGGGTCATCAAAGAAACACATGCAGGTGACACATCAGAAACGCTAACGCACATTGAGTGTGAAGGGCCTAGAACACGTTTTCCTAAAAATCAGTGAGCGCTATGCGCCACTTCACAACCTCTTACCTCCTGACCCATCCATTCATTCCACGTCTAGGGACTCACAGTCAAGAGGGAAACCAAGCCCAGCCGGTGTGGCTCAATGAGCACTGACCCAGGATGCATGCAGGTTCCATCCCCAGTCTCATCGACGTCTCTATCTCCCTCTCCCTTATTCTCTCTAAGCGCAAACCAGGTAGCTGGATGGTTACTTATGTAGGAACATCACCAGCCCAGTGCCATTTGTAAGAATAAAAAACTTAAATGTCAAAAATGAGGGGATCCGTTAAGTAAATAAATGTTGGCGATTCCCCCGATAGGATGCTAAGTAGACGAGGAGATAAAACTGTTTATAGGACTCTACCAGCATGAGGAATTGTCCTGATAAAATGTAAAAATAACAAAACATGAGTGTGCTAGTATATAGACTACACAGTTTAGTAAGGACACACACACGCACACATGGTTTTAAAAGAATACGCCAGAATGATAAGTACGGTTATCTCTGTGGCCGGGCGATAGCTTTCCTAGTCTTTCTCATGGTTATCTGTGCTTTCCAAAATAACATTGTACTACCATTAGGTCACTTTAAAATCAGAACACGTGTAGGCCAGTGGTCGGCAAACTCATGAGTCAACAGAGCCAATATCAACAGGACAACGACAGAAATTTCTTTGGAGAGCCAAATTTTTTAAACTTAATCTTCTTCTAACGCCACTTCTTCAAAATAGACTCACCCAGGCCGTGGTATTTTGTGGAAGAGCCACACTCAAGGGGCCAAAGAGCCGCATGTGGCTCGCGAGCCGCAGTTTGCCGACCACGGGTGTAGGCTATTTGTTGAACCCACATCATCAGAGACACAGTCTCATTCATTCGCAACACCCGCCAGGTGCCCGCTCTGGGGACCCCCACGGCGGATGGAGGCCTGGAGACAGCGCCCACAAGGGGCTCTCGGCTTCATGCAGGGCCCACGCGGCACCGGCCCAGAAACACAGGGCCCTAGCGAACCTCCTTTTCCTGTAAAAAGCAGCCCATCTAGCTGCGCGCTCCGCCAACAGCTGCACACATTGAAGCCATGGGCCCCTGGGCGCGTCAGCTGACCTCACCTCTAATAGGCTTTAGATGTGCCTACCTGGGAAGGACTCCAAGCCTCCCAGGGGGACGCTTATATTTTTGGAAACGGAATGGATCAACAACAGGCGCGAGCATTTCCTGCCTCCGCTCTTCGGGGGCCTGCTCCTGACTTTCAGAAACCCAGACCCGACCTCAAACCCTCCCTCGCCTCACCTCCTCTTGCCCCAGTGTAGGCGGTTCTCCTTCGCCAGAAGGCCTGGCCGTGTAGACAGGAGGTTCAGAGCATAGACCCCAGAGAGCCGAGTCTGAATTCCAGCTTCACCACCTACAAGCTGTACGACCTCGAGCAAATGAGTAAAGCTCTAATAGCTCAGTCTCCTCCTCTGAAAAATGGGCGCAATGCATGCCTCTTCCACAGAAATGGGTTGTGAGTGTTCATCCATTCGAGTATTTACCGAGTTCTCCTTGCAAGGGAGCCCCCAATGTAGAGGGGAAGAGGCTGTGCAGGAATTCTGCGAAAAAAACAAACCCCCCCAGCTGACGTGACTCAGTGGTTGAGTGTTGACCTATGAACCAGAAGGTCACGGTTAGATTCCCAGTCAGGGTACATGCCCAGGGTGTGAGCTTGATCCCTAGCGTGGGCCGTGCAGGAGGCTGCCGATCCATGATTTCTCTCTCATCATTGATGTTTCTCTCTCTCTTTCCCTCTCCCTTCCTCTCTGCAGTCAATACAAATATATTTTAAAGAAAAAGAAGAAAAAAGCCCTGATTTGTGGTCTCCGCCAATTTCTGTGGTGTAAATACTCCTACCATCATCGATCGGAAACCACCAAGCCTTTGACTGGATGGCGAGACCCCTGCATAGTTACCCCGTGGTTTTTAGGGTCTAACAGTGAGCACACCATCTGTCCAGGAGGCCAGGCTCGGCGGGGTCTTCAGAGGCGCGCGGTTTAGTGGGAGGAAACCAAGAGCGGTTTGCATACGATTAGCTGTGCGTCTCCATAGAGGCTTGTGATGGCCGAGACCATTCCTTCCTTTCTAGAAAACCTTTGCTCGCCATGGAACCCCCGTCCCGGCAGACAGGAGGGACCTAATTCTATGTGTCGAATGGATGAATAAATGTCTTTAATAAACACACACAGTGAGTGGAAGCTGAGTTCAGTGCTGCGATGGAGACTAATGGGGAGTCCGTCTTTCTGAGAGGCGGCCTCCCTGAGCAAGGCACATGCGAGAATTAAAGGAGACACACGCTTAAAGGATGCACCTCAGCGTCCGCTAGAGAGCAGCCCCTTTCTTTGTTCCTGGAGGACACACTTCATGAAGGCCCCAGCTCCAATGGGGTATCACTTCCTGTCGCAGTACCTTGGGCTTCCTGTGCCCTCCACCATTGTTCTCTGGGGAGAACCTCATGGTGGCCCCGCCATGGCTTGGGGAGGGGTGGGGGGGACGGGTACTGGGTCTCTCTCTCATCCACGTTGCCTGTGGCTGAGCTCGGGCACCCGCACATTCCCCATCTGCTCTGGAAGGACCTGGGCATGGGTGCCGAGCGTAGAGGACGGGGTCTCCTCTCCTTCGGGCCCTGGAGCCTGAGGACACGGGAGGGAGCCTGACAGGTGAGGACTGGTTTGCATGAGGTCAAAGGTCGGTTCTGGACACAGACACGGTTCTGAAGACCTGTTTGGATTCCTGGCTGTCACCTTGGGCAAGTCCTCCCCTTGGGGGTCTCAGTTTCCTGAGCTCAGTTCCCTCAGAGTGGACACGAAGCTCTGAGAGGCTGGGTGCCCCACAGTGGGGTGAGAACTGGGTCCTGAACCCAAGACCAGCTGGCTCGGGGCTCAGCCCCCACCCCCACCCCACCCCCCCTGGTGGCCACAAGTTCTCCACCACGTGGGGTTTGCACCCCCCCACCCCCACCCTACCCCCCCTGGAGGCCACAAGTTCTCCACCACGTGGGGTTTGCACCCCCCACCCCCACCCTACCCCTCCTGGAGGCCACAAGTTCTCCACCATGTGGGGTTTGCACCCCCCACCCCCCACCCCTACCCCCCCTGGAGGCCACAAGTTCTCCACCACGTGGGGTTTGCACCCCCCCACCCCCCACCCAAAGTGCCCACGAGATCAGTTGTGTTGACGAAAGGCAGGTCCGGAGGCCTCCGACTAGGTTACTCATTACTTTATTAAATGCTGATATGGCAAACCTTCATAAACAGGCTACGGGGTGCTAAGTCACCAAAAGGCCGAGCCGGACAAACAAGAGCCTTACTGATTAACCGCCCTGCTGTCCAGGCCGCCAGCTGCTCCCAGCCCGGGGGGTGGGGGGCCAACACCTCAGCCAGGAGCAGGGACCAAAGGCCGGCTTGTTTTCTGGCCCAGCTGTCAGGGCCCCTCAGCCTTGTCACCACGCCCTGGAGCCTCTGAAAGCTCGGTTTGGAGTGTTTTCCAGGGAAGGCACCCCCCCTGAGTCCTGCTGAGGCCTGCTGTGGGGCAACGATGCTCCTCCCGCCGCCCCCAGTCCAGGCATTGGGAGGCTTGGCTGGCCCTTCTCCCCCTGGACCCCGGGGCCTCAGCTGCCACGTCTGCCCTGGTGCCGGACGTTGGGCAACATTTAACGCCGGTGGGTCTTAATCCGGAATCTAGAAGGGGTCAGCAATCTGGAGAAGGCTGTGCGTAGATTAAATGAGAGTCCAGAGACGAAGATAATTTTGAAAGGCATTGGGGGTCAGAGGAGCTTCAGCCTAAGGAGCTAAGTTCTCCGTGTCTCAGGACCCCTTGCTTTTTATTAACACAAATGTGCTAAGGCAAGATGGAGAAATATGCTTCAAAGGCTAGGGTTTAGTACAGAAGCATTGTCAGATTGGGGAATAGCCTAGGCCAGTGGTCGGCAAACTCATTAGTCAACAGAGCCAAATATCAACAGTACAACGATTGAAATTTCTTTGGAGAGCCACATTTTTTAAACTTAAACTTCTTCTAACGCCACTTCTTCAAAATAGACTGGCCCAGGCCGTGGTGTTTTGTGGAAGAGCCACACTCCAGGGGCCAAAGAGCCGCATGTGGCTCGTGAGCTGCAGTTTGTCGACCACGGGCCTAGGCTGTTCAGGTGTTTGGCCAGTAGGAGGCAATAACATGTAGATTCAGATGCCCTGAGCTGTCTGGCAGCAAACAATCAATTTAACGCATCTCTTTCAGGTTTGGGGAAATGCCTTTAGCCATTTCCAACAGGCGATAACATATGTGACTCAGCCCTCGTTGAGTGCCCAAGTTCCATCAACCTTTTGATGAAACTCTAGCAATTGTGACATGCTGGCACTGGCTTCCGGCACCCTGGTCCTCATGTGCAAGGGCTCAGAGTCAGAGACACTGGCACACACTCTGGCATCCCCAAGACCAGCCCTCGAGGCTCCTTGGCTTTTAAGTTTCCATGAACAAGGGGAGGCACAGGCCCCCCCATGAGAAGCAGCTGGCAGCTAATAAGAAGTCCCGGCCTCTTTCAACTCCCCACGGCACTGTCTTGGTGGATGGCTGTATGAGCTCCCCATGGCCGCTGTGACAAATGGCCCCAAATGCCAGGGCTCAAAACAACACCCAGCCAGGGCCTCCTCGGCCGAAAGTCAAGGTGAGGGCAGGACTCCATTCCTCTGGGAGGTTTGAGGGGAGGGTCTGTTTCCAGATCCCAGACATGGCTGCTGTTCCCTGCCTCAAGGCCCCACATGGTCTGTCCTCACACCTGCATCCCAGACCCCGGCCCTTGCCCCGGAGTTACAGGATCCTGCGACTACGTCGGGCCCAACCGGGGAAATGGTCCTCCCACCCCAAGACCCGTAGCTTCATCACCTCTGCACACACACTGCCCCGTGCCAAGTAAGGTGACATTCTCGGGGTTCTGGGGTCATGATGGGGACATCCTTGAGAAGGGCCATCATTCAATGGGCTTGAGCTCCCTCTGCAATGGTCACTGACGGATTCTTGGTCCCAAGGTCACCACGCTTCCCTCTGCCTCAGGCGTTCAGACTTGTCCTCTCTCTCTCTCTCTCTCTCTCTCTCTCTCTCTCTCTCTCTCTCTCTCTCTCTCTCTCTCTCTCTCTCACACACACACACACACACACACACACACATGCACACCCGCCCAAGGCCTCTGTGAGGACAGGATACTTGGCTAAAGTTGGTGGAAGGCAGCAAAGGACTTCACCCTCCCAGCCATGCGTGCACCTCCCAAATGAAGTGGGAGGCCCGTTTTTAAGTTTGCAAGGCCGCCCCTCTGCCCCTCTCCCTGCCATTTCCCTCCACGTAGAAGCCTAATCGCCTGTGAGCCCCTTGGTTTTTTTCTTCCTCTCCTTCCTCTTCTCTCCCCTCCTTCTCTCTCTCCTCTCTCACAGTAGATTGTGCTCTTCCCCTCCCCAAAGACCATTGTTCCCATATCCCCCACTCACCCGCTCTTCTCCTGCGGGATCTCTCGCCCTCCTCCGGCCAGGAGGGGGCGCTGCCCTCCTCTCCTCCACTGGCAGGCCTGGGAGTTTAGGTTTCTGCCTCATGCGCTGGGATGCTTGTTTTGGGGAATCTGAGCTGTCGTGTAAGACATCCAGCTACCCCGAGACCACCATACTGTGAGGAAGCCGGGACCACACGGAGAGACATTGAGGAACGCCCTCATCACCAGCCCCCTCTCTCCTCGCAGACGTGGCATCAGCCACCTGCTGTTGAGATGGCTCATCCCTCTGAGGCCGAGACCCTGACAGCCTGGAGCAGACATGAGACCTCCTGCCGAGGTCTGTCCCAATTCCAGACCCACACGATTGGGCAGCAAATTAAAGCCGCGGCCTCACAGCGTTGGGTCTGGGGATGCTCTGCTGCCCAGGGACTCAGCAGCTGGACCGCCCCGTCCCTGCTCTCCCAGAGGCAGAAGAGACCGCCCCCCCCCTCCCCCCCGCTGCTTTCTTAAGCTTCGCAGGCCCGCCAGTGCTTGTGTGGTCCTGGTCTCAGATTGCTCCCCACCAAGGCTCCTTAAGGTGTTTTTCTAAACAAAACTTCTCTCTGAGGGGTGTTTCGATGCCAGCAATGAAGATAGCCACGTGCTTTATCGCTGCCAGAGTTCTGAGGGCTTGGCACACGTGGATGCTCTGTGAATGCTTGTTTTGAATTCCAAGTTTCTTCTTTGAACTCCCAAGGAGCCGGAAGGTGAGCAGAGGGCGGGTACAGGAGTCACTTTAGGATTCCAGAAATAGGCTCATGTCGGACCCAGCATCTGTATCAGGCAGGATCCAGCAACAAAAGGCCCCGCCTGACCAGGAAGTTGAATAGAGGACGTTGAATATGGAGAGTTGGGAGCAATGGTGTCAGAAGTGTTGAGAAGACTTACCTGTAGGGTTGCCAGGTCAAATACGGGACAGCCCGGTATGTTTATATCCAGATAAACAACAAACGTGTGTGTGTGTGTGTGTGTGTGTGTGTGTCTGTGTGCACGCGCCATTCAATGTTTGGGACTATTTGTACTAAAAAATGATTTGCCGTCTATCTGAAATGCAAATTTAACTCAGCTCCCGGTATTTTTATTTACTAACTAGAGACCTGGTGCACGAAAATTTGGGCACTGGGGGAGGTGGGGGGGTGGGTCCCTCAGCCTGGCCTGCACCCTCTTGCAAACTGGGACCCCTTGGGGGATGTCGGACTGACAGTTTTGGCATGATCCCCACAGGCCAGGCCGAGGGACGGTGCACAAATCCGTGCACTGGGCCTCTAGTGTGCATATAAGATCATTGGTTAATCTCTTCCCGCCCCCCTCCCCCTTTCCCTCTGAGATTCATCAGTCTGTTCCATGTTTCCATGCCTGTGCATTGAGCATCTGCCCCCTGGTGGGGAGTGTGTGTCATAGCTACTGGTCACTTAGGCTTTTATATGTATGGACTAGGGGCCCAGTGCATGAATTTGGGCACCTTGAAAGGAACTGTGGGCCGCGAGGCTGCAGTGGGCACAGGGGCGGGTCTTGGCCCATCCTCATGCCCCTCCCGGCCCCTCCTGCCATGGCCCCCGGTCCCATCTGCTGGCAGCCCCTCTCCCGCCGCTGCTGCTCCCATGTGCCGACAGCGCCAGTCCTGCTTACACCCACTGACAGCATGGAGCAATTGGAGCCAGCACCAGCAGTGGGTGGGTGCGAGGGGCGGCTGCTGGCCCAGATTGCCCCTCAGGAGTAGGGGAAGGTGGAGAAGCCCTTCACACACGCTGATGATGCCGAGTGATCGGGGCCGGTGCCGGGCACCAGCAGTGGGTGTGAACGGCGGCTCCAGCGCCGGCAGCAGGTGTGAGCCGGGCAACACTGGCAGCAGGTGCGAGCACCCAGTGGGACCACAGCACACAGGAGCAAAGCATTTTCAGTAACCACCGGAGGGTCGCCCTGATGACAGCGACCAGCGCCCCGCCTTGGTCTCGCACCCCCATTCACCTGCTCTACCATCTCTCCACGGCCAACGCCCACCATGTTCCGCACTCTGCCACCTGCTGCTGACGTCCACCATGCTCCATGCACACCCCCTGGTGGTCAGTGCATGTCATAGCAACCAGTTGTTTGGCCGTTTGGTCTCTTTGCATATTAGCCTTTTATTATATAGGATTCTGGTAATCCCCACTCACCTAGAGGGTAGCAACAGCGGGAAGCGTGTCTCCCTGGGGTTAGAGGACAATGGAGAAGGGCTGTTACCAGGGTCCAGGGGCTGGCACTGCCCCATGGAGCTGGCACCCTGGCAGGGACTGCCTGGCTCAGGCTGGGACCAGGGAGGGGGCGCAGGCCCTGCAGGGATGCTTCCTGAAGAAGGAGGGGGAACACCAGGGCTTCTTCCTTCTTCCTGCCCTCTTTCCTCCACCAGCGTCTCCCATTGGCTGAGCCCAGACAGAAGCCATTGGCAAGGGAACCTGGGAAATGTAGTTTGCAGGAGTCAGGCCTCGGGAACAGGGCAGAGCAGGACATTAGAAATGGGAGCATATGTATCAAAAACATACTAAACGTCTTCAACCAGTTCTTCGGCCCGGTGTTGCACAATTCATTTTCATCGCGTCCTTTAATCCTTACCTAAACTCCGAGGAAGAAGCTGTTCTTGTCCACATGTCACAGAGGAGGGCACTGAGGCTCGGAGACATGAAGAAATTGGCCCCAAGCCACCCAGGACGTATGCGGCAGGGTCAGGCCTTTGCGACCTCAGGAGGCGTGTGGCCCCGTGGGAGGTGGGCAGAAGGACAGAAGTCAGAAGCACAGGTAACATCAGTTGGTCAGTGTTGGGCTGGAAGGGGCCCAGCTTGACCTGGGTCCACACCCTTGGGCAAACGAAGCCTGCCCCTGCAATGCTTGTCACCCTCTCTCTCCGGAAGGCATGAAGTCCAGCAGTTCTTTCCTCCCAGCATGCAACACTGCCTCTGCCAGGCACTGTGCCGGGCACAGAGAACACAGGGGAACGAGGCGGGCAGGGAAGCAAAGAGGGGCAGGTGGCCATGCTGGGGGCACCGGAAGTATGGTGAGACAGAGGGTGGGGGCGCGAGGAGGGAGGGGAGGCGGATCCTTCAGCCAAGGCTGAGGCAGGCGGCGATGACGTCCCAGCGGCCCAGCTGCCTGCTCCTGCCCTGGTCCTGCCAGCCGGTGCCCGAGCGGAAAAGGAGGCAACCCTCCCGCCGGAGGCTCAGAAGAGCTGCAGGTCAGGGAGGGGCTGGGCTTGGTCTCCCAGGGGCTGCCCCCCTCCCCCTCCCCCTCCCGGGAAGAACTGGACCTCAGCATCACCCAGGGCTCTGCTTTCTCCAGGGCTCTGCCTCCCCGCCCCTGTGCTCAGGCTCCGGGTTCCCGCTGCCCAGTGGACTGGGTGCCGCGCCCAAATGTTCCTCCTTTCCCGGAAAGGTCAGCCGCTGGAGGGAAGCGCCATCCTGGAACAGGAAGTCCGGTTTCCAGGATGCGCTGCAATCTGGGCTCTATTTCTGGAACAATTCTACGGGCTCCGATTTCTTTAGAAAACGCACAAGAAACCCCCGCAGGCCAGCGGACAAAGGAAGGGCTCAGCGTTGCTCTCTCATTGTTCCTGGTCCTGATCCTCCCTCCCCCGCCTCTCTCTTTCCCTCCCTTTCTGCCCCAAGGCCTGGCTGCTGGGAGCCTCGTAACCCACCATCCAGGCTGCAGGGGGTTCCTGGCCTGTCAGACCCAGAGGCCTCTCACCCCTCCCCAGCCCAGCCGAGGAGGAAGCTGGTCTTTCCTCCTCCTGCTCCCAGGACCCGGGGACCCCTACCCAGGACCCTCAAAGCCTTGCTGCCACACCCACAGCGCACAGTCAGCCGCCCTCACAGGCTCACTCCATCAAATGAGCACAATTACGAGACACATCTTGTATCTGTGACTGTTCTATTTATTTTGAAACGTTTGTAGCCGGGCCGCGTGGCTCCGAGGTTGAGCGTGGACCTGTGAACGGTTCGGTTCCCGGTCGAGGCACCTGCCCAGTGTGGGGCGTGCAGGAGGCAGTGGATGCACGATTCTCTCTCATCATTGACGTTTCTATCTCTCTCTCCCTCTCCCTTCCTCTCTGAGATCAATAAAAATATATATATATATATATTTTTTAAAAACACCATTTTTAGATTTAGGTAAAATCAACACAACACATCACGGACCATTTTCAAGGGTGCCGTTCGGTGGTATGTCAGCTTTTCACAATGCGATGCAACCACCCCCTCGCCCGGGTTCTGAAACATTTGACTATGACCTGTGCCCGTTGCTCCTGCAGCCCCCTGCGTTCTGTGCCTGTGGCTTTTCCGGTGACGGGTGTTCTCATGGAACCGTGCTCCGTGGACCCTTGGGGCCCGGCTCCATGGCCTCAGCAGGGTGTTTTTGCGGTGGGAGCGCGAAGCCAGGGGCATTCCACGGTCGGGCGGCATTCCACACGGCCCGTGGAGACCTCAGCCAGTCCACTCGCTCAGGGGTTCTCACCTTTGCCTACTTGGGTCAGACTTTCTCCCTTGACCCAGTTTTCTGGGCCCAGGGGCAGCTATCGCCTTACCTGGAGGGTGTTGGACTCCGGGACACCGAATGCCAAGCCTAATTAAGTTCTGGCCTTCTGCATGGGGGGGTGTTTCTCACGTGGTTTTCAAATGCTTGCTCGGTCCCCATAAACCCCAAACTAACTGGCCGAGGATGGGTGCCCTGCGCCCCCTGGTGGCCACCATCGGTAGGAGGCATGGACTGTGCTCTTGGCCAAGGTCAGCAGGAAGGTTTCAGCAGCTCCGGGCTCTACCCTGAGGAACAGCCCAGCAGCCCGTGGGAGCGCATCACCAAAGGGCTTGGGTCGGGAGCAACGCTGCCGGGAACCCAGGGTCCCCAGCTCTTGAGGGGAACGGAGGTCGTTAACCCCGACCCAGCGCTCCTGGACTCAGCAGCTTGCTTTGGAGGTCCTGGCTGCACCCCTTGCTCCTGGTGAGTTAGCTCACCCCCGAGGCTCAATTTCTTCATCAAGTTCTCCTCTCGCCGGAATTGCTGCAGGATTCAGTGAGCGTAACGGAGGCGAAACGCTTAGTTCAGTGGTCGGCAAACTGCGGCTCGCGAGACGCGGTTTGCCGCTCTGTTGACTAATGAGTTTGCCGACCGCTGTCATATACTACTACCCTTTACCTCTTTGCACACAATATGCCACAATTGCCTAATCCTCACAGCTTCCAACTACACGGTAATGTTTAGTCTAGCAGTGGTCGGCAAACTCATTTAGCCAACAGAGCGGCAAACTGCGGGTCACGAGCCGCATGTGGCTTGCGACCCGCAGTTTGCCAACCACTAGCTTAGTCCAATGGATGGCGTGCCAGGGGAGCTGTGGTCATTATAGATCATCTCCACCTTGCACGGAGTTGCCACTGGCACCTGCCCCTCAATTAGCCGGTGGCCACCTGACAGCAGAGGCCTTGGCTCTGGGCATCCTCGGCCCCAGTGGCCCTGGGCACATATGTGTCCAATGAAATGTATGTGGACATCACGTATGTTCTTTCCACACGATCCCACAAGGCAGCAAAGCAGGGACCTTCACGCCCTTCACGGGGAAGGTCCAGGTCTGGATCCCGGCTGGATCCCTGGGGGTGCCTGGGTTCCAGCCACGCCCTCTCCTGGGGGGAGACTCAGAAAGGGCGGGAATCTTCCGGCAATCCACAAACCTACGATACCTCCCTGCCTTGACCAAGTGTCAGGAGGCCAGTCCCACCGCTGCAAAACACGAGGGGCAGGAGGTCTGAGGATCCGTGGGGCCCCGGGACGTTGAACCTGGACACCCATGGATCGCAAGGTGCCTTCGGGGCGTTCAACACCCGCAGCTACGTGTTCTAAACCAGCCCTCCTTCCAGAAAGCTCCAGCAAGGATGGTCCCAATGGACTGATAGCAATCACGACCCTTTGCTTAAGGTCATCTGGGTGCCAGGACCTGTGCCAGGTGGTGGCATCACAGGGGCTGCTGGCCCTGCAAACAGGCAGACTCCCCGCCCTGGCTGCCCAGAGGCACCTGGGGCAGGTACACCCATGGCGCTCTTGTCCAGCCCCCAGCCGGGATGTCTGGGAGAGGGCCGTGTCTCTCTCGGCACCCACGGGTGCTCCTGGACTTCACGCTCCTCCCCACCATTGTCTTGGCTGCCCATGCCATCTGCCCAGAGTGCTTCGGCTTCTCTCCAGGTCCCCAGCACCTTGCAGCCTCCCTCCCTCTCCCCTGGAAGACTTTGTTGGTTGAGCCAGGGTGTTTGCAACCAACTTGTGCCCTTATCCTGGGACTTCAGTGACACATACAGCACCTGCCCTCCCTACTTCCTCCCTCCGCCTTCTCTCCATCACCTGGCACAACCCCATCCTGAAGGCCACTCATTCCGACACCTTGTGCCCACAGCTTCCTAGCTCTGAGCGGCTTCTGTGACTGTCCTTTGTCCTGACAGCCACAGGACTCGTCTCCAGCTCTGCTCTGTCCCCCTGCAACCAGCTCCCGCCTGTTCCCCCTCCGTCCCCACCAGCTTCCATCGCCTCATGCTCCCCCACTTCAGCCTGTCCCCTTCTAGGCTCTTCATCTCCTCCCCGCCTGCTTCTTGCCACCTTGCACCTGGGGTGGCTGAGCAAAGGCGCCCGCTCCACAGAAGGGGCCCCTCTCCATGTCACCTTCAACCCTCGGCGAACACTCAGAGCGCTGGTGTGAGTCTCCCGGGGCCTCCGGACATGCTTTTCTTCTTGCCCTCACCCCTTCGGACAGCTGGCACTGTGGCCCCATTTCCCAGATGAGACTGCTGAGGCTCAGAGAGATTGGGGGAGTCCCCGGTCCTTCATCGCTTCAGGACTGAAATACCTCCCGAGTGGAAACGGTGAAGGGCAGCGTGAGGGCTCGGCCCTCCTAGAAACACAACACACCCCCAAACGATAAAATAGCTCTTCTTTAATTCACTTTGATTCAGATCACTGCAAAATGTTCAACAATAAATAAGACACAGCCGAGGCTGAGTACCGCGACTCGCTCACTTCAGTCAAAACGCATCCAGGTCAACGCTGGGCTGTGAAACGCAAGAACAAGGCGGAGTGTTGGGGGAGGGGGAGGGGGGGAAGGTAGGGGGAGAAAACGCAAATTTTAAAACACCAACAACCAACCAAACGAGATTGCCAAAAAAAGGAGAGGGAAAAAAAGTGCTGGGGAAACTTTGGCTTTGGCGTGACGTAGCGGCGCGGTGGGCATCAGGGCTGCCCCGCGGGCAGGGTTCCTGACCAGGCCCGGGTTAGAGCTGGCGCCGCCTGCCTGTCTCCCCAGCAGGTGGGAGCGCTGGGGCCCGGGGGACCTGAAGGCTGGGGTGTTGCTGAGCTCTCTCTGCCTCTCACCTGCCGTGGCCTCTTCGGCTTCAGGCTCAGCAGTTTGCTGTGGGCAGGGACCCTCTTCCCTGCTGGGCTCAGGGCTCCTCCTCTCCAAGCTGCTCTCTGCCTGCCAGTGGGCCAGCCCTGAGCTGGGTGCGATCCAGGGCCCGAGGGAGCCCAACCCTGGGTGTGGTGGACACCCCAGAACTAGCCCTGGTGGCTGCTTCTCGTTCTCCTGCCCACAGCACCCCCATATGCCTTATGAGAAATACTGGTCCGGTTCTCAGCCACTCACCCACCGTGGGGGTCCCACTTGGCTTAGGCCCATCGGTGCGTTCAATTCCGGCCACAGCGCCTGGGGTTTATGTGGTCCAGTCCCCTTTCTAAGGCAAGAAGATGCGGAGCTGTCTGCCGGGGCTGTGGGGTGCACCAAGTCACCCTCCACTGGAGGGATGGCACTGAGGAGGCGGGGACCACCGCTTGCCAGGAGGGCAGCCCCAGGAGGCAGCCGCGGGGCCACAGCAGAGTGGCCAGCAGCCATGCCAGGGCACTGCTCAGGGATGCCGGTGGACCTGCTGGGGAGCCCAGCTCTGGGGGCCCTAAACAAGGAGTCGGTCATGTCCTACTTTTGCACAGAATGTCTGAGCTGTGCTGTGTGTCACAATTAGTGGCTTTTGCAAGTCACGTCCCTTCTCTGGGCCTTGCTTTTCTCACCTGTAAAATGGGAGAGCCAGCTTCCTAGGGCTGGAAGGAATCTCACAGCTTGCACAGCCTCATGGGAAGGAGGGAGACGGGATGGGAGCCAGGTAGCTGACCCAGGCAGGGGGTCCCTGGCCTGGCCCACCCCCGCAGGCAGGGAGCTCCTTGGAGACCAGCCCCGGGCCCCAAGCAGGGGACGAGGTGTCCCTGCAGCTCAGCTGGGAACATGGCCTCCTTTTCAGGACCTGCTCTGGCTCAGCCAAGCCCAACGCAGCAGGTTGCTGTTCTGTGACGCCTGGACATCCTCAGCTCGCAGGAGAGGAGAGAGCGCGGGTGCCATCCACTGCTCCATCCAGTGACCATCTTCCTGAAGGCCTGTCCCTGGGACTGATCGGCCACCAGACGCTGGCTGAGGTCCTCCCGTCTCCCATCGAGTGTGGCCGTGACCTCCAGCCTGTGAGGATTCGGCCTCACAGATTTCTGAGCCTTTACCACTGGGCGAGTCTGACGTTTGGGTGGAAGTTAAAGCTGGAACAGGTGTGTGGGGTCTTTAAAGGCTTCCTGGATCCTGCATCTTTGAGGCTGTAAGGAGCGCGACGGAACCTCCCCAGGAAGGTGCTCGCATGTACAGACTCAGGAGAAACCGTGGCGTGAGGCTTCTGGGGACTCTTTTTTATGAGGTGCCTGGCACCACCTGTGGCCCCTGAGCTCCCACAATTCCTCCCGCCCCATGTGCAGAGGGAGGAACCGAGGCCAGGAGAGCAGGGCCCCTGGCTTGCGAGCCTGATGCTCCTCGCACGCCATGGGGAGCAGCGGGGCCTTCGGGGGGGGTTTTCTACGGGAAAAACGGTTTTCCTGATGACGTGGCAGTAATGAAGGCAACGGTTGCTGTCCTCCTAGGCCTGGACCCCATGTCTCGCCCGGCCCCGAGGAGGTGCCCCTGGGTTTGGGAGGGGCCCAGCCGGAGGCTGAACCCAAATTCGCAAGGAAGCTGGGCTGGGAGAGAAGGAGGTACAGGACATTCTGCACATCCACCGACCTGACACCCCAGGACTTGCCCACCAGCGAGCCCCTAAACCCTAGGCACCCCGAACACCCACAGAGCTGGCCGGAAGCCGCCCACTCCGCAGCTGCCGGGGGAGAGTGTGAGTTAGAGCCCAGACCAGCAAGAGCCAGAAAGCGCACACGAGGTCGGCTGAGTGCAAGAACAACGAATCAATAAATAATCAGGACGGGTGACGAGGAGGAAAGAGTGCGCGAATGAGGTATGACTGGCCCCGCTCCGACGGCCACGCTCCCAGGATCCCCCACCCGCCACCCCAGCCCGGGACCCCATGCAGGTGGCCAGCAGGACCTGGGCCCGAAGCGTGGCCCTGGGGGAAGACGCTGGCTGGTGGAGACCCGCTCCGGGGGCTTGGCCGGTTACGGGCACGGAGCCTGACGGTCTGTGAACGTAAGAGTGACGTGCCAGGCGGGTGCGCCTCCGGGAGGCACGGGTGCCACCTGAGCTCTGCTCCACCTCGGGGCCGGCTCAGGAACCTGGAAGAGTCCCCAGCTGAGAGCGAGGGGGCAGCTGAGGGTCTCCTTTTCCGAGCCGGGTGCTGGCCCCGTGTCAGCCAGTGCATGCGTTTCTCCCCGGATACGGTACAAAGGCACATGGGAGGGGTCAGACCTGCCCTTGGCCGTCACCTTAACCGCCGAGATGGTCCTCGCCAGAACATCCTCTTGGGGAGAAGGAAGAGATATCTTTGCTGGATTCAGAAACGCCTGCCTGAGCGTGAAGACCTCCGGGGGGAGCCTCTCCTGCCACCAGAACGAGTTCGGGGAACAGCGGGGAGTGGGGGTGCCACGTGCCAGGAAGGTGTCACCTGGTCCCCAGCGCGTGGCTGTCCGGAGCCGCCCCCACTCGGAAGCATCCAGCGAGAATCAGAGCGTGGGCGTCAGCCCTGGGCCCCCCAGCAAAAGAGTCTCTGCCCATCCTCCCTGGGAAATATCCTTTCTTTTAAAACAGGGGGGTCTTCAGTACCTGCCCCCCCAAACCCCACCCCCGTCTTCCGCAGCCGTATTCAGAGAATGGGCTTCCCCCGCGTCTCCACCTTTTCGCCCGGCTCAGGGAGAGCCCTGAGGGTCGCCCCACCCACGCCGGGTCTCAGGCTTGCTCTGCAGCCCGGTGACATTGCTGAGTAGATGCTGTCGCATGTGGGGGTGCGAGAGGCTGGCCCTGGGAGCCCCCGGAACGGAAGGAACAGCCCCGGCGAGGAGCTGCGGCTGCCGTGAGAGGCTGCGCTGATGTGGCCGTCCCCGACCCTTCACGGCGTCATCTCCCCTTGAAAATCCGGATTTTGTGGATGGACGCCAAGGTGGTGGTCACGTTGGACTCAAAGTCTCCGTCATGCACCCCGGTCTTGCGGAAAGCCCCGGCCGACGGGTTGTTTTCCCAATAATGGTGCCAGTTGCCTCTGCTGTCCGCCCCGAAGCCGTACAGGTCCACCTGCGGGGCCAAGCAGAGGTCAGTGCCAGGCGGCCGGGCGCGGGGAGAGCCCGTAGGACAGGAAGCCGGCAGGCATCCCGCATCTGCACGCGCCCTTTCCCAGGAGCGCAGAAATCCCGCTCTAGGGTCTCGGGACTCCCGGGGGCGTGGTGTTGAGTAAAAGTCAAGTTCATGTCCCAAGGCTCCGGGGAGGCACCTGGGTGGTCCTGAGGGAGCGGGGTCTCACCTCGGGGGCAGTACCACCTCTTCTCCAAGGATTGGGGAGCCAGGGAAGAGGAGCACCCCAGTCCTGCCACCCCCTGGAGGACCCTGCAAATGCTGCATCCCTTCTCTGAGCCTCACTCTCCTCATCTGGAAAATGGGGCCAAGAGTGACATCCGTGGGAAGGCGGGGGTCCTTTCTTCCCTCAGGCTGATCTCCCTCCACCAGGTGTCCTCCCTGGCCAGCGGGCGGGGCCTTTCTAACCCGTGGCCGATGTTCACTGAGTCCTTCTCCTGTGGACCCTCCTGCTCCTCGGCCCCGAGGCAGGAAACAGCCTGGACCTACCAGGGTGGGGACCTATTTCCTGCCAAGGGCCCTTTGGATGTTTATAACGTCATTCGTGGGCCGTACAAAATCATCAGCTTAAACATTAGTCTGCTCTGTTTGGTCAAACATTTCATTAACTCGCCGCTCATGCCTTGGCAGGGCCAGACCACATGATTTCTTGGGCCTTATAGGGCCTGTGGGCCAGACATTCCCCACCCCCGGCCTAGGTCACGGATGGAGACCTGGCGCCACCTGGTGGATGTCGAAGGAGGTCCAGGAGGGGAACACACTTCCCAAGCTCTCTGGCAGTCAATCCTGGGGGAAGGTCGAAGCCCTGGGTGCCTGGTTCCCACTCTCAGAGATGCTGGCGGGAGTGGGCGGGTGTGGCCCGAGAGCTGGGTTCTAGCTCTGAGGTGGGAGCAGCAGCCTTCCCCAGGTCTCCTATGCCAACGGCTCCTGTTTCGCCCCCAAATCGGCACTTCCACCCATTGGTCCTGGGAGCCTAGGAGCTCACACAGAATGAGCCAGAACGTGCTCCTGGGAAGATTCTGGAAACCACCGCTCCTCCTTAAAGCACCCCGGAGAGAGGCCTGCCAGGCCCCTGGGGGCAGGGAGGCAGGATCAAGGTCAGCTCCACCACAGATGCTCTCACAGGGGCTGGGGTCAGGATCAAGGTCACCCGGACCACAGATGCTCTCACGGGGGCTGGGGTTGGGGTCAAGGTCAGCCCACCACAGATGCTTTCACAGGGGCTGGGGTTGGGATCAAGGTCAGCCAAACCACAGATGCTCTCACAGGGGCTGGGGTTGGGATCAAGGTCAGCCAGACCATAGATGCTCTCACAGGGGTCAGGATCAAGGTCAGCCTGATCACAGACGCTCGCATGGCCTCTCGGGAACAGTGAATGAGGGACCCTGGTGCCTGGCTTGGCCAGCGGGGGGCCCGGGGTAGAGGTGTACCTCGTCACAGACGTGCAGGGAGAAGATGACCGAGAGGATGCCGGTGGACGGGTAGCGCCCGTGGCCCTGCAGCCAGCTGTCGAAGACGTACTTGATGAAGGCCGGGTGGTAGATCAGGATCTGTGGGGGGAGCACACGGCCCTCAGAGAGACGGCTGGGGAAGAACACACCACCTCTAGGTGCCACACGCTTGTGGCCACAGGGACAGACATGATGGGGACAAGGCCCCAGCACTCAGGGGGGCTGCATTCTAGTGGGGAAAGGCAGACAGGAGCCTCACTTGTGAAGTGCCAGAAGGTGCTGGGAAAGAACTCGGGGACCAGGGAGGCAGGGAAGCCCTGGGACGGGTTGGGGGTGGGGGGGCAAGGCTCGCTGAACAGGTGACGTCTCACAATCACGCGAGATGGTGCGGCTGCAGGAAAACTCATGCAGGGAGCCACCACCCACCTGGTCTGGGCCCAAATGGCCCCTAGTCCCTAAAAGGACCCGATGTGCTAGCTTTCCCCCTTCTCCTGCTACAGATGAGGAAACCGAGGCTCAGAGAGCCTTAGCAAGGTGCTCAAGGCCACACAGCCAGCGGCAGCCGAGCGGGGGCGTCCTGGTATCAGGCAAGGCCTTGGTGCCGCTACTCACGGCAGCTCTGAGGGGACTTGCCAGGCGGCAGAGGGCAGGCGTGTGCAGGAAGCCTAATGCAACACCTCCTCCTGCCCCGAGGGTCTGGAGGGGGGCCTATGCCCGCCGCGGGAGACCCCTCCAGCTTGCAGCCTGGTGGTGAGCCACTGCCTCCCTGGGAGGCCCTCCCTGCCATGGGATTCACAAGTGGCTTCTCCCCCGCAGCAGTACTGCCCCACACAGGCGGATGCTGCAGGCAGGGGAGGACCCCAGTTCTGCGTGACCCCAAACCGGCTGGGTCCCCGGGCAAGTTGCCTGACCTCTCTGACCCCCAATCTCCCCATTTAAATAAGAGCATGCAGGCCTGGCTGGCGTGGCTCAGTGGTTGAGCATCAACCTATGAACCAGGAGGTCAGGGTTCAATTCCCAGTCAGGGCACATGCCTGGGCTCCGGGCTCGATCCCCAGTGGGGCGTGTGCAGGAGGCAGCCAACCAGTGATTCTCTTTGATCACTGATATTTCTATCTCTCTCTCCCTCTCCCTAACTCTCTGAAATCCATAAAAATATCTATATATATAAAAGGCTAAGAGACCATCTGACCAGTAGCTATGATGCGCAATGACCACCAGGGGGCAGACGCTCAACGCAGGAGCTGCCGAGCTGCAGTGACTTGGCAGTGGCAGTTCTTGGGTGACGCACCCGGAACCAGAGAAGAGGGAGCCCGATTCTGGGGGGTGTCACCCAAGAACCGCCCTCTCGCAATCCAGGACCCCTTGGGGAACATCGGAGAGCCAGTTTTGGCCTGATTCCCACAGGCCAGGCCAAGGGACCCCACCTGCCAGAGGAACCCCACTCACTGCAGAGACACCGTTCAAGCCGCAGTGCCACGCACCTGGGGAGGGACCTCAGAAGGTTGGCTCCAGGGCATCATGCCCAGCCCATCACGCCCAGTCCTGCCCCGCCGGTCACCTTCTATGTCCTTCAGTGTGCACGAATCTGTGCACTGGGGACTTAGTATTTAAATAAGTGCACATGGGCAAAGGGTCAGTGTGGTGGCCACTGTCCTGCCTTCATCCTTCTGCCCTCTGCCCAGGTTTTGGCTGACCCCCACACCAGAAAACGATGGAGACACAGGTGAGGTCTACAGACACCGGTGAGTCTGGCTTTGAGAAGCTCACACAGTAGTTCTCAAACTGCAGCCCCTTTGGCACCCCTGGAGGCCTTCTACCATCCCAGGTATGTCTGGTGGGGATTGGGGGGTTGCATCTGTGCGTCTCCCAGGCGATGCTGCTGGTCCAGGGTCCCCGGGTCAGTCCCTCCAGCAGGGACTCCACCAGCCCAGCGCCCAGGGCCCTCTGAGGCCAGATGCTGGCAGAGGGGAGGGAGCCCTCTCCACCACTTACCACCGGGCAGAGCATCACAGGTGAGCCTGAGCTGTCACTCACCTGATCCTTCTTCACTTTGATCTTCGAAGGGACAGGAATGTAGGTGCTGGGGAGAAAGAGCAGAGGGTCAGTGTGGGAGGGGCCGGGCTGCTGCGGGCAGCTGGGGAGGAGGTGTCTGGAGAGGGAAGCAGGGCCAGGCTGAGTAGGCATACACTTTCACAGGGTCACCCTGCCCTAACCACAGCACCCCCGCCACAGCCCCCCACCACAGCACAGCTCCACTCCCTCCAGCCACAGCCCCCCACCACAGCCCCCCGCCATGTACCCCCTGCCACAACACAGCCCCACTCCCCCCCACCACCAGCTACAGGCCCCTGCCACAGCCCTGCAGTGGCCCATTACAGACACCAGAGGGCGATCTTGGCTCATTCGAGAACTTTCCGCTATGTTCTGGGCCTTCTCCCAGAAAGGTTAAGGGGACTTGCTCCAAGCCCACCCCCCTGCCCCACCCACACACACAGCCTTGGGAGCCATGGAGGCCAGAGCACCTACCCCCAGGGTAGGGGTGCCGGCTGATGAGGCCCACACTGCCTGCTTTTCATCCGGAGGGTCATGAGCCTCCAAGATGAAGGGCCCTGGCTTCACTTTGGATCTGACTCTGGCGCAGCTTATGCTCTGCAACCCAGGGAGCAGGTGGAATTCCCCTGCCGAGCGCCTGCCTCCCGCCCGCCCTCCTCCTGAGAGCACAGCAACCTCCACCCCCCATCCTGCACTGTCCACACTGGGCCTCACACGGGCTTGGCCACTGGACATGGAAACCACTTCTCTCGGGCACAGTAGGGACTTAGGAAAGGGACCAGGCGTGGGCCTGGCTCCGGGCAGAGTCCTGCCTTGGGCACGCTGCCTGGCCAAGCCTGGCGCCCTCCCTGGCGGAAGGGAGGCATGAACACAACAACTGTGACGGTTTGGTCAGACGCCACGTGCCCCGTTGCGTGTGGTCAGGAAGATGTGCACACACCAAGGATGACTCACACCCCAGCTGACGGGCTGGGCACCCCATCCTCCCACCTCGCCCCACCCCACCCAGCGCCACTTTTAGTTTGGAGGCCGATGGCTGTCACGAGGAGCACGCAGAGGTGAGGGGTCGGAGCTAAGATGCGCTGAGCCCTGTCCAGCGGCCCCTGCCCCAGGAATTGCCAGGTTTCAGGGAAGCACAGCGTGTGGTCCACTTGGAGGTTAAGAGGAGGAAAAGGTGCAAGTCCGGGGTGTGTTAGAGCAATGGGAGGTGAGGGACCAGGGAGAGCGGAGAGTCAGAGGTGGCCTGTGGGCTGTGCGCTGGGGGCATCCCAGGAGGAAGTGCGTGGAGGGACGCATTGCAGGGAACAGCATGAGCCAGGCTGTGGTGCAGGGAACAGCATGGTGGGCGGCCAGGAGGCACCCACATGGTGAAGGGGAGCAGCGAGGGGCCAGGCAACGGGCCCTCCACCCAACGCCCCAGGGGAACCTACTGGGAGATGGTGCCCGTGGTGGTAGCGCTGACTACCCACTCCAGGTCCAGGGTCTTGAAGGGGACCAGCACCATGCTGACGTTCTCCGCCAGCTCCCGGAAGCTCTCGGGGTACACGAAATGGTGGGTGGTCTTGCTCCCCACGTCGGCCTCGAACCCCGCGGTGGGGGCCTTGTTCATCCTGGAGGAGAAGGGAGAGACGAACACGCGTGGCTCCCACGGTCCAGATCCCGGGGGCCCGCTGGGACCTCGGGCCAGCGCTCAACTCCGTGGCCTCCTCATCTGTGAAGCGGGGACAGCGAGCACACCACACGGCTCGGGAGGTCTGCGGGTTTTTCCTTTTAGGGGCTCAAGTGCACCGAGTCTAAGCGCGAGGCCCTGCCGTGGCCAAGGGGCACACCTGGTGAGACCGCAGTGACAGCCTGTCCGGCGGGCATTTCATGGCCAAAGAAATCTGAGCACCGAGGATGGACACAGAGCCACCCGGGCAGCCCCAGACTCGCGTCTGCCTGAGCCTCAACCTGACCGTCCCCTCACCACAGACGGCCTCACTGAACCAGGTGTACGTGGAGGCTCCGAGAGGTCTGGTGAATGGTCTAAGCCCGTGGTCGGCAAACGGCCACATGCGGCTCTTTGGGCCCTTGAATGTGGCTCTTCCACAAAATACCACAGCCTGGGCGAGTCTATTTTGAAGAAGTGGCGTTAGAAGAAATTTACGTTTAAAAAATTTGGCTCTCCAAAGAAATTTCAATCGTTGTACTGTTGATATTTGGTTCTGTTGACTAAGGAGTTTGCCGACCACTGGTCTGAGGCCATAAAGCCAGAGATCATAGGGACGGAAGATTCTAGAAGGCACCTGGGGCTCACTGGCCCCTGCCCCCCCCCCCCCCCCCCAAGCTGCTGCTGTTTCTCGCTCTGGGCTGAGGGTACGGAGGTTACAAGAAACCCAGAGGCATGGGGCATCTTCCTGGAACATCCGTCCAGGATGACAGGAAAGTAGATTTTACATGAACAGCATGCAGGTTGCAAAACGGGATGGATGTTACAGACCAAACGAGGGTCTGTAAGTGAACCTTGCCGTCTCGCCAGGGCCCTCGCCCACTGCGTGCAGAGAGGCACCTGCGTCTGTCTCCATCCTGCAGGACAGATGGGGACACCGAGGCCCCGAGGGTGCCGCAAGGAGCCTGAGGTGCCCAGGTAGGACCTTGACCTCCGGGCCCGCAGCCCAGGTGCCTCCTTCAGCTCCGGGGGTCTGGGGGTGCACAGGTGCGCCTGGGGCGAGGGTCCGGCCACTCACCTCAGCACGAAGTCGTGACTGTCGATGTGCGGCCCGTACCAGGACTCCCTCAGGTTGCCCGAGTTGCCCACGACGGCGCAGCGCCGGCAGCCCACCGACTTCTTCTCCAGCAGCGGGTCCACGTTGCGGGGCACCACACGGAACAGCTCCTTGAAGGTGTCATTCAGGTCATGGGGCTGCTTCTCCCGCTGCAGCGTCTGTGGCCCAAGGACAGGAGACGGGTGGGCCTGGCTGCACTGCCTCTGGCGGGGACGTGGGGGGCAGGGCAGGGGGCGGAGGGGGGTCAGAGGGGGGGCCGGGGCTCTGCCCCATGTCCAGTGACAGATGAATAGATTTGAAGAGGTGGAGCACGCAGCCCGGCCATTGTGGCTCCGTGGTTGAGTGTCAACCTATGAACCAGGAGGTCGTGGTTGAGTGTCAACCTATGAACCAGGAGGTCATGGTTGGACTCCTCGCCCGGGCTGCAGGCCGGATCCCCAGTGCGGGGCGTGCAGAAAGCAGCTCATCAACGATTTTCTCTCATCATTGATGTTTTTTTTTCTCTCTCTCTCTCTCCTTCTCCCTTCCTCTCTGAAATCAATAAAAGTATACGCTAAAAAATAAAATAACACGTGGAGTATGCATACAATGGAATACTCAGCCATAGGAAAAGGAAATTTGGAGACATGCTATAGCGAGTGGACCCTGAAAAGATGCCGAGACAGAGGGTAAACACTGCGGGTCCCTCCCACTACGTGAGGCTCCAAGGAGTCAAATTCATAGGCAGAGAGGGGATCGGGGGTTGCCAGGGTCTAGGGCGCTGGGGCTGGGGAAGGGAGTTAGGTACAGAGTGTCGGGGGGATGCTGGGAAAGTGCTGGGTGCAGAAGGGGTGATGGTCACGGGACACTGATGTATGTAATGCCACTGAGATGTGCACGGATAAATGGTCCAGAGGAGGAGTATTAGTTCCTAACCCTCAGAGGGAAACCATCATCCAGGCTTAAGCACCTGCTTCTGCTCAGACCGCTCGGGCTGCTCCAAGCTCCTCATCGGGCAACCACCTGAGACCTGGCGACCGTGCTCCTCCTGGCTCTGCCGGGCAGGGCTGGGCCCACCTCCTGCCCGTCTGACAGGCTCCCAGGCCTGCGGCTGCCAACGTGGGGCTCACTCCTTGAAAACCCCTGGGGGCGTGGCCGCAGCCAAGCTCCCCTGTAGGAACTCCCTCGGAGATCCCCACCGGGAGGGGCCCCTGTGCGCCCCAATACTTCGAAGTGTTCAGGACCACGGTGTCCACCCAGAACCCTCTGTTCTCCTTTATATATATAGCACATTCTCAGTAAGTAGGTTGTGTGTGTGTTTTAATCCTCACCTGAGGATTTTTCCATTGCTTTTTCGAGCGAGTGGACAGGAGGGGGAGAGACAGAGAGAAACATCGATGTGAGACAGGCACACTGATTGGTGCCTCTCTACCAGGACCGGGGATCAAGCCTGCAACCCAGCTACGTGCCTTTGACCGGAATCGAACCCGGGACCCTTCGGTCCACATGCCGACGCTCTATCCACTGAGCCAAACCGGCCAGGGCAGTAGTGTTTGAATGAATGAATGAGTGGCCAACATTGCAATTCCTGCAAAGCACCTGCAGGGCCCCAGGTGTGTCCGGGGCCCCCTCCCTCATCCCCCAGCTCGGCCGGCGCACTCACCAGCCACCACGTATAGGTGTCTTCGTCCAAGAACGCGTTCTTCGCGGTCAGCAGCGGCTGCATGGACCAGTTGAACCTCTCGTCGAACCAGGACGAGACCCTCCGCTGGCCGACGCAGCGGGCGCAGGTGCAGGGCCGGCGCGAGAAGGCCACCAGCCGCCGGAAGCTCTGGGAGAGCTCCAGGACCAGCTGCTTGGGGAACCAGGCGGTGGTCGCCATGGTGTGCGAGTAGCTCAGGAGGAAGGAGGTGAGGAAGACGAAGAGGACGAGGAGGGTGAGCACTTTGAGGGTCCTTCTCCTCAGGGTCACCATGGCTGCTTTCCCCACGAGGTCCCCCGGCGACGAGCTGCAGGAAATCCCGCCCCACTAAGGAGGGACTTGGAAGGAAAATCCCAGAGAGGGAGGTCCACGCACAAGGCGAGGCGTGGATGTCCAAGGGGGGCGGGAGGCTCTCAAGGCTCGCTATGGTCAACTTCACTTCCGCCTGGCGACGGTCACCCTCGGGCACCGGACATCACCCTGGGACACTCGAAGGCTAAGGGGGTCGGTCATTCATGGGGGCGGGATGACTCTTCTTGCAGCAAATCTGTCTCTTGCAGAAAATAAAGGGGCCGGCCTCAGCAGCAATCCTCAGACAGCCGATTCTGTCTCTCTATGAAGCGTTAACCCAACGTAACACCAGCGATTGCCTTCCCCATCCAAAGGGACTCTGTGACCGCGTCGGTCCCGCGGGGGGAGGGCCTGGGAGGCAGGGTCACAGTGTGGGACCAGGAGGCCTCGTTGTCGCCGTCCTCCGTCCGGGAAGGCTGTATGTGCTGATGCCCAGTCAGAGCTCAGTCTGACCGCACGGCCATCAGAGACGTGGCCGTAGGCAGTGGGCTTGACGAAGGCACGAAGGGTTGTCTGTCATCTGCACAGAGAAGGAGGAAGGAAAACAGGAAGAAATTCTGCTACCTTGTTATGACACCCTGGCTGGTTTGACTCAGTGGTTGAGCATCAACCTATGAACCAGGGAGAGGACGGTTCGATTCCCTGTCAGGGCACATGCCGGGGTTGCGGGCTCAGTCTGCATTGTGGGGCGTGCAGGAGGCAGCCGATCAATGATTCTGTCTCATCACTGATGCTTCTATTCCTCTCTCCCTCTCCCTTCCTCTCTGAAATCAATAAAGACACATTAAAAAAAAAAAAAAAGGTGAATCTTGTCCACTGGAGCCAGATTAACCTTCCAAGACCTGCTCGCTCTGCTTTCTCCTGGCCAGCAGGGGGCGCCCACCCCTCTTACCATAGGGTTGGTCCAGGGATAAGAAAGCGCCCTAATTCCATCCAATCAGAGGGAAACCCCTGACTTGCAGGAAGGGAAGGCACTTGCTTTTGCTCTGGTCTGTTGGAGGCTGGGCTGGGACGAGGAAGTCAGGGTCATGCTGCTCATTGTGTGGGCTCCTCGCAGGGCGGACGGCTGGGCAGGACCAGCAGGAGGCATTAAATCCCTGATGCAGCCGCACCTGCAGGCCCCACTACGCTCTGACCTTTCAGGCACATGAGACAATAAATCCCCTTTATTGTGTAAAGCAGATTATTTGCAACTTGAAGCAACACAACTGCGCCTCAGATCACACTTGCTCCTGCCTCTGGGCTCCTGCCCGGGCTGTCCCTGCTGCCCAGAACAGCCACCCCACCCTGCTCGGGTCTCACTCATTCTTCAGGCCTGAGCTGGCGCTGACTCCCAGGGGGAAGCCTGCCCACTCCTGGCGTCTGCAGCCCTGGCTCCAATCAGCCTGCTCTGTTTCCGCATCTGCCTCCTTCCTCCCCGGCGGGGCGCTCCAAGGGGGCAGACACTAGGCCTCACTCTCTGTGGCCCTGTCCTTCCCTCCCCCCCCCCCGCCCCGGGCACACCCGTGGCACCAAGGAAGGCAGGCGTGAATGAGGGAAAGGCAAGGGCTGGCAATGCACAGATCTGAGTGAGAAAGCACAGACTACATCCGAGGATGCCTATTCCCACCAGGCTGCACCTGTGTGCTGTGAGGCTGTGAAGAAGCGACCTAACCTCTCTGGGCCATTCCTTGAACTGGAAAAGGGGCTGAGAAGAGAGATTCTGCTCACTTCTCGGGGCTGTCAATCAAGCAGCCACTCACAGTACATGTGCTGGGGCCGGGCCCTGGGCCAGGAGGCTGAGATCCAGCATAAAGGATTCTAAGGTGGGAGCTCCCTGAGCATCTGGGAGGCCCAGCGCCTTTGGGAGGAAGGAGGCTGGTGGGCCTGGTCAGTGGGGGAGGGGGAGCAGGTGTGTATTTGGGGGGAGGGAAGCCATTCCCGAGACCAGGCTTTCTCTGAGGGACGGAGCCCACTGCAGGGTCTGAGCTGAGCAGTGACAGGATCTCCCTGTGTTGGCCGTGGTGATGAGCAGAGCCCTGTGTCCCAACACCAAGGGCTGAGACGAATTCACGTCAACAGATGCCTGTGAGCCACACTGAGGGATGAGACGGGAAGACGGGCTGGTTCCCCGCCACCTCCTGGCTGCCGGTGAGATCCAGACGCCCACAGCGGACACTGGACTGGGGTGGAAGGAGACGGAGGGTGAGGCTGAGCGGGGGAGGTGGGGGGGTGGGGTGGGGGGGGCTTGGAGGGGCACGGCGACACCCTCCTCCCTCTATCCGGCACGACCCAGTGGCACCATCTCCAAGGCCGGGGTGCCCATGGGCTCCCACCCACCAGCAGAGGCGCCTGGGCTGGTAACAATGAGCGCTTTCAAACGCCCTGGGAAGAACTACAGTGGAAAAGCAAGAACGCCCCTGCACCCTCCCCGGGCCCCAGAGAAGAAAGGAGGCGTGCGTGACTTCCCTGTTCTCTGTTAAGTGGGGCAGCCCGCCACACACGGGGAGCGCCAGCCCTGGCTCCCTGGCGTGGAACCTGGGCCAAGACTCCACGGGCCAAGATCTCTGCTGCCAAGTGAGCCACGCCTCAGCAAACAAAGAGTGGGGGGGTGGGGGGGGGCACCCTGTCCTGTCTGCAGCAGCGGATCAATGGTGATAGAGAGAGGGCGGCAATGACCGGCCACTAAGAGAACTGTTTCCGTGCAGCCGGCGTGGCTCAGTGGCTGAACGTCCACCCCTGAACCAGGAGGTCACGTTTCGATTCCCGGTCAGGGCACATGTCCAGGTTGTGGGCTCCATCCCCAGTGGGAGGCGTGCAGGAGGCAGTGGGACAATGATTCTCTCTCATTATTGGTGTTTCTATCTCTCTCTCCCTCCCCCTTCCTCTTTCTGAAATCAATAAATATATATACACTGAGTGGCCAGATTATTATGATCTCTGAACGCATTATAATCTGGCCACTCAGTGTATACCCTATATAATAAAAGACTAATATGCAAATTGTCCCCTCGACCAGGAGTTCGACCAGCAGGCAGGCCGGCCAACCGCCCATGTCCCCTCCCCCTGGCCAGGCTGGCCAGACCCCACCCATGCATGAATTCATGCACCAGGCCTCTAACATATATATATGTGTGTGTGTGTGTGTGTGTGTGTGTATGTATATATGTATATATATGTATATATGTATGTATGTAAAATGAGTGACCAGATTATTATGTGTTCATGCGTTCAGAGATCATAATAATCTGGCCACTCAGTGTGTGTGTGTGTGTGTTTATATATATATTTTAAAGAGAATTGTTTCAAATACTTGGAAAACCTACGGAATGAACAGTGTGAGGTTTTGAATGTTGAGCAGATGCCTGCTGGACTGGGCAGCAGCTATCACGAGGCCGGGTCGCCCTCCCACCTCCGTGTGAAGCCCCCTGCGCTACGGGTGCCGGGGAAATGGCTGAGCAAACACTGCCCACGGGCGGTGACGTCAGCACTTCTAATACCGGGCAGTCACCGCTGCCCGCCCTGTGATTCTCACATCACCTGGGCCGAAGGGGTGCTCATGCCCATTTCCCTGAAATGGCAAACTGAGACTCAGAGATGGCAAGTGGCTTGTGCAAGATCACACAGGGAAGTGGAGGCCGAGCCCGCACTCGGACCCATGCCTCTGCCTCCTCCTGGGTCTCTACGTGGCCATGGCGCGTCCTTCGATTCCACCAATACCTGCTCTCGTTGTTATCTGTTTTCTTGACATTTTGTTTTGGGTTTGAAATCTGTTGTCTTTCCAGCCTCTTGAGGCGGATACTGCCGTGTGCGTCCTCTCTTCTGCTGTGTCCGGTGTGCTTGAATCATATATTACATCCATGTCAGTCCTTGTATTTTCAGTTCTAGCATTTCCTTCTGAGTACGTTTTGTCTAAGCAGTAATTTCCCGGTGAAATTCCCCATCTGGCCATCTATCTTCCTGCAATTAATTACCACAGACATTTTAAAGTTTGCGTCTATGCCTGTGACATTGGGATAACGTGTGGGTCTGTTTCTACCGTCTGTTTTCTCTCTTTGGCCATGTGGTTCTGGCCTGGGCGTGGTACATGCGGACACTGTGTAGGGCAAACATGCAGAGGCTCTGGCTGCGGCGGTCTTTATTCCGGGAGGAAGCTGTTTCCGCCTGGCAGGCAGGGAGAGCAGGGGCACATGACCTGGGTCCCCTTGATGGTCAGGATGATGGGGCCTGCACCTTAGTCCCTTGGGATGACCGGGTGTTTCGGGTTTGTGCTCACTGATCAGGCACAGCCCTGCTCCGAGCACAGCTGGGATGCCTACCGAGGCGCCTCTTCCTTGCCTGTGTAACCTCTGATTTCTTATCTCCCCTGCCGCGCTGGGAGGTGGCCAACAGCTCCGTCTAGTCTCTGAGCCTCGAGGCTGCTGTTTTTGGCTTGGTTCTTAGGCTCCGGATCCAAGCACCTTACATCCTGGCAGACGCCTTCAGAGGAAAATGAGGTCAGCAGGCTGAGTCTCTCCCCGTCTTTCTGCGGGGCTGGGTTCTCCGATCCTGGGTGTCGGCTCACCTGGACGTCCTGACCTCGGCTTTTTATCTGCTGTGTTTGACTCCCCCGCCTCGTGAGACCGCCCGAGACTTGCCCTCCGCTTCTTCATCCCAAAGCGTGGCACCCACCTCGCAGCGCTGCGCCAAAAAGGACCTGCATCCGACCCGGTCCGGGCAGGGGAAGCACTAAGGTGCCTGGCACTTCGAGAGTGCCCCTGAATGTGGGGTTTCCTTACTTGAACTCCTTACAGTGGTTTCCGTCTTCCCACGCAGAGTGCCAACCAGCACCCCCGCCACACCCTTTCTGCCCCCCTTGATTGACAGAGGGGGAGGCTGAGCTCAGAAAGGGGGAGAGACTTTTCCAAGGATGCACAGCGAGAGGGCTGCCAGAGCTGAGCGGAGGACCGGCCCCAAACTCCAAGAGAGGAGAAGCTGTGGGGGCATGGCGCTCCCCGGGGAGGGAGCAGGAAGGCGCGTGGGCTGAGGGGGAACTGGGAAAGCGTAGGCCGGAAAGCAGAGGCAGGCAGAGCTGGGGGAAGGGGGGCGGCGGGCAGCCAGGAATGGGGCCTGCAGGGAAACTGAAAGGCATGGAGCCCTTGGCAGGTGACCTCGGGATTTCCCGCCCCTCACCTGGACAATGGAGGTTAAAAACCATCCCTACTTCTGAGGCAGCCGCGCAGAGCGGGGTTAATCTAAGCCTCGGTTACCAGGAAGGACAGACGCTTTCTCTCTGCCAGCCATTGTTCTGGGTCACCCTGCCTGGGCCCAGGACAATCGCCATCTGGTGCTGGAGTTTATCTCCCACAGAGGCCCACAGGAGCCAGAGACCTGCCGAGGAGCCGGCACTCCAGCGGGGTTCAGCGAGGGGTGTCCCGTGGGGCTTGTCCCTGCCCTGAGCCTGGCCTCTGAGGGCTGGGAGAGGGACGGAGACCATGCCCACGTGCAGACGGGGGCGTGAGCCCCGCACGGGGTTTGCGTGCGGCCCAGCTGAGCCCCACCCGCTGAGTCACCCCCGAGCGGGTCCCTGTGCTCCTGCAGCTCTGATCCAGATGGACGGGCTCTGCCTCCCTCCTCCCGGCTTGGGAAGGACTAGCCACGGCTGCAGCCACATAGGACCCTCCGGAAAACAGCAGCGGAGAGAAGCCCACCCCGGGGGAGGGAGCCCGGGAGGGGGCAGGGCAGTTCACAGGGGTCACTCCCTGCTTGCCAGGGACCAGCTCCAGAGGGAACGCCAAGGGCCCTGGAGATACAACGGTGGCAAGCAGGTGGCAACTGAAGGGAGAGAAGGAGACAGCCGTGGAGACGGGGGCTTTGACAGTGATGGGAGAGAGCAGAGAGAATGGGGCGAACCGGGCAGCTCCCCAGAGTACAGGTGACGGCGCTAGTGATGGGGCACCTGGCACGGTTAAGAAAAGGAAGGTGCCCTTCAGAGCGGCCGCAGTGGCGGGGGAGGGGGCAGGTCATGGAAGTCTGTAGCAATGGGCACGTTGGGGTGAAGGCAATGGGGAGCCACAGGTAGTCCGTGAGCAGCAGATGGTGATGGCACGGAGGCTGGACCGGAGGGGGTGCACAGACACCCCTGGAGTCGGAGCCAGTCTCCTTTGGGGCCAGTGTGCCCACTCTTTCCTGCGCACACTTGACTGTCTGCCACGCCTCCACACTTGCTGGCAGCTTGGGAGAGCCTGTCTTGGGCTTGCAAATCCTCCTCTCACCTGGCGCCGCTCGCTGGCTTCTGTGCTAGGCGCTGAAGGGAAAAAAAAGGTTCCAGCAGCTCACCTCAGGCTCGGTCCGCGGTGTGGAGGAGCGCTCCGAGGAAACACGATTAACGGGGATCAGGGTCCTATGACAAGGAGCTGGATGGGTTCTCATGTTCTGAGTCGCACAGAAGGAATGTAAATCCACAAATCTTCTCGTGTGTGGCCTGAGGGCGCTGCATTCAGACAGCCAGGCAGCACTTGAAGTGTGAAATATGGTCAGGAATTTAGGGAGGCCCCCTGCTGGCGCGCCCAGGCTGACAGCTGCCCCAGGGGGAAAGAGAGGGGGGATGGCCCCGATGTGGGGGTGCAGAAACCATGACAAAAATAGACCA
Organism: Corynorhinus townsendii; assembly: GCA_026230045.1. NCBI lineage: Eukaryota > Metazoa > Chordata > Mammalia > Chiroptera > Vespertilionidae > Corynorhinus > Corynorhinus townsendii. Next base: position 53,409,290 of record JAPDVU010000010.1, read on the forward strand.
TTCAGCTCACCTGCCTCCCACCTTGTGTCATTAGCAGGCACAGGAGGCTCGTTGCCGGGTGCTTACAGGACAGAGGATCGGGCAGGCTCAAGGACCTGCTCAGGGTCACCATGGGGTCAGCAGTGGATGGAGGCAGCCGACGCAGGCCCAGGCGTAAAGTGGGAAGAGGGCAGGGGAGGGAGGCTGCCATTCCAAGCGCCGATGAGCTGTGTGACCTTGGACAAGCGACCTGACCACGCCACACCACGCATGGCCCTTGTGTGCAAGTAGAAACACAGCTACACGTGCCAAGGAGCGCCAGCAAACGCAGGCCGCAGTGAGAGCTCTGGCCTGGGTGAGGGCCGGAGGCCTGCCTGCTCCCGCTCAGTACTAACCCACGAGAGTGGCCATCCCCATGTGCTGAGGCCCGAGTGAAGCTCTCGGGGCACGTCTAAGGGCGTTAGTCCTGTGAACTCACTAAGTCGACTAATATGCCCGTTTTACAGATAGGAACATGGAGGCCCAGGGTCGTACATTTTGTAAGGAGTGAAGCTCGAGGAGCCCCAACTCTGCAGGGGCCTGCAAGAGCTAGTCCTTGCCTACCGTCTGACTCCATTTTCTACGCCTTTTCTTTGCTTTCTCTGCTCAAGCGACACCGGCCTCACGCATGACAACCATAGGACCTTGGCACAGGCTCTCCACTTTGCCCAGAATGCTTTGCACACCGATACTGCGATATTCTTTTCTTAACTCAGGATGTCCATGCCTCAGAGAGATTTCCCCTGAACCTTTTGTACCCGATTCACAATGCGCAGCCCCTCCCGGCATTGCCCCTGTTTGTTTTCCCACCCACGTTCATGCGCCGCCGAAAAGATTCGCCATGAAATGAGGCTCCCAGAGCTCAGAGCCTGTCTCTTTGTTCTCCGCTGGGCTCCTGGCAGAGTGAACTATATTCTCTAATAGTCACCTGAAAGGTAGGTATCGTCCCCATTTTACAGATGAGAAAACGGAGGCTAAAAGAAGTCCAGGTGTTGTAATCTGCCTCATCTCACAGTTAGTCGGTGTCAGACCTGGGATTCCAATCCAGACTTCTTCAATGCTGCTCCTCCGAGGGTCTCCCATCCATTCAGGCCCTTGGCTGAGCTATGGATCCAAGGCCCTGACTGCTCTTCATGGGGGTCATGGTTCAGGGTTATGTTTGCAGCAAGAAGCCACGAAACATGAGGGGATGGCTTGCTTTCGATTCGCTACACAGGGTGGACTCCCCCAGCTCAGTGTCCCTGGTCTACGCTGCAACCCATCACATGTGCCGGCATCTGCCTGGGCCCGTGGCTGGTCCCCGAGGACGCTGGGGCGAAGAGGGAACCGACACACCTGAAGCTCACACTGCTGGCTGCGCCGCGAGTGATCAAGTCCCTGGCCTCTGACCCGGGAGTCTCGTGTCTTCTGCCAACGCCGTGAGACACTAACAGGCGGACTTCTCTAGTGAGAAAAAAGTGACCCCCAGACGGAACACCTGTTCTGTCCTGGGTCCCGCATGTGGGAGGAAGTTACTACCAATACAGGGTCCTCGCTGATCGAGTGACCTTTCTGTCCCACCTGCTGAACCTCACTTGCACAGGAGCTTCCCTGGTCCCCCTCCCGCTTCCCAGAATTCATAGGCGACGCCGATGTGTTCCATGAACTGGGCCAGAAGGAAATCTGATTTGATTTTAACAGAGACATTAGCTTTGGTTAGTAAACATAGAACATATTAACCCGGTGGTTTGGGGGCAGGCATTGGGGCAAACAGAAAATAGAGAGAGGCGAAAGTGTCTTGACATTTGCATTTTTATGGCTGGAGAGTGAGCGCAGCAAGAACGCTCTGGAATTCGGCCAAACGGAGAACGCAGCCGGGGTGAGCCCAACCGTGGAGGGTACAGACTGTGTCTTATTCAGTTTGGCATCCCTGGCACGGTGCCCTCGGCCTGGCCCCTCCCGGAGGCTGCTTCCTGGGCACACGGACAGGTGGGCAACCCAGTGGTGCCGACGGAAGATGGGCTCGCTGATCGACCCCCAGGAGGCCGCCTGTTCCTTGGGGAGGAGGCAGGCAGGCAGGCAGCTCTGGTCCACAGGGAAGGAGCCCCGTGAGCGTTCCTCATGGGAAACTTCCAGGCGCTCGCCGGCCAGGAACCAAGCAGACCTGCTCTCTGGCTGTTACTTTTCCAGCGGAATGAGGTTCAGTTAATGGAAGACTTATTGACGCCTTCTGGGCCCCGAGGAAAGAGAGGTTCCTGGCCCAGCAGCCACAGGTCTAGATCAGGGAGAGGGGAGAACGGCAGGGCCGCTGGGAGGCAAAGGGTCGGGGCATTTCAGTACCACAGAGGAACTGAGGGAGGGCCACACTCTCCTACTGCCTTTGCCCCTTGGGGAAACTGAGGCTCAGGGAGGAGATGTGACCTGCCCAAGGTGGCAAACGAGTCTCCAATGGCACCAAGACTAGAGCCTGGGGATCTTAACTCCCAAAGCACACACCCCCCCGCCCCCCTCCCCACCCAGCATGCCCAGCCTGGGGCTAGACAGGCACGGATACCAACACAGACGGCAGGGAGCAATAGTTTTATAGCAGTGAGTATGCAAAACAGAGTTATTCTTGCATTATTATTATTATTATTATTATTCTACTGTTTCCCACACAAACAACTGTGAGCCTGCGTTGCCCACGCCGTCTATGTGGACTGAAGGTGGAGTGACAAGCTCCCAATGCTGGGTTGTGCACAGTGGAAGGTGGGGGCCTCGGTCCGAGCCAGGCCTTAGGGTCCTCATGGGGGAACCTGGACGATTCCAATAACAATCTCAAACCAGCCCTGCCCAGGGGCCGCCCGACCCCCTCTGCCCTCGGGAGCCTGTGTTCGTAGGGTGCTCCCCCCGCCTGAACCCTACTTGCCCCCAGAGGAGGCTGAGCAGCTCAGCCGCCCTCAGGGAGTGCAGCCTGTTACACACTTCCCTTGGCTTTTGCAAAAACACTGACCTAAAAATACTACAAGCCACCCCGTGCAGCTGCGCAGCCGCCCAGAAGGCAGCGAGCATGTGTGCGCCCTGCCACAGGCTCCCCCATGGCTGGGCAGGATGTGGGGCCCCCAGTGCAGGAGGGGGCGCCGGGCCCGCTGTGGGCCCTCCCAGTCTGGTTCCCAGACAGCCGGGGAGAGCCGTCCCTGGGGCGGTGAAACGGCCTGTCAGCTCATTCTTGAACCTGGGGGTGCGGGAGGCTCTGGGTTGGTCCTGACCAGGACACCAGGGCGAACGGGGTTGTTTTGCTCAAATGTCACCCGCCTCCCGCCTCCCACCTCCCGCCTCCTGCCTCTCTGTTGCAACAGCTCCGCCTCATGAGCCACATGGTCTGCATGAGCACCATCAAAGGCTCACTGCCCCCTGCTGGACGGGACTGGCAGCCGCAGCTGCACCTGCTCCACAGCCCACTGTACAGATGGGCAAACCGAGGCCTGGGGAAGGGCAGGGGCTGATGTGGTCCACACAGCATGGCCTGGCAGAGCCAGACCTGGCCCCTGCTCGCCACGTTTCTGGGGGACAGCTGCCATTAGACAGCGGGTTTCACCTGCTCTGGAACGTGGATCTCACACTCCAGGAGAAGCCAGCCACTGAGGCCGAGCTTTTCCGGGTGAGGCGGGGGTGGGGACCCCAAGCCCCGCTGTGGGGCTCCCTCCTCACCCCCAAGGTGGGTTGGAAACCAGAGCCCTTCACACAGCCCCTGCTGGTGGCCCCAGAATGCCACACCCACTCCGAGCCACCATCCCTCGAGGGGCCCCTGAAGACTTCAGAGACCAGCAGGCCGTTCATTTACAACCATTAACCAGGGGGGCCGGTTCCCCCTCAAAGATTTCTCAGAAACGGCTTCTAAGAGACTTCCTGAAGAGAAGAGTGGGTTTCAAGATGGAGGGACTCGGCACTCCTGGTGATGGGCGAGGGGCCGTGAACGGCAGGGACAGAGACACATGGGCGCCTAACCGGATGAGGGGAAGGGACCCCATGCTGGACCCCGCCTCCACCGCCTGCCCTGCTCTCCTTCCTACCCCAAAGCCAGGGGCTCCACTTTCTCAATCACAAAGAATCAGCCTCCTCGAACCAGCCTATAGCTGCCGTCTGCACCCCGTCATGGGGGCAGGACGCCTTTCTCCTGCGGTCCGGTCTGAGGTGACTTTGAACGCAGCCAAAGGGGGCCCCTGGGTCAGCCAGGACTTTCTAATGATCCGATGAACACCCTATTCCCCGAACACTGCCCGACCATGTGGCTTAGACAGGACTTCCTACAGTCTGAGAGCCACTGCAACGGGTGTGGGGGAGGCACTCCACAAACACCATGTCACGGGGCCCCACACGTGGGGGGAAAGGTACGGTCATTTCAACATGGTTTCAGGCAGACAAAATAAGGCAATTGGTTCTGGAGCCAAAGAGAGCTGGGTTCAAATCCCAGCTCCACCACTTACCAGCTGTGTGACCTCGGGGGAGTTCCTTAACCTCTCTGAGCCTCAGTTTCTTCATCTGAAAAACAGAAAAAAAAAAAGCTCAGAGGTACTGCAGAGAGAGGGCGCGCAGCTCAGACGCACAGGGCGGCGCCAAGACTCCTGTGAAGGGACAGCCCCACCCTCCACCGGGGAGGAGACAGCAGGCACCTGCACCGTGGGAGTCGGGGACCCAAGCGTCGGGTTCGAGTGGCACACTGTTCATGAAAGCTCTGTAGCACGAGGTCTCTCGGACCACTTCCTGCTCTAGGTAGGTGGGAGGGGTGTGCTCTAATGCGGAGGTCCCTCCCGCTCTGGGCACGGGCTCACCCCTTTCTCTCCCCCCCCCTCACCCCCATAGCTCAGCTTCCTGCGGACAGAGGAGGAAGAAGAGGGTCAGGTCCCAGGGGACCGTGTGTCAGGGCAGAGGCCTGTGCAGGGGGCTGGGAGGTGCGCAGAGAACTTGTTTGAGGACAGAGAGGCTCTTCCACCAGCCCCTTAGAATGAGCAACCAGAAGCCATCGGCCCTTTAGCAAAGGCTCATGGGAGCCCAGAACCTGCCGGGCCCGGATGAGGATGCTGATGCCACACCGGTGATCAGGGCCAAGACCCTCTCTTCTCGAAGCTCACATATTCAATCAAACAGCGCAGTGGCATCCCGCATGGCAGCGGGCGGCAGGGAGGCAGCCCCGGGGGCTCACGAGGGAGCCAGCCAGGAAAGGACAGCGCGGGACCAGAGTGCGGGCAAGGGAACGGGGGCGCGAAATAACAGGCGGCAGGAGCTGGGCCTCAGCTCGCCAGCGGGCCATGAAAGCTGAAAGCTGCTGAGTCACGGGGATCGCGTTACGGGATGAGGTCAGCGAGGGGAGGAAGGCCGGATCCTGACCCCCCCCCCCCCAGGACAGTGGCGTCCAGGACAGTGGCGTGTCACCCAACAGATGAGCACAGGGAGAGGCTGCTCTCCAAGTCCCTTTCTAGTCACGTCCTCTGGGCTGGCTCGGTCCCTGGGGAAGCCGCTGTACTCCTGTGTGCACGGGAGCTCCCCGGCCGACACCCCCTTTTGGTGCCAGAGGTTAAGCCTCGCGGAGACACCCGTCGGTGGCCTCCGGAACACAGCTCCACCTCCCACAGGCTTCTCTGGGCTGCAGGGGAAGGTGCCCGTCAGCCGTGGACCAGCAATGACGTCACAGCCCTGCACTGTGTCTCCCGTCAACGCAACCTGGGCCTCGGGAGGCGTGGGGAGCACCTGCCATGACAGGTGGGCTTTCCGAGGGGCGCCCTGCTGTCCTGGGTGCTGACACGTCCTTGCTGGGCAACGTGAGACAGATGCTGAAAGTGTTTGAGGCCTCCGTCTCTTCCTCCAGAAAGTAGGGTCATGAGAGAGCGGGCAAGAAAGTGGCTCCCACCCCGGCCGGTGTGGCTCAGTGGATAGAGCGTCGGCCTGCGGACGGAAGGGTCCCCGGTTTGATTCCGGTCCAGGGCACAAGCCTGCGCAGTAAGCTGGATCCCCAGAGTGGGGCATGCAGGAGGCAGCCAATCAACGACTGTCTCTCATCACTGATGTTCCTATCTGTCTCTCCCTTTCCCTTCCTCTCTGAACTCAATGAAAATATCTTTTTTAAAAAGGTGGCTCGAAAACACGGCACCTGCGCCGCGGTTCTGGGCACCGAGTCTGGTCTTCTTATTACCGCTGGTGTCATGTGGCGGGCTCAGCGGCCCTCAGCCCAGAGGTGGCCACCGGAGGTGGGAGCAGCAAGGGGACGCAGGACAAAGTCACCATCCTCGGGAAGGACAGGGGACGGAGGAGGACTCGGAGGGGACCGCTGTCCAGTTTTCTTCCTGGGTCCTCACACTGCCTGATCCGCGCACGCCCGCTGCCTCTTTATAGACTCCAGCGCCGTTAGCCAGCACCCGAAGGAAGTCCCTTTGATGTATCTGCACGGGCTGGCAGGGAATACTCGCCTCCGAGCTTTTAAAAGATGGACAGACACGTTGGGGACATTCTCACCGAGCCGACGCTGACCAAGAACACACAAGCCAGGCTGCTGGGTTTGGGGCATTCTTGCCGGCGCGTGGGGAGGGGGAGATGCATGAAGTGTGTGGTCCTTGTGAAAGCGGCAAGAAGGACGTAACGGACTTGTTCTGGTGCCTAATCACAGGGTGACTATCCTTACTGAACCCCTACTCTGTGCCTGGCCCTTCACATACAAAAGCTAACACTATTACAGAAGCATTGCTTCAAGTACTTTCTGTGGCTCCAGCCAGTCCAACCTCCCCAACAGCCTTGTATTAGGTGCCCTCAGTGGCACCCCCTGGGCAGGTGAGCCCAGAGAGGTGAAGTCATTTGTCCAAGGTCACACAGCAAGTAGATGGCAGAGTCGGTCCCTGCATCCAGGTTGCCAGGCAACCATCAGGGCTGAAAGCGTTAGCTCAGCAAACGCACACACGGGCCTCCCTGGGCAGCGGCGGTTTCTTGCCCACAGTGTGCGAGCCGTCTGCCGCCGATCGGCAGCGAGTCCCAGTCTGGCCTGCGCCGAGCTCCCGGGCGGGCTGTCCGTGGCCCCCCTCCCCCCCCAGTGTCGTGTCTGGCAGCACAGGGGCTGGACAGCCCCATGGAGGAGGGTGCCAAAGCCCCCGCCTGACCCTGGACGCTGCCATGACCAGCTGTGCGACTTCTGTGTCCCTCGGGGCCATTCCCTCCCTCGTGACTTGTGTCAAGTCCCCAAGTTCCAAGCCTCAGTTTCCTAACCCGTCCAGAGCTGCGCTAAATCAGGAAAAACTGGTGCCTCGTGGGATGTGGCGTCTGTGGCACACAGCAGTGGACGGAACTTTCAATCAGCTGTACCTTTTGAAAATCAGAAACACCTCACACACACACACACACAAAATCTGGACTCTGGCTTCGCTTCTTAAAGGAAGGGAAGTTCCAGGAACCCTGGGCTCGCATTCCCCATCGCGACAATTCCCGGAGGCTGCGCAGCAGTCATTTCCTTTGGTCAGAACCTAGGCAGTGCTCCAGTGTGCCCCAGGCCCCACTGCTCCCTATTGCCTTACCCAGACCTCTTTACCCATTGGTATGACCCGGTGTGACCGCTGGACTGGGTGTTCTAAAGGCCTCCTCTTGCCATGCTTTTCCTCATGTTCCTCACATGCGACTAGGTGCTGCCCTGCCACCCCCGCCCCCCTGGGTAGATAGTGGAGGGCCACCAGCTTGAGGCTGAGCCTCCAGGGCTGCCTCGCGCCGCCCAGCGGAGGGGAGAGGCCTGCCTCCTCCAGGGTCCCGATGCCCTGGCCAGTGAAAGCTGATAGCCTCCGCAGTGCACCCGGCAGGCCGCGCGCGCTCTCCGTGCAGAGGCCTCCTATAATTACCTGCCGCGGGTATATAAGCCCGGTTTAGAAACCTTAGAAAGGCCCCAGCAAGGAGAACGCTTTCCTGGGTCATTTCCTGCCCCTAGAATTTCAGGTCTGGCCAACGCATCATCTGACAGCTGACCCTCCTCCAGCGAGGCTGACAGGATTCCTTCAAGGTCCCACTGTCTGCCCAGCGCCGCGGGGAGCTGAAAATAGAAAGACGTGCGGCTGCAGCTCCACCCTGGAGTCACCCTGGCATCCTCCCAGGCCGTGGCAGCCGGTCAGGCAAGGAGACAGTGACAGAGCAGGACTGCAAGGGCCCTGCCTCCAGACAGCCACCAGGGCTCGGCCCTACTGCGTTGCCCAACTCTTCCCAGAAATGACCTCAGCTGACTCCCACGTTTCACTCCCTCACCCAGGGGAGGCTCCGAGGCTCGGAGAGGTAAAGGCCCCTCGTGGAAGGGGCAACAGCCCAGAGGTGCTGGAGCCGGCCTTGATCCCAGGGGCGTGCGACCCCACAGCTGGGTTTGCAAAGGAGACCTGAACCTGCTGGGCAGCCGGGGAGCAGAGGAAGACAAGCAGGAGTGAACCCTGGGTGGGCGAGGGACCAGGCTGAGGCTGGGGCACACACAGAGGTCTGGGGCCTCACTAGCAACCAGAGAAATGCAAAAAAAGGAAAGGAAAAAATACACACCCAGGATGAGACATCAGCTGACACGCTTCAGCCCGGCAAAACGTCACAGGCACTGTGCCCCAGTCGTCTGCGGGTTTTGCAGACAGGCAAGCTCAGGCGCTGCTACTGGGCGGGAAAGCGGACTGGAGAGCCACACCCGCCTGGCTCACGTTTTGCACACGCTCCAGGATGCCCTCTGGCCGGATGGCCCCCCTGTGCCCGGATACCTCTGCCTCCCCGCCCTGCTCATTGCCCCAGCTTCCAGCGAAAGGGAAGTTAGACGTCAGGACTCTCGGAGCTTCCTCAAAGGCCGAGAGAAAAGGTGTTGAAAATAAAACAGAAACAGATTCATAGACACAGAGAACAGGCTGACAGCTGTCCGAGGGACAGTGTTCTGGGCGGGTGGAAGGAAAATGAAGGCGTTAAGAACAAAGAAGAAGAAGAAGAAAGCAGAGAGGAAGGACCACGGTGCGGTGACTGCCTGAGGGATGGGGGGTGGCGGGAGGGGAGGGAAGGTATAACAAGGTGACTTGACTTGGGGTCGTGAGCACATGATGCAGTATACAGGTGATGTGCTACGAAATTGTACCCTTGAAATCCATATCATCTTGCTCGGCCGGCGTGGCTCAGTGGTTGAGCATCGACGTATGAACCAGGAGGTCACGATTCGATTCCCAGTCGGGGCACATGCCCGGGTCGTGGGCTCGGTCCCCAGTGGGGAGCATGCAGGAGGCAGCCGATCCATGATTCTCTGGCATCATTGATGTTTCTATCTTTCCCTCTCCCTTCCTCTCTGAAATCAATAAAAATATATTAAAAAAAAAATAAAGAAATCCATACAATTTCATTAACCAATGCCACCCCCATACACCCGCTGAAAAAATTTAAATAGAAAACATGCTGAGTCTGGCCCATCTCGCATCCTTCTCCTGAGTCCCAGCAAATGGCTCGGACCCCCTCCGGGCAGAAGCGCGAGCCCCCTGCACAGGGGCTGAGCTCCGGCCGGCCCCGCCCCGCAGCCCGGGCCTATGACAAAAGGCCGTCCCGACGGGCACCAAACCCTCATCCCCTTCTAGGAACCTCTTCCGGGGAGGGCTCGCAGCAGACGGGGCGAGCTGCCCAAAGAGGCCCGTCATTTTTAACAGCAAATGCCAGCGAGCCCGCAGGCCTCCAGCACGGGGGGCGGGGGAGGGGGGGCAGGGGGCCGGTGGGGGGGGGATCGCTAAGTGCCTCGCGGTGCTTGCCAGTCTCTGCTATCTGACAGAACAGGCTGCCTCGCCAGGAACGCCCATGAAGAGGAACACAGGGAGACGCCTGCTATACTGTGAACTGCGGGGAAACCAAGGAGACCACACCAGACCACAGCGACCGTGTTAGCAATCCAGGAACCGAAAGACAGCAGCTGGAAACCCCGCAAATGCTAAGAGAGGTACTTTCCGGGGGGGGGGGGGGCGTGTATGTGGGACACCCCCCTTCCCCCGGGCCTTTACACTCTTCTTTCTTTCTCTTTCTTTTTTTTTTTTTTGGTTAATCCTCACCTGAGGATACTTTTCCACTGATTTTTAGAGAGAGTGGAAGGAAGGGGGGAGACAGACATCGATGTGAGAGAGACACATCGATTGGCTGCCCCATGTGCACCCCGACCAGGATGGAGCCTGCAGCCGAGATACATGCCCTTGACCGGAATCGAACCCCGGACCCTTCAGTCTGAGGGCTGAGCTGATCCTCGATCCACTCAGCCAAACCGGCCAGGGCTACACTTTCCTTTCTTTTCAGGATTGTCTTCACGGCTCAGGGCTACTTTCACGATCAGAAAATAAAAGTACCGTTAAAAAACAAAACACTAAAAAACGGCCGCCTGTTAAACCTTCTCCAGCACCCAGTGCTGAGCGGGGCTCCCGGGACCCAGCGCGCGCCCAGGGCTGTGCACCATGAGACCGCCTCTCAGGACTTGGGCTTCCACTTCCCCAGGCACAGGCCCGAAGCCGAGCAGGAACCATGGGGACCAACGGAGAACGCCAGCATGTGTGAGGCCGTGGACCCAGCCACGAAACAAAACAGCCGGCTTCCCAGGAACCAGGGCTCAGAAACACCGTCCTCAGCCCCCAGGCTCCCAGGCCACGCCCCGCCCGCCCGCCCTGATTTCCCTCTCCTTCCCACCCCCAGCCGCAGGCCCATAGGATGACCGCCTCTCACCCAGGAGCCCGAGTGGCCTTACTTGGCTGTCCCCATGGTCCCGTATGGCTGGACCCCCCTAGCACTGCCCCGGTGGGGACATGTCCCAATGTCATTTTCATGAGACGCCGCCGCTGAGAGAGGGTCACCATCCTGCCTGTGAGGCTCAGAGAGGTCGCTCACCTTGCCTGAGGCCACACAGCTGCTCAGGGACAGAGCAGGAAAGGGGGCGCAGGCCTTCTGTGTGACCACCCCCTTCCCCGGGAGGCCTTGGGCCCTCACCGCAGCTGGCCCATGAGCCCATCCCTGGCCCCAAGAAGCCCGCTTCCGATCCCAGCGGAGTCCGTGACCGCGGGGTCTTGCTAGCTCACCCCTAGGAGCCCAGGTTTCGTCAGTAAACTGGAGACCAACCTCGTCCTGGCCCGGGGGGAGCACAGCAGGCCCTGGCTCCCACTCGCACAGGAGCAATACCGTTACGGCTGTTGGCGGTCCCCTCTGCCCTCCTGGAGGGACGTCCTTCTCTGGCCTCACGATGCGATCGCAATGCACTGTCTCCCTCCTCCTCGCACCCAGGGACAGGCCTCCTGCTCTGTCCCCGGCCCAGCTGGGAGGTGCTGGGAAGGAGAGCTGGACGGACAGGCCTCCTGCTCTGTCCCCGGCCCAGCTGGGAGGTGCTGGGAAGGAGAGCTGGATGGGACAGGCCAGGGTGGACTCTCAGAGGACAGTCGGCTGTGCTTAGACTCTGTGGGCCCGTCTCCAAACTGCTTTCTGGCTTAACGGAGCTGGTTTCTGGCCAACTGGGCTCAGTTCAAGTCTAATTTCAAACAGACGGCTCTGAGCGCTATCCCCACCCAGCCCCGCTGCTCCGCGCCTGCTCCAGGGGCCCCAGCAAACAGCAGGGGCCACCTGGGGAGGGGGGAAGGTGGGCTAGAGGGGAGCTGCAAGGCGCCCTGGGGGACAGTGGGGTGCAGCCCTTCCTGGGAGGTGGCCCAGTCCCTCAAACACCACAGAGGCCCAGACTGGGAGGTCCATGCGGCATTCGCCAGAAATCAGGCAGCCCAGGCCCGCCCTGGTGCACGCCTCTGCCACAGCCCGTGTCACGTCGTAACAGCTACACACACGCCGCTGGGCCCTCCACGCCAAGAGACGGTCGGCCCTGTGGTGCAGCACGTGGCCTCGGAGGCACGTTGACCAAGTCCGAATCCCGCGCTGCCAAATCTTTGCTGGGCCCCCCAAGCAAGTCTCCTCCCTTCTCCGTGCCTCCCCCCTCCTCTGTAAGGGCGATGGCCCCCCCGAGCAAGTCTCCTCCCTTCTCTGTGCCTCCCCCTCCTCTGTAAGGGCGATGCCAAAGCCAGCACCGACCTCGAAGCGACACCGTGCGGAGGGGTCGGAAGCACATAAAGCACCTGGAAGAGTTGTGTCAGATGCACATCAGCCTGGCCACCGCCCGACCTGCTGCGCCAACTCGCAGGGGACTCCCCGGGGCGGGGCCCCCTCTCCCCAGCGTCGTTTATGACCACTCAAAGCATTTCTGTGTTTTGGGTATTTTCGTTTGTTGGCTTGTTTTGAATCCTTAGCAAGGATTTTCCATTGGGTTTTAGTGAGAGTGGGAGGGTGGAGAGAGAGAGAGAGAAACATCTAAGTGAGAGAGACACAGGGATTGGTTGCCTGCCACACACATCCCGACAGGGGATGGGGATCGAACCTGCAACCCAGGGACATGCCCTTGACCAGGAATAGAACCCACAGGCCTCCAGCGAGCAGGCCGGTGCTCTAACCACTGGGCACGCCCACCAGGGCTATTTGCTCCCCCCGAGGACTGAATGCGTTATCACCACCCCGTTTCACAGATGGAAACCTGCAGCACGGAGAGGTGAAGAACTCGCCCACGGCCACGGGCCACGAGAGTGGCGGAGCCAGGACACAGACCCGGGCAGCGTCCTCCAGGCCGAGGTTGGTCACCAACAGGCACTGCCCACCCCCCTGCCCGCGGGCCGGAGCCCGCACTGAGCTGATGACACGGCCCCCACGTTACAGACATGACAACTCTCCCAGCTCTGGGGTCTTCTGACACCACCACCCCCATCCAAGATCGGGGCTCCAGCAGATTGTTCTCGACCCAGGGGCCCAGGGATGATCAAAAGAGTTGATGAAGGCGGGTAAGGCTCCCCAAATCCCCGTGGGGAGGCCTCCTTAAAGGGCCTGACTGATGTGCAGTTTGCTTCAACCAGCTCGCATCCTCCTCTTCATCGGGACAAAGCGGCACCCGCCACGGGGCCAGGGACCTAGCTGCTGTGGGTTCCTGAGATGCCGAGCACATAGCAGAGACACAGAGAGAGCGCTGGGACTTCCAGGCCCAGGGGAAACCGTGGCCGAAGCCTGCGATTACAGGGCAGGGCTACAGCCGCAGGCGCCCGGCCCGGCCAGGGCGCAAACAGCCCAGCCTCGTTTCCGGAGCTTGCAACACTGTGCAGGATGTCAGCAAGGCTGCGGAGGAGGAACCACAGATGCAGCCTGCAGCGGAGAGGCGGGGGTGGGGTGCACGGAGGCTCCCGGGCAGAGTGGGCAGGGCAAGGGAGAGTGACTGAGGAAGCGGGGACAGAACCCATGTTGGCTGGCGGGGCAGGGCACGGTGAGGGCTGGGCCCTCAGATGCATCGCTGGGCTCAGTTCAGCGAAGTCATCAGCCGAATCAGGCCTTGCTCCCAGGTGCCAGGAGAGAACGCCGAGGATGGGAGAGGGGAGACTCACCCAAGCGCACCTGAGTTCTGGCTCCTGAACCCAGATCAGGCCCAATTCCAGGCCCAGGACAACCATCCATACACTGTCTCCTCCTGGCGAAGGGGCTGCTGTAAGCGAGGGGAAGTCTGTTTTAAGCCGGGCGGGGGGCGGGGGGGGGGGAGGCTGGGACCCTGCCTGTTCTTCTCCGGGGCCCACTGAAGGAGGGGTGTGGGCTTGTGGAGAGAGCCCTGGATTAGGAACGGAAGCACCCAGCTTCCACTCACCTCTCCTCTGAGTGCTGTGTGACCTTGCACAAATGACTTAGTCTCTCTGGGCAACACTGTCAGCTGGGGGAAGGGGTGGAGTGGATGATTTGACCCACCCCGACTCCCTCCGGCTCTGAGTCCTATGTGACGCATGTCAGCTTGGCACTGGGTCAGGAACCAAGGTCCCGGTGTCGGGTTGCTGGGTTCAAAACCCGACTGTGCCCAGAAATGGTGCCCCTGGAGGAGGGGGTTGGGTTTATTGCCCGGGGACCCCAGAGAGCCCACCCAGCCCGAGCCCAGCATGGGGTGCTGGCCGGGAAGAGACAGGCCTTGCCCAGGTCAGGAGGCTCAGAGGCTCACTGAGTCATCCCCACATCCTGGCTGCCCACCCCGCCCAGGTGTGGAGCCGGGCCCTGAAGCTCTATGATCACACCGGAAACATACTAACAATGGCCGCTGCCCGGCTCTAGACTGGCGGCTCCAGGGGCAGAGCCTCCTGAGCCACTGTGGTGCCATGAGAACACACTGCCGCCAGGGGGCAGGCCAGCGCTGAGGACGATGGGCCTCAGGTCAGCCTCCCAGGGAGGTGGCCTGGGAGCTGAGTTCCTAAGGGCATCACAGGACTCGCTGGGTGAAGAAGCAGGAAGGGGCACTCCGGGCCTAGGACAGCCGTCCACGGACAGGAGCCTGCAAGCTCCATGCTGGGGGCACAGTGCAAGCAGAGGGCACATGGGGGTGCCCGGGAGCTCCCAGGGAGTGCTGGGCGGGTCAGGCAGCAAAGGCTTCTGGGGCAAACCTCATGTGTGTGTGTGTGGGGCGGGGGGGGGGGGGTGGCCCTCATCCTGACAGGACAGGGCAGCCAGTACACCCTTGCCAGGACAGATGGCGTACAGGCTGCCAAGGCCAAGAGGACCCAGCCTCTGCCCCGTGGGATTGAGCGTGTCCCGTGGAATGTAGCGTGTCCCGTGGGATTGAGCGTGTCCCGTGGAATGTAGCGTGTTCCGTGGAATGTAGCGTGTTCCGTGGGATTGAGCGTGTCCCGTGGAATGTAGCGTGTTCCGTGGGATTGAGCATGTCCCGTGGAATGTAGCGTGTCCTGTGGAATTGAGCGTGTCCTGTGGAATTGAGTGTGTCCTGTGGAATGTAGCGTGTCCCGTGGAATTGAGCATGTCCTGTGGAATTGATCGTGTCCCGTGGAATGTAGCGTGTCCCGTGGAATTGATCGTGTCCTGTGGAATTAAGCGTGTTCTGTGGAATGTAGCATGTCCTATGGAATTGAGCATGTCCCGTGGAATTGAGCATGTTCTATGGAATTGTGCGTGTCCCATGATTTAGCATGTCCTGCAGGAATCTGACAGGTGAATGCCAGGCACTGTGCTGAGCACCAGGAATGGGCAGGAAGGGGGTGAGCTTCTGAGTGCCAAGCAGCCGCCTAAGGACACCCACCTGGAGTAAACACACGGCCGGCTGCACAGCTGGATACCAGCCGGGCCGCCCACCCAGGAACGCCGCCCCCTTAGAGAGTCTTGGCTACATGACCATCAGAGTGACCCCGCTTTGCCCACCCCGTGCCCTAGTTCCCCTCGTATGTTTCAAATTCACCAGGGAAGGGAAACCAGGCACCCCACCGCCACCCCTAAAAGGCAGAACCCAGCCCGGTGTGTCAGTCTCTCTCCCTCTCACTTTCCCTCTCTCTCTCTGTCTCTCTTTCTCTTCCTCTTTCTCTCTCTTCGCTGTGTGACCCAGGTGTGCTCTGTACCCCTCCAGGATCTGTGTGAGGAATAAACCTTGGTTTGAGGCGGGGGGTATTAATCCTATGAGGCTGGTACTTGTGTCCATTTTGCAGATCAAGAGAACTTAGGCGGCTCACCCAAGAGGGCACCGGAGTGGGATCT